>BLBF01000036.1:28388129-28476244 GCA_015471245.1 Laticauda colubrina
CTTTCTTTCTTTCTTTCTTTCTTTCTTTCTTTCTTTCTTTCTTTCTTCCTGCCTGCCTGCCTGCCTGCCTGCCTGCCTGCCTGCCTGCCTGCCTGCCTGCCTGCCGCGCCTCACCTTAATTCATCCCTGGAAGCTGAGCCTTTGAGAGGAAAAGCGAACCGGTCTTAGAGAATTATAGAAAAGTGTGGTTTTCATTCTTAACTTTTTACTTCACTTGCTCACCGCTGCCCTCCCGCGTCTCGAAGGGAAACCTTGGGAGTTGATAAGACTTCCTCCCAAATCTCCTCCTTTGGATGGCCGACACTAACTTTCTGCAACCGATTTTTTTTTGAATGGATGCCCGAGGGGACGGAGCAGAACGGCGGGCTGTCCTCAAACTGGGGCTCCCACCCAGGAAGGAATGAGAACCATGTCAGTTTTTTTCAGCAACTCCTGTCATCTAGAATAGAATAATAGTGTTGGAAGGGGCCTTGGAGGTCTTCTAGTCCAATCCCCTGGAAACCCTGTACCATTTCAGACAAATAGCTGTCCAATTTCTTCTTAAAAACCTCCAGTGATGAAACCCACAATTTCTGGAGGCAAAGTTGTTCCACTGGTTAATTGTCCTCACTGTTAGGAAATTTCTCCTTAGTTCTCGCGTTCCTTCTCTCCTTGATTAGTTTCCATCTGTTGCTTCCCATCCTGCCTTCTGGTGCTTTGGAGAATAGCTTGACCCCCCTCTTCTTTGTGGCAGCCCCTCAAATATTGGAAGGCTGCTATCATGACACTCCTTCTCGTCCTATTTGAAGGCAGGATAAGATGCAAGGGATGGAAACTAATGAAGGAGAGAAGCAACCGAGAACGAAGAAGAATAAGTTAACTTGTCTCCTGACAGAATAAGTTAACTTGTCTCCAGAAGTTGTGAGTGCTCCATCCCTGGAGGTTTTTAAGAGGAGATTGAACAGCCATTTGTCTGGAATGGTGTAGGGATTCCTGCCTGAGCAGCGGGTTGGACGAGAAGACTTCCGAGGTCCCTTCCAATTCTGTTATTCTGTTCTGTTATTCTTATGCAGACTTACTCATTGATCCATGATAGAAGCCATTTTACAGAATCATTCTCCTTAGGCTGCTCCAATTAAAAGCCTCTGAGCTGCCTGGGGCACCACTGCCAGCTGAAAACTGTCTGGAGAAATTCGCCAGTCTTGATAACTCCCACGTTTATTCTTGAGGAACCGAGGAGGCCAAAGCAACTTCCTGGAAGGATGCTGACCCACGTATTACTCATCTCCCCACGACTGGACACTTAATTATTTCCAGTAATAGAATTGGTCACTGGTCAGCTGCCTCCCGCATTGCCTGTTATTCTTGCTCAAAGTTCTACCACGCAACCAAGCCTTATTATGGGAGTTTCCATTGAACCCAGGTCCTTCTGCATGGCTCTGGGAGGAAACATGGACTCGGCCACCCCAAAGAGCTGAGCAAGCTTGCCCTGCTTCCAACAAACCTAGGTTAGGAGGTGGTAGAATCCTTCTACCTTCCGTCAACCTACAACTCAGATAGTCCTTGACTTAAGAATAGCAATAGCACTTAGCAATATACCACTTTATTGTGCTTTACAGCCCTCTCTGAGCGGTTTACAAGAATCAGCCTCTATTGCCCCCAAAAGTCTGGCTCCTCATTTTACCCACCTCGGAAGGATGAGAGGCTGAGTCAACCTTGAGTCTGGTAGGATTTGAACTGCTAAATTGCAGGCAGCTGGCAGTCAGCAGAAGTAGCCTGCACTCTAACCACTGTGCCACCAAGGCTCATTTAGTGACCATTCAAAGCAACAACGGCACTGAAAAAAAGTGACTTAGGACCACTTTTCACACTTACAACCACTGAAGCATCCCCATGGTCATGGAATCAAAATTTAGGCACTGGGCAACTGACTCATATTTATGACGGTTGCAACATCCCACGATCCGCTTTTGCGACTTTCTGACAAACAAAGTCGGAATGGAGAGAGCTGGATTTGCTTAACAACCATGCCACTTATTTTAACCACCACAGTGATTCACTTAACAACGGTGGCAAGACAGTTGGTGGGGAGGCCAAATTCACTTAATGACTGTGCCACTTATTTCACCCTGGCAGCGATTCACTTAACAACCGTGGCAAAAAAGTTTGAAAAACGGGATAAAATTCGCTCCACCAACATCCAGCAGAGCGACAGGAATTTTGGGCTCCATTGTGATCGTAAGTCAAGAACGACCCATTTTTTTGTAGTATGCATGACTCTAATGTTCTTTTTTTTTTCTCCCTCTCTCTCTCTCTCTCTTCCTCCCTCCTCTTTTTCTGCAGGGTGAAAACTGGTTGTCCTGGACATTTGAGAAATTGGTTATAATTATGGTGTGCTATTTTGTCTTGTCCATTATTAACTCCATGGCCCAAAGTTACGACAAGCGTGTCCAGCAACGCATGAACTCTGAGAGGAAAGCGAAATGAGCAGGATCAGGAAAGGGAGGGAGGGATTCCCACCCACCCACCCCAACTTCCACTGGAATAACCAACCTTGCATTTAATAATAGTCATCATCATCATCATCATCATTTGCAAAAGAGGGGCAGGGTTATGAGGAGGGGCGAGTAACTGTCTCCACGTTAAAAGGTAGCAGATGCACCCCTTGTTTAGATGTAAATTAATTAATTTGTTTTAACAAACATGCTTTCCCCCCACTTCTGAATTGACAACATGGCTGGGTTTAGGATTGGGGTGGGGTGTGTTTTTTTTCTCCCTCCCCTTGCTTTTTTTCTCATTTTTAAAGAAAAGTTGCTGGCTTTCCAGAACTTTTAGGGCTACTGTCCATGATGTTTAATGTTCAGCCTCTCCCCAAAGGGTGCGAAAACCATCTTCATCTTAACCTGGGCGATCTTAAGATTTACTAGCAATGGGGCAGTGTCCCTTTTGACAAACCCTGGAAATTCCCCCATGTCATGTTCACGGAAAGGGTGGGGAGCTTCATTTTTCTTTCCTTAGGGCCTGTTTAGAAGGGCATTAAATCAACACCCTCTCAGATCATTCCAGACTCCCCTGTTTGGGTCTTTTAAAACTATCCTGAGTCCTTCCTCCTTTTTGTGAGTGTGTGTGTATTCCGGTTAAATCCTCCCCTCCCAGTTTTTTTTATTTTATTTTATTTGTAGTTCCTTTGCACAACCTTTCAAAACAAAAAAAACACACTCTGTTTTGAATGAATTCTTGCTTTGCTCCTTTGCAAGTTCTCGGTTTTTGAATTTTCCCACTCTTTGCTCAGATCGAAGAATTAGATGGGGTGGGATTTTTTTTTTTTTTGACATTGTTCAGTTATTTTTATTTATTTAACTGACCCGGTAGCCCTGATACCTGGAGCATCCTTGTGTTGGATTTTATAAAAATGGTTTAACTCTCGCCGTGTTTAGGAAATGCAAGAGGAAGTTGGTTTGTAAGGTGCAGGAAAGGTAACTGGAATAAACAACATTCAAAGATAGTTTCCCGGTGCCTCTTTTTGTCTAAAAGTGGGGTGGTTATAAAACAGTTGCTTTGTTTTGAGTGCCTGCATCTCAGAAAAATTGGAGAGGACCAACCTATATCTAAAGCAAGGGTCTCCAACCTTGGCCACTTTAAGACTTGTGGACTTCAACTCCCAAAGTTCTTCAGCCAGCTTTGCTGGGAGTTGAAGTCCACAAGTCTAAAAGGGGCCAAGGTTGGAGACCTCTGATCTAAAGGACCACCAATAGGCAGATTCAAAGGAGGACGCTTCCTGTGTTCCTGGAAAAGGAGAGATAGGACGTAGCTTGGTACATAGATGGTTGGGCCTGATTGAGCACCTGGGCTCCTTATGCACGGAAACAGTTTCTCCTTTCTGGCACGGTGATGTGGGGCGACGCCTCCTTTTTCTCAGCGTCATAACTTCCCCCTCCTGTCTTTAAGACAGGTCACCTGTTCTGTCCCAATGTGCTCTGAAGAACATCTTGTTTGCTGGAGAACATCTTCAGAAGTTTTGGTGGGACAGAATTGGACCTGACAGAAATTTCCCTGACGGAAATTCCATTTTTCTTTTTAAAGGTGTTCTCAGCTTGGGCTAACCTAAAGTCAGTTGATTTAGCGGATGCTTAGTCTTGCCCAAATCTATTTTTAAGGTTGCCTTATGCATGGTCATCAGAGCGCTTGCGTTTCTGGCAGATTATCCTCTGTTTTGGTCAAGCAAGTGGTATGTCTCCCACCTTCTCCCATTTGTGTGCCTCTCCCCTTCCCCCCCCCCCCCCCCCCCCCCCCCCCCACACCTTCCTTCCTGTCTAGCATTGTGACACCTTCTTGGCGTGTACCTTTCTGTCGGATAGCTTATCAGACTGATGTTGACTGTTGGATGTCATGGCAACAACAGTCGGTAGGCTGTCTGACATTTTGGTATCTTTCATCTTGACTGTGTCCATCCATCCATCCATCCATCATCTCCAATCTGTTTGTCCAGACTGCGGGGGCAGCCTTGACATTCACATTTTAAAAAAACAAAGAAGCGGATCTCCTTGGATATCTCAAAATCTTCGTGCCCTTCATGTTGGCCATCTTGAGATACATTGGGAGCCCTAGTCACTCAAGGTCTTCCGGCAGGTAGGTTTCCAGAGTGGCGAGAAGCTCCACGTTGAGACGGTGGGTGGAATTAGATGTCCTCAGAGCAGGGGGAGAAAATAAAAAGGAAGTCCATTATTTAGGGCTGGAGGAGACACTCGCCAATAAATTAAATCCAGATTTCTTCAAACTTCTCTCAGCTATGCAAAATGGTGCTAGGGGACCTTCTCATGTCCTATACCCTTTGCAAGATCTTCTGAGCAGGATCTTCTAGAGGAAACAGTAGAAGAGAAAAGAAGGAGGGTTTTGTGGCATTTCATGGTCAACCATCTTGGCTTGAGAATGCAGGTTTGAGAAGGTTTTCGTGCAGGCCAGCTTTCCACTCTCCTGGCAGGATTTCAGTCCTCCGGCTTTTGATCTGGCCTTCCCGTTGGACAACGTTTCTCAACCTGCTTGGCAGCTTGAAGGTGGGTGAACTTCAACTCCCAGAATTCCCCAGCCAGGCAGGGAAGAATTCTGGGAATTGAAGTCCACCCTCTTCAGGTTGAGAAACACGACCATAAGCAGCTCTTCAGCCTGCAAACCCACAATATCAGTCCAGGTAGTCCTCATCTTACAACCCCAATAGAGCCCAAAGCTTCCCTTGCTAAGCGAGACAGTGTTTGGCCCCATTTTACAACCTTTCTCTCCACCGTTGTTAAATGAAACACTGCTGCTGTTAAGTTAGTAGTAACACGGTTGTTAAGTGAATCTGGCTTCCCCATTGGTTTTGCTTTTTAGAGGGTCGCAAAAGGGGATCACCACACCGCAACGGTCATAAATATGAGACAGTTTGCCAAGTTTCTGAATTTTGATCATCGGGATGGGGATACCACGGTGGTTCTAAGTGTCATGAATCATTTTGTTCAGTGCCGTTGTAATGTCCAGCGGTCACCAAACGAACGGTTGTAAGTCGAGGATTACCTGTATGGGTTAAAAGTAGCCATGGATCTTCTGTAGTTTCCTCCTCTCGGCCAAAACCTAACAGTCTTTTGAAGAATTGTGCGTACACAGTGGTGAAAAATAGGATGTAAAAATAGAAAACAACACTTGAATCCACGGTATAAGTATATATAAGTCCAAAAATTTAAAACTTCTTCCACTCTCAAGTTTGCTCGCTCTTTGTTTATTCTGTCTGGATTGTCTTGAACTGTCAGTTTCTGACATGTAGGATATTTTCATTTTTGTTAAATGCCGAAGTATCTGTAAACTGTAAAAGATTTTTCATGAAACACCAAGTAGCTAGATGCTGGAACTTCTGGAATGGTTTGTATTTTGTTCCAGAGTCCTATTAATTGCTGAAAGTTAAGTGTTTACCACCCTGGCCTTTGGACCTGCAAATGCCATACTGGCTGTGGATGATATGGAGAGCAGGGAGTTGGGTAAGAATTGTATAGCACAAGCCAATACCATCTTGGAACAAAACTACTTGAAACTGTGGCTGATGGGAAGAAACGAAGAGGAATAGCTAATAATTTTTATTATTAGCTATCCATCTTAGTTTTCCAAATTTTATCAACACACTCCTCATGTTTTAAAAAGTAAAAAAAAGTGATGATTTAGAGTACAGCAGTCTTTAGAAAATGATTCGCTTAACCAACCTTCGAACAATTAATTAGATGTTTGTGGGTAGTTAAATCTATATTTATCGAGATAGTTTTCCCTGTGAGTGTTGGGTTTTACTGCTTTTCTATGCTGGTTGATGTGCCTCTTTCCAGTTAAATGCCAGAATACATGGGAAGAAGAAGAATGCTTCTGGGTTACTTAGCAAAAATGTAGAGGATCTGTAGAACTTTATTAATCATGCAAATAACAATGCCTTTGCTGGTGGATCAAATAAAAATAAAATAAATTGCATATTTGTTGTAACGAAGTACTTATTTCCAAAGTGTTCTGATTCCGTCTTAATAATTTCTCTCTCTCTCTCTCTCTCTCTCTCCCTCCCCCCCTCTGTCTTCTGTTCAGTCAATCATGCTACTCTAGAGGTAGATGTATCAGTTTTGCAGTTCTCTCCTTTTTAAGGGCTCACTTCTGTAAATTATAGTGATTAGCACACAAATAAAGAACAGGGAGTGCCTACTGCTAGCGCTACTGGTGGGAAAAATCATTAAAACAAGAGTTAAATGTCACCACTCTCTAAGCCAGCCCTGTATTATAGCTGCAAAAAACTGGCAAAGGCAATTAATTTTAGGCTGCCAAAGATGAAAATATGGTTTCAGACCACCAGAAGTCCTTCCTTCAATTTATTTCCCTCTGCAAACTTGGAAGGGTGATATAAAACAATGAGAACCTTTTTTTCCCTTGTTCCAGAATACACAGTGACAAACTGTGGTCTTAACCTACAAGGAAACAGATTCTGATAGAATTTGTTGAGGGCAGGGAATGTTCTGAGACTAAGAATGATTTGACAGAACATAGAATCCTGGGCCTGGAACCCTGGAGGTCTTCTAGTCCAACCCCCTACTCAAGGCAAGAGACCATCTGGGTCAAAAGGTTGCCCAGTCTATTTCTGAAAACCTCCAGTGACTGAGCACCCACCACTTCTGGAGGAAAAAAGTTCCACTGATTGATTGTTTCCCCCAGTTGCAAAATTGTTCTCACTGTCAGGAAATTTCTTCTTAGTTCTGGGTTGGTTCTCACTTTGATAAGCTTCCACCCGTGAGTTCTTGTCCTGCCTTCTGGTGCTTTGGAGAGTAAGTCCCCCTGACAGCCCCTCAAATACCAGAAGAGCAGAACCAGGGACCCCGAGAAGGGCCACGTTATCCTTTGGAAGTCTCCAAGCAGAGGCTTAAGTGGGCTCTGTACTTGGCATTTGTGCACTGAAGAGGGTTAGTCTTGAGGACCTCAAGGCCTCTTCCAACTTGAGAACTCGGTTACTCGAGGTAGAAGTGAGCCAGTTCTTAGTGTACAAAAGGCTTTTGCAATCTCAGTCTCAATTTCCAGAAAACCAACAAAAGAAATAGCAATCAGAAACTGGAGAAAGGCAGTTGCTTATGAAGAGATCTGAAAGGGATTTCATTTTTAATATGTTTTAATATATTTAATATGTTTCATTTTTAATATGTTGAAACCCGCCTAAAGCATAGCAAAAGCCACTTCTGCAATTTCAAATTTCCCCTTATGCAAGCAACCAACTTTCTTACTCAGTCCAGAAGTAGCTGACCCCTGGGCTTAATGGTTGGAGACTCGGGGAAAACCAGAGTTTACTTCTCTGCTGACTTGAGAATGAAACTGCCTGGGGGGAACGGAGAGCCGGCTCGGTCCAGTGATGGAGGCACCATGCTAGAAACCAGAAGACTCTGAATTCTAGTCATACATTAGGATTGAAAGCGAGCTGGGGTGACCTTGGAGTAATCACCAGGAGATTCTGAGTTCTAATCCCGCCTTAGCCATGAAAGCTGGTTGGTTGACTTTGGGCCAGTCATTGTCTCTCAACCCAATCCACCTCACAGGGTTGCTGTGGACAAAATTGGTGTATTGGGTGACATGTTCACCATCTTGAGTTTTTAATAAAAGTAATAAAAGGTTAAAAATAAACCCTGAATATTGATGCCTCCTCGGCAAACATCAAGAGCTTCCTGGTTGGCATTGCACGCCATGATTTCCGCGGAACGGTAGTTTGTATCTTGTTTGCGATAACACCCGATTGTCAGGTTGGTGAGAACAGGAGAAAGGAATGGAGGAAATTGCAAATAATTTTCAAGAACAATAAAGGCAGTGCTGGGAAATCCACCGAAGAAGGTAAAGTCCAATCTGGCTGAGGTTTATTACTTCCTTGCACGTATGCAGGAATCTTCCATCCTTTCATCCTAGTGAGAACATCAGGGATGTAGAAATGGGAATATAGGAATATTCTTTATTCACTAAATATGATTGGACACACATTGTCCAGTCACAATTTGTCAGATTGTCAAATTACACAATGTTGTGACCGAGTTCTGGGTGCTCTTCACAAAATAGTTTCTTGGTTGGGTTGCCCCTTTGCCAAACAGATGACAACAACACGACAACACAAAGTACAGTGTATACATTCACTAAAATAACCCCTGCCTGCTTTTTCCTCTTCCCCAGCATCTTCCTTTGCACTATGGTGCTTTTGGTTTTTTTATGGTGCTTTGAACTCTGGTGCTAGAGAAGACTCCCTTGGCGAGTCCCTTGGATTGCAAGGCAATCCAACCGGTCAGTCCTAGAGGAGATCAACCCTGGCTGATCTTTACAAGGCCAGATCCTGAAGATGAAACTCAAAATACTTTAGCCACCTCAAGAGGAGGAAGGAGTCCCTGGAGAAGATCCTAATGCTGGGAACAATGGAGGGCAAAAGAAGAAGAAGGGGGCGGCAGAGAAGGAGGTGGCTAGATGGAGTCACTGAAGCAGTAGACCTGAGCTTAAATGGACTCCAGAAGATGGTAGAAGATAGGAAGCCCTGGAGGAACGTTGTCCATAGGGTTGCGATGGGTCAGACACGACTTCACAACAACAACAAAGCACCTTCCCACTTACCTCTCCTTTTTCCTGCATTTGTGTGTGTATGGTGTAGGAAATTTCCCACTTGAAAAGAAAGCACAACATTTTTGCTTTGCAAGAAAACTTTGAAGAAAGTTTGGGGTACAGGTAGTCCTTGACTTGGCAACAATTTGTTTAGGAGCCAAAGTAACAACGGCACCAAAAAAAGGGGCTTACGACCGTTTTTCACACTTAACAACTGTTGCAGCCTCCCCATGGTCATGTGATCAAAATTCAGACTCATGTCAGCTGACTCACATTTATGACGGCTGCAGTGTCCCAGGTTCATGTGAATCCATTTTGCAACCTGACCAGCAAAGTCAATAGGGAAGCGGGATTCACTTAACAACCGAAGTAACCGTTGTCAAGCCTGGTATTGACCTATGTGTAGCCATTTTTGTTAGGCTTAATAAATATCCTTTTTCTTACTTTCTCTGTGGCAGTCATGGGGGGAAGGGTTTTCGGCTAGCCACATTCCTAAGGGGGGAGGAGTGGAGATAAGAGTTGTTTAGGCTAAGTGTTTCTTCTTCCCATGGGAAAACGAGCTGTCCGTACTTGACCCCCTGAGGTGAAGATTTATGATGTCAGCATTGTATTACTTCTATTGGAGAATGGGACTTTTGGGGGTTGTTTCTAACTTGTAATATTGTGGGGTACTTCCGGGTTGTGTCAGACCTGGAATTTCAATGGACTTTGCCAATTTGATGCTTTCCTAAATAAAAGAAATTGTCTTGGAAGATGGACTTTGTGCTTTTCTTTTTAAGATGGATTTCATCACTTGGAAACCTGACATTATTCTGGATCTGATTACCCCACATATTAGAAGTTAGAAACAACCTCCCAAAAGTCACATTCTCCAATAGAAGTAATTTAACATTGCTTGATGTCATAAATCTCCACCTCCAGTGCCTAGGCACAGACAGCTCGGGCACCTGACAACTGTGCTACTAACTGCAGTGATTTGTTTAACAACTGTGACAATAAATATCATAACGGGTCAAAACTGATTTTAAAAAGTGTCTCAAGCCACAGAAACTGGGTTCAGTTGTGATTATATGTTGAGGATTATTTATAGTTAAAGCATCTTTAAGTTGATCTTTAATTAAAACTAGAAACCCATGAGATAATTTGCATCTCCCAAGGATCTCATGTTTGGGGCAGAATCTGCAGTTCTCCCAAATGTGCTATCATGCCAACTTACATCGGTGGATAAACAAATCTAATGTTCTTCCTTCTTCTCTACTTGAATATGCAAATGAAGAGAAAGTGCCAAGTTGGAAACAGATGGTTAACAACTTGGGGAAAAACTGAAATTGCGTTATTTTTCATTACAGATAATCTTCGACTTATAACTGAATTGAGCCCACAATTTCCGTTGCTAAACAGGAACAGTTAAGTAAGCTGGGATAATTTTACAGTTGTTTTTTTGCCATCATTGTTAAGTAAATCAACTGCAGTTGTTCAATGAATCATACGGTCACCAAGCAAATCTGGCTTCCTCTGTTGACTTTGTCAGAATCTGGCTAGGATGGTTGCAAATGGTGATCACATGACCTGGGACAGTACAACCGCCATAAGTACATGCCAGTTTCCAAGCCCCTGAATTTTGATCACATGACCGTGGGGATGCTGCAACGATAGTATGTGTGAAAACTGGTCATAACTCACTTATTTTAGGGCTGCTGTAATTTCAATCATTAAAACAATGGTTGTAAGTCACGGATTATTTGTTATCATTCCTTTTTTTATTACATTTTTAAAAAATTAATATAAACATTCCATCTTCCATTAAACAGTATGTCATCTAGTTACAAATATCTCTGTGCAATAAGCCATCAAAATTCACAACAGTATACATTACTTTGATACTGACTTTCTAACCGTAATGTATATAATAAAACTTTCAATTTTTCCCCCTTAACGTATCTTCTAGTAAAAATATAGTGGTAATATTAAACATAGTAAGCTTAATAGTCATATCAATAACAATCATCATATTATTTACATCTTAACATACTTTCTATAATTCACTCGTCTCCTTTTATTTCTAACTTCCATTTTTCTACTCTAACCATCGATAGAATAATTCCCATATCATATAATATTCAGTTTGCTCTTTCTCCTTAATTGCTAGCGTTATTCTATTCATTTCTGCACATTCTAATATTTTCCTAATCACATTATTGTTTATAGGAATTAGTGGTGATATTCAGCCGGTTTGCCCCTGTTCACACAAACTGGTAGCAAGGATTTTGCACGGGTCACCAAACCGGTAGTAACTTCTGGCTGGCCATGCCCCTGACCTGTTCCCCCCTCCCCTCCCCACCCAGTCAGGCAACATCGCGTGCATTCCCAACATCACTGACTGCGTTCTTCCCTGCCCAGTCACTCCTTAAGGTATTTTTTTCCCCTCCCGACAATCAGCTGTTCTGGGATTCCCCTCTGTCTTACTACTTCACCTAGATCAGGAGTCGCCAACCTTCTGGACCTCAGGGACCACCAAACTCATAATTTTAGATCCCAGGGGCCACTAACCGGTTCTGTGGGCATGGCCTAATTTGTGGGTGTGGCTTGGTGGTCATGTGACTGGCTGGGCATGGCTTGTATGTAAATATTATAAATATTTATATAAATATTGATTTTTTTTTATAAAAAAAGAGCAACTTTTACCCAAAATCAGGCAAAGCAGGCAGGTGGATTGAGTTGCTCACAGAATCACAGATTCATTCAGAGATCTATCTATCTGCCTTTGGCTAGCTCAGTCTGTCACATAAAATTTGTTTGCAAGCAAACTCACAAAATTAACTCACAACACACCATGCATGTAAATATTGAATCTCTCTTCCAGTTTTGTGCAAATACAATTCTAGCTAAGGATTACTTGTTATCATTCCTGATTGAGCTACTGGACTTTCTTACCAGTTGAACCGGTTGTGGACTCACAACCCAACACAAATGGCTGGGTTCCAGAGAACTTAAACCCTAAAAGAACAAGGAGAGGGAGAAAGGGAGTTTACAAAAGAGAAAGGCTCAGCACAAATCTAAACAAATTTGTAAATCTTGAGTTGACACAAGCCAGCTTTTGTGTGCTAACTTGTCTTATACTCAAGGGAAGAACCTTTGCCCTGTTAGATTACTGGTTTCAAAATGCCTTAGGTTGTGTTAGCTCTGAAAGGTCAACAGCTTCCTGAGCACGTCACTGCTTAGATGTTCTGAAACTTTCCTTCTCAGATTCTCCACATCATTCCTTTCCTGGTATGTATCACCAACACTGCATCTCATAGCCCAGAGGTTCTGAAAATTAACCAGGATCTCGAAAGAGAAGCTTGCCAGCAACTAAAAGTCTATGGAGATTCTCAATCATCCAGGTCGTGGTTGTCCCAAAGGTGCTTTTCCAGGAGGCACCTGGACTTTCTTGTTTTTTCTTTGAAGATGTTTTGCTTCTCATCCAGGAATCTTTTCCATCTCTGACTGGATGGTAGGGAATGGAAAGATTTATACTCTTTTCAGACAGCTGGTAATTTGCATCCATTTAGAGATTGAGGCCACTTGGAAGTTACTCTGTATCCTCAGGGTCACCTGAGTGATTCTAATGGGTGTGGAGCCTTCTTGGGTACAGGATGATTTGTGTTCTGTGTCCCTTCACTGTTGAAGACAGGCGCAAGCTGTTGGGGAAAACATCTTGTAGCCAAGAAGACTCCACATCTATTTGTACTACTCAGGTGATCCTGAGGACACAGACAAACCTCCAAGTGCCTCTGAAGAATCGCTGAAGAAGCTTCTTGGATGAGAAGTGAAAGATCTTCAAAGAAAAATCAGAAAGTCCAGTTCCCTCTTGAAAAAAAGCACCTTTGGGACTCCAAGTAGCCTCAATGATTCTCTAAAAGGATGCAAATGACCTTGGAGCTATCTTCAAGGAATATAAATCCTTCCATTTCCCACCATCCAGTCAGAGCTGAAGAAGCTTCTTGGATGGGAAGCAAAACGTCTTCAAAGAAAAACCAGCAATTTACTTCACAACTGTGGAAAGGGAGGTCATAAAATGGGGCCAAACTCACTTAACTGTCTTTCTTAGCAATGGAAATTTGGGGCTCCATTGTGGTCATAAGTCAAGGACTACAACCTGTAAATGAACAGCTGCACCTATAATCTTGAGCTCAAGATGAGCAATGGGGTGTTGCCCACATCTGCTTTTGCTGAACCCTCAGTTCATCAATGACGTTCTCACAACCTTGGTTACTTTGGAACTGTAGGATTATCGAATTTTTATGGAAATTCTCAATCATCCATCCAGATCATGGTTGTCCCAAAGTTGCTTTTTCCAAAAAAAGCAATGGACTTTCTTTCTTTTTTGTTTGAAATGGTTTCACTTCTCATCCAAGGAGCTTCTTCAGTTCTAACTGACTGGAGGGGAAGGGGAAGGATTTTTATTCTTTGCAATCACCTGTTCGTTAGCTCTTTTGAGAGTCATGCAGGCCACTTGAGAGTTTATCTGTATCCTGAATCAGAGCGCAAAAAGGGCGTGGAGCTTTCTTGGAACTGCCGACAGGACTGTGTTGTAAACAGGAGATAGGTGGTGTGCTATCTCTTCCCCTTTGTTGAGGGAGGGCTGTTCAATTTTAATATAGATATCCTCTTTGAACCCTCTTTCAAACTAGTGGTCCCCTCTCTCCAGAATGGGGCAAAATGTAGGATTGGCAGGTTTGAAGAAAGGTTAACTCTTTCCAGAGGTGGTATGCAGCTGGTTCGGACCAGTTCTGCCATACCAGGATCAGAAATTTTGATTGGTTCGGAGAACCGGCAAATACCATCTCTGGCTGGCCCTAAATTGCCCTGCACCTTCCAGGAGTCCCCACGTGCCCCATTTTTGCTCCCAGGGGGCTGCAGGGAGGCCTACTAGGCCAAAAATGGGGCACGAGTGGGCGCAGCACATGCTCCCTATGGCTCGATTTTGCTCCCGGGGGCTCCCAGGTGGCCTACTAGGCCCATTATGGGGCATGAGAGGGTGCAGCCCCTCCTGTGGCCCGTTTTTGCTCCTAGGGGGCTGCAGGGAGGCCTACTAGGCCCAAAACGGGGCACGAGTGGGTGTCACATGCCCCTCCCGTGGCCTGTTTTGCTCCCAGAGGGCTGCAACGAGGCCTACTAGGCCCAAAATGGTGCATGGGGGGAATACCCCCCCTGTGGCCTGTCTCCCAGGGTAGTGCAGGAGACAGAGTACTGCCCATCCTGGCTATGTCCACCCAGCCGGTCCTTAGAGCAGAGACTCGTTTGTTTAATTATTTGAATCCCATCACTGTCTCTTTCCCAAGAAGATGTCCTCCTGAAACCCAACCTCAGGAGGGAAGAGTCTCTTCACTTGAGGCCATGAGATCTTCAGGCTCTCCTCAGGGAAAAGTCAAGTCTTCTGGCCTCAAAGTCAAGCCTGAACAATTTGCATTGCAAAAGAGATGGCAATCTCATTGAAACCATCTCTCCATCTTCTGCTCCCTGGAAACCATCTGTAGACCTTATATGCAAAACCTGGAACCTTTGAAATGCAAAGCAGGGGCTGTGTCATTAAGCAATGAGACAATTTCTCATTACCAGTTAACCATTAACTCATATCATTAGTTCATTAGTTTAGAGTCTGCTGATCTCACCACTGAAGAGTCTTTGTGACAGGTGATCTAGTTTCAGCACGAACAGCGATTGTTCGATTGTTTTAATTTGGGGGTTTGCATATTTATTCATTTTCTGTAGCCACCCATCTCAGTCAATGTCTCTGGGTGGCTTATTAAAAAAAAAAAGTACTGCAATTTAAAAAAAAATCATTTTAAAACAATGAAAACATTTTAAATCATTAGAAGCAAAAAATAACCCGAATAAATATGCACATGAGCCAAAATATTTGGCCAGTTAACAATACAGGAAGCTCCACGATTTACTAACACAATTTGGGCCAAAATTTATGTTGCTAAACGAAGCAGTTGTTCAAATGAGTTCTGCTCCATTTTATGACCTTGCCACAGTTGTGAAGTGAATCACTGCAGTTGTTCATTTGCTTGTCAGAAAGTCGCAAAATATGATCACATGACCCCAGGACACAGCAACCATTGTAAATACATGCCAATGCCAAGTATATGAATTCTGATAATCTTAAACATCCTCATACTTCAACTGTCATAACTCTGAAAAATAGTCATAAGTCAGTTTTTAGTACTGTTGTAACTTTGAATGGTTACTAAACGAATGGTTGTAAGTCAAGGACTGCTTGTAAAGCCAGGATATAGGGCATCCATTCAGCTATTATAATTTGTAAGGTCTATTGGTTGTTTAGTGAAAAGAAACATCCATCTGGTTCAGTTCCAAGCTGGGAGAAAAGCACTGGAGACAAAACAGGCTGAAGGCTGATTGGAAAGATGCTTTAATGATGTAGGGGTCATCTAGGGGTCACAGCTGGCTCTGTAGGCAAATTACAAATCCTAGGTATTTGTCTGAGCTAGGTTTGGTTGAAGTTTGAACTGCTGAGATGATACAATGAATGAGGCTTGTGTTTTGAAAGGGTGTTGGGCAATTCCTATAATGGTTTAATGGCTTTGTCCTGGTTTGGTCTTGAGTGAGGGTATTTACTTATGAAAGAGCTATCTATCTCTTTATCTCTTAAGTGCTGACATCTGCTGTGGGCTATTAAGGCAGGCTGAGACTTTCTGTCTCCTAAGAGCTTGCTTCTCCATTTCTCATCCAGGGAAATACAATATTCTGCCTTTTTAATGTTTCTCAAAAATTTTCTAGGAGAGGGGTGGGTGCTAACTTTATACAGTTTAATAAAGGTGAACCCAGCTAATCTGGGTTTATTGGACAAACCTTAATAACACTAATCCTGATTTGGTACAAATGATGAAGCTGGATCGCTGCCTAGCTGAGAATTTTGCGTAAAATTACAAGCACAGACCAAAATTTATTTTAATCTGCTTAAGGGATTGATTATCTTTGCATCCCTCACTGTTTGCATAAAAACCTGCCTTTTTAAAAACTTGCCTTCCTGCTCCTTCACCCCAGACGGAATTTAGCTTTCTTGGGCAATTTCTCCCCACCCGACTCTCCTAGAAGGAGAAGAAAAAAGGGCTGGTGGGAGGAAGTTGTGTAAGAGAAAGGGAGAGGTTGTAAGAGGGAATGAGTAACAGGAAGAGAGAGTAGAAGGAGGCGAGAAGAGAAACCAACCGAGAGAGGCCGGTTTTTATGCAAAGGATGTGGAGCGATAAATAAGAATTAAGAACACAGAGCAGAAAAGACTATTATCTGTAGCTTGTTATGAGTCACCGAAAAGAGGAAGAACAACATGCAGGCAGTTGAAGGTGGCAATGGGGGAAAAAATTAGGCCTTTAATGAGGACTAGAAGCATGGCTGCAGATCAACTGTGGTCTAACTTCATTCAAATATTCCAACACCCCCTTCCCTTCTCCAAAGGGACTTTCCCTCCATTCCTCTTGCCTTTCCTTCTTCCTGGTTTTTTTTTTTTTTTTTTGAGGGGAGGGTGTCCCACATCACAAGAAAACACAACTTTTTGCTTTTTCAGAAAACCCTAAAGAGAGTTAGTTTGATGCAGTGGTTAAAGGCATCAGGCTAGAAACTGGGAGACCAGAGGTGGTTCTGATCAGTTCTGACCAGTTCTGGAGAACCGGTAGCGGAAATTTTGAGCAGTTCAGACAACCGGCAAATACCACCTCTGACTGGCCCTGCCAACCCCATCTCTTCTCTGCCTCCCGAGTCCCAACTGATTGGCTGGGTCTTTTTGTGTTGCCCAGCACAAGAGAATGGAGCTGGAAAGCAGGGTAGTGGGGTGGGGAGGGAATGGCTATGTTCCATCCGGAAAAACGCGAGGTAGACCAGGTTCCAACAACAAAGTCTTTATTATAAACAGCAGTGGAAAAACGGAACATTGGCTCAAGCTGCGGCAGCCTTTTTATAGGGATTTGCCTGCCGGCTTGTAGCCAATGACAGGTATTTAGTTTTGCCGCCTTTTGAGCGGTTTCTTGGATTGGTTCCTATTGAACCAATCCCCATTCAGGTTTTTTAGCCAATCAGAACCCTGTGTTAGGAGTCTACTATTCTATATACAGAACACCCCTCCCCTCTTGGTTTAGTCCTACGTGGTGACGTAGTCGCGCAGGTAGGTGGGGCTTCTTTTGACTCGACTGGAGTTGCGCGGTTCATTCTTGCTGAAGACTTCGACCAGTTCGGATGGGGTTGCTGTCTCTCTGGTCCTTCTCCATGGAACTGCCTGGAAGGGTGAGTCAGCCATTTTACTGCCACCTGAGTTTCTTAGGCCGGCGGTTTTGCCGCTCCCTCCTGGTTTCTCTGGGCAGGTCGAGCTGGCCTGGCTGGCCCCTTAGAGTGGACTTTTCTCGCAACTTTCTTCTAACTATAAGTCTCTTTTTTGCTCTTTTTGTTTGTTATCATATTCTGTGTTTAATTTAAACGGTTCTTTATTATTTTCTTGTATTTCCCCCCCCTCCCTAGTTTGATTTTTGTCGTTTTTAATATTTGTGTTTGTGTGTTTGTACTTCTTTCTATGTTTCGGGACCGAAGCTGGTCTATGTGCCGCTTCCATTCCCTGCTGTCATCTATGGTTAGTCGGTAGGACCGGGGGCCTGTAATTTGAGTTATTGTACCTGGAAGCCATAATGGGTCCCCGGTAAAATTTCTTGCATAGACTAGGTCGCCTATTTCAAATGTCCTGAAACGGGTGGAGGAGTCGGGGGGCTTTTCTGGCATATAGTTTGGGTGCAATCGGTCTAGATGCGACCTCAGTTTTCTCCCCATTAGTAATTCAGCCAGGCTTTTGTTTGTTATCGTACCCGGTGTAATATGCTGGAGAGTGAGTAGGTGATTTATTTTTTCTTGGACATCCCCAATGTCCATTTTTTCTAACCCTTCTTTGGTAAACCTGACCATTCTCTCTGCCCTACCATTTGCAGCTGGGTGGGCTGGCGCGGTCAGGGCATATCTAATACCTAGGGAGGCTAGGTATTGTTCGAATTGGATACTTGTTAACTATGGCCCGTTGTCAGACACTAGGATGTCCGGCAGGCCATGGGTTGTGAAAAGTTTGCCAAGTTGTTTAATAACGGTTTCTGTTGTCGTAGATGACATAATTTTAACCTCCAGCCAATTCGAGTATGCATCTACGACAATTAGGAAAGTATGCCCCTTAGTGGGACCCTCAAAGTCAATGTGAATTCGTGACCAGGGGCCTCGTGGGGTTTCCCAGTCCCTAATGGGTGCTTTTGGTGGGGAAGGTCTGGTTTTTTGGCATTTGTTGCAAGAATTTACCCAGTATTCGATGTCCCTGTCTATACCCGGCCACCAGACATAGCTTCTAGCAAGGCTTTTCATTTTAACAATTCCAGGGTGGCCTTCGTGAAGCATACCCAGTACTTTAGTTTGTAATTTGGAGGGAATAATTACCCGATCACCCCACAACAAACAACCCTTTTGAATTGAGAGTTCGGTTTGTCTGGTCCGGAAAGGTTTAAAGTTCTCAGTTTTTTGATTTTCCGGCCAGCCTTTACCTACCCAGTTCAGTACACGGGCAGTCAATGAGTCTTTTGCAGTGGCTCTGGCGACATCATTTGCAGATATGGGTAGATCGGGGCATGTTTCTATCTGCAAGGTGTTCATCGTCGGCGCTGGGTCTTCCTCTATATTCGGTAATGGTGCTCTGCTCAATGCGTCTGCATGGGAAATTTGTTTCACGGGGCGATGTGTCAGAGTATACGAGTAGGCTGCTAGGAATTCTGACCATCTAGTCATTCGCTGGGACAAAATGTTCGGTGTCGGCTTGTTTCCCGCCAAAATTCCCAGTAGCGGTTTATGGTCCATTACAATCAAAAATGTTCTTCCGTATAGATATTTGTGGAAACGTTTCACTCTGGCAACGATTGCCAGGGCCTCTCTGTCCAATTGGCTATAATTACGCTCGGTTTTAGACAGAGTCTTTGAATAGTATGCGATGGGTGCCTCTCTCCCATCTGGCAATTGGTGACTCAGGATGGCACCGACTCCGAATGGTGAGGCGTTGCAGGTCACCGTCAATGGAAGTGTGTTACTAAACTGGATAAGAAAGGTGTTTGATGTTAATAAGTTTTTTATTTTTTGGAAGGCTTTCTTTTCTCTATAATCCCAAGTCCAAATTGTTTTTTTATCCAGTAATCGGTGTAATGGTTCCGCTATTGTCGCTTTGTGGGGTAGGAACACGTTATAAAAATTTATTAGTCCCAAAAATGCCTGTAGTTCAGTTTTGTTCCTTGGTTCTGGTGCGTCTTTAATAGCTTTGACTTTTTTGTCAGTAGGGTGTATACCCTCTCTGTCTATTAAGTAGCCCAGGAATTTGACGCGATCAGTCATTAAACAGCATTTTTCTTTTTTTACTTTTAGGCCAGATTCTCTGAATTTAGTTAGTACATCTTTTAGTCTTCTTTTTAGTTGGGTCGCATCTTTGGCCGAAATTAGGACATCGTCGAAATATGGTACGACCCCTTTTATACCATTTAATAGGCGTTCCATGAAGCTCTGGAAAACGCCTGGGGCTACACTCACTCCAAATTGGAGTCTGTTGCACTTGAATGCCCCTTTGTGAGTCACTATAGTTTGTGCTTCAGCCGTTAATGGGTCTACTGGGAGCTGTTGGTAAGCTTGAGCTAGATCTAGTTTAGCGAAAACTTTTCCTCCCCCAAGAGAATGTAATAAGTGTTGTACGACTGGCACCAGGTATGCGCTTTGTTGCAATGTGTGGTTCAGAGTAGCCTTGTAGTCACCACAAATTCGAACCGACCCGTCTGGTTTAATTGGTGTTACGATTGGCATTTCCCACTTAGCATGGTCCACAGGTTCTAAAACCCCTTGGTCTATTAATTTATTTAGTTGTTCCTCTATTTTTGCTTTCAGAGCAAAAGGAACTCATCTGGCCTTTAGTCTTCTAGGGGCTACCTGGGGGTCTAGACTAAAGGAAATTAGGGTCCCCCGATACCTGCCTAGGGAGCCGTCGAAAACATCCTTGAACTCTTGGATCAGGCTTTCTTCCCAGTCGGTTTCGGCCACCCGGTCTACTCCGGTCATCCCGATGCCCAATGTTGCGAACCATTCGATGCCCAGGAGGCTTGGTCGGTCTCGGTCGACTATTGTCAATGGTAGTACTTCGACATGTTGTTTGTAGGCGACTCGGAAATATCCTAGGCCTACCACAGGAATTCGGTTTCCTTGGTAGTCCTTCAGGGTTAATTTTTGTTTCTGGAGTTCTTTGAGTTTGATATCTGGGACCAGTTGTTTGATGGTGTCCCATGATACCATTGATAGGAAAGACCCAGAGTCTACCTCCATTTCGCAGGGGCTGCCTTCTATTTTTACGATTATTTTTACTTTCTTCCCGCTTTCTGTCTGAGCGCTTCCGATAGTGAAAGTCTGATGTGCTTTCTCTCGGTTAGTGGCTCACTTGTTCCGCTGCCACTTTCTCTCAATTTGTTTTGGCTCAGTTTGTTCGGGGGAATTGCTGCGTCTGTTTGGGCTGTATTTTTTTTTGTTCCTGCAGACTTTCTCGATATGCCCTCTTTTCTTGCAAACCCTGCAAATGGCATCGAGAAATCTGCAATCGGCCCGAAAATGGTTCCCTCTGCAGCCAGCGCATTCCCGCCAATTCTTTTTTTCGCGCCCTTTCTTGTTGGCGTATAGGTGGTGGACTTCGTTGTCTTCCTCCCCGGATTCTGATGTCTCATCAATATCCTCGTGGTGAGTGGTGGTGGGAAATTGTTTCTTCCCTCTGTCCAGGCTCGTTTCGTCGTTATTCGTGTTCATCTGTTTCATTTTGACCGCCGATTTTTTCGCTGCTTCAGCGGCTGTGGCTTCGGCGATGGTTATGTTGGGTTTATTTAGCAGTTTGCTCTGTATATTAGAGTCTCTTAAACCCAGTATTACTCGATCCCGCATCGCCTCATCTAAATTTAGAAATTTGCACGCTCCCCCTATTTGTCAGAGGGCTGCCACAAAGTCAGCGATGGTCTCGCCTTCTTTCTGGTCTCTTCGGTAGAACTTGTGCCGCTTTATTAGGTTTGATACCACCGGTGCGTAGTGAGCCTTAAGCATTCTTTGGAGCTCTGTCCAAGTCAATTGCTTCACATCTCGGGGCTTTGCCAAAGCGTTGGCCATCTTGAAGATTGTGGGCCCGCAGTGTGTCAAGAAAACAGCTCTCTTACGCTGGTCTGAGATCTCTTCTATCTCGTTACTTTCCAAATACATCTGGAAACAGTCTACGTAGGATTCCCAATCCTCTTCATTGGGATTGAAGGGTGCGGGCGGCGCGTTATTTCTTGCCCTAGTTCTTTGTCTAGTTTAATTTGTCGCCGCATGCTCAGTCTCGTATTTAGGACGATCCCATCCTCGTCGCCAGTGTTCCGTCCGGGAAAACACGAGGTAGACCGGGTTCCAACAACAAAGTATTTATTATATACAGCAGTGGAAAAACGGAACATTGGCTCAAGCCGCGGCAGCCTTTTTATAGGGATTTGCCTGCCGGCTTGTAGCCAATGACAGGTATTTAGTTTTGCCGCCTTTTGAGCAGTTTCTTGGATTGGTTCCTATTGAACCAATCCCCATTCAGGTTTTTTAGCCAATCAGAATCCTGTGTTAGGAGTCTACTATTCTATATACAGAACAGGCTATTTTGAAGTGTCCTCCCCTTGCCATGCCCACCAAGCCACGCCCACAGAACCAGTAGTAAATTTTTTTGAATCCCACCACTGTGGGACGCCATGAGTTCCAATCCTGATTTGGCATGAAGCCAGTTGCTTGACTCTGGCCGGTCCTTCTCACTCAGCCCTAGGAAGGAGGCAATGGCAAACCATTTCTGAAAAAAATAAATATTTCCAAGAAAACAAGAAAAGATTTGTCTGGGCAGTGGACCAGAGTCAGCCCTGACTTGAAGCCACAAACACAAACACACACACACACAAAATAAAACTTTGGGGTCCATTTCCCATTTGGAGGCCAGACACCTTCTCCATCAAAATTATACCTGGGACTGGCACTTGGCTTCCCACTTTCAAACCTATGATGCTCAAATTCACCTGGGCAGGTATAAAGATTTAGAATAGAATAACAGAGTTGGAGGGGGCCTTGGAAGTTTTCTAGTCCAACCCACTGTTCAAACAGGAAACTGTATATTCTTTCAGAGAAATGTTTCTGCAATTTTTTTCTTAAAAACCTGCACAACTTCTGGAGGCAACTTGTTCCATTGATTAATTGTTCTAACTCTCAGGAAATTTCTCCTGAATTCTAGCTTGTTTCTCTCCTTGATTACTTTCCAGCTATTGCTTCTGGTCCTGCCTTCAGGTGCTTTGGAGAATAGCTTGACCCCCACTTCTTTGTGGCAGCCCCTCAGACACTGGAATACTGCTATCATGTCACCCTCAGTCCTTCTTTTCATGAAACTAGACATACCCAATTCCAGCAACCGTTCTTTATATGTTTTAGCCTCCAGTCCCCAAATCCTCTTTGTTGATCTTCTCTGCCCTCTTGCTAGAGTCTCAACATCTTCAAATGGGTTTGGTTTTGTTCAGCTAAATCTGACTTTTTAGAGGCAATCATCTGCAACCAACACAGAGAGTTGAGAATCAAGAAAACTGAATTTTTGACATATTTTTGTAGACTTTGCCTACTATACTGAGCAGAGTGAACAGAAATTATAGCCCAGCATGATTGAAGGACACCTAAGTTGGGGCCATTGGAGATATACAGTTCCTTGAGAAGATGAGAGGCTAATAAAAATTGAGAATCAGAAGATTACTAGAGTACCTTCCTTACTAGAAGTACATATGTCCCAAATACAGAAACTAGGAGGAAGTTAGGTTGATAGTGAGGAACTCAGAACAGGAAGTGGTGAAAAATACACGAAGATGGTGGCTGGAACAGATGATGAAATTTCTGGATGGAAAAAAACAGCCTAGAGCTTTGATCTTTCCTTCAGCATCTTCTAGTCCAAAACCTTCCCCAAGCAGGAGATGGATAATCCTCAACCTATGACCACAACTGAGCAACATCTGTTGCTAAGCCAGACAGTTGTTAAGTGAGTTTGGTTCCATTTTACAACCTTTCTTGCCACTGTTATTCAGTGAATTGTCACAGCTGTTAAGATAATAACATGGTTGTTAAGTGAATCTGGCTTCCCCATGGATCTTTCCTTGTCAGAAGGTTGCAAATGGGGATCATGTGACCCCAAGACATGGCAAATGCCATAAATACAGGACAGTTGACAAGCAATTGAATTTTGGGGATGCTGCAACAATCATGTGAAAAATAATAAGAAGTCACTTTTGTTGAGGTAATCTCCCATTAGGAGAATGAGCACATACAGGGAGATGTATTTGAGAGTAGTGTTGGAATAATACACACAGAGCACACAGATACACTGTACAGTAAATGTAGGTTTTTACTTCCAGAAACATTAAGCAAAATACAAAGTAAGCAACTGAAAAGTCATTCACAGGTAAAATCAGTCAGTTTTCATCCAGGGATAATCCAATAATGTCCTGTGTCAAAAACAGTTCAGTATCAGACATATTAAATCCAGTAATATCAGTCAATTAGAAAAATGGAGCAATGGCAATACTTTCCAACAGAAGGAAATAAAGACACACTCTCTTCTGATACTCAGACAAAACAACCCAGGTTTCTGGCTCCATCTTATGGCTGTTTGAAAAACCACACCCAATTGCATGCTCTTGCATTCCCTTAAAGACATAGTACTAAAATGTTTATCTTGGTTTATATATTTCTAACCCAAATATCTGTTAGGTGACTTATATTCCTAACAACGTTTTCCAGTGCCGTTGTAACTTTGAACAGTTGTTAAATTGAATGGTTGTAAGCCAAGGACCACCTTTACCATTTCAGTCAAACGGCTGTCCAATCTCTTCTTAAAAACCTCCAGTGATGAAGCACACACAACTTCTGGAGGGAAGTTGTTCCACTGGTTAATTGTTCTCACTGTCAGGAAATTTATCCTTAATTCCAAATTGCTTCTCTCCTTGCTTAGTTTCCACCCGTTGCTACTTGTCCTGCCTTCTGGTGCTTTGGAGAATAGCTTGACGCCCTCTTCTTTGGGGCAGCCCCCCAAATATTGTAAGACTGCTGACATGTCACCTCTAGTCCATTTCTTTGTTAGACATTTAGAGTTCCCACAACCATTCATCATATTGTTGGAAGTTAAAACCCACCCCTCTCCTAGAAAAATGACGTACTTTAGGATATATTAAAAAGGCAGAATATTTTCCCTAAAAGAGAAGTAGAAACTCAGCGAGGCAGAAACTCTATTGATGGGCCATTCAGGCCTAGGGCAGCCTATTCTACATAACAAAGGTCTACCTCCTTCTAATTGCTCTTCATTGCAACCACCCACCAAGTTTCAGCCAAATGTAGCACACAAACAACCTACAAAGCTAGCTACGACCTCTGACAGCAAATAATCAGGATATTCTTCCTGTGTCCCAGGAAGTTCAAAGCCAGGCACTCTCAGCATCTCTTCCCCTTTTTCTTCACCCAAGAGCTCCAAGCCATGGGATCCTGCCCACCATTAAACCATTTTTCCAAACAGCCTCCATGTTTCCAGTGTCTTTTTCCCCACTTGGAATGGAACCCAAAAGGATAATTCTTCCCACAATTTCTTTTAGCCTCCAGGCCCCGAATCATCTTAGTTGCTCTTCTCTGCACTGTCTAGAGTCTCAACATCCTTTTCCTATTTTTTTTCCTTTTGTAGTTGTAATTTACAAGGCTAATTCAAAGATACCTCTCCTGAGTTAGGTCTCTTCCATCCATCTTTTCCTGTGGGGAAATCTTAGGGCCAAACAAAATGCCTTCCCACTCTTTGGCTACAGGAGAACAAAATCTATTCCCCTACTTTGCCAGGTTTTGCAGAAATAGCATGGGGTATCTACAGCAAAGATGGACATGAAATCAACTTGTTCAGTACGATTCTTTTTTTTTTTTTCATGCATCCATTCATTTGCTATCTCCTTTACATCTCCACACTACATCTTTTTTTCCCAGTGCTATATCTTTTTTTTTTAAAAAAATAAACAGGTATGAGTATATACGTACAAAATAAATGAGTAGGAATAAATGGGAAGAGTAGGATAGGGACCATGGGCATGCTGGTGCCCTTATGTACGCCCCCTTACAGACCTCTTAGGAATGGAGTGAGGTCCACAGTAGTCTAAGGTTAAAGTTTTGGGGGTTTGAGTAGTAGTGGGATTCAAAAAAATTTAATCCATTTCTGTGGCTTGGTAGATGTGGCTTGGTGGGCATGGCAGGGGAAGGATACTGCAAAATCCCTATTCTCTCTCCACCCCACTAACCTGCTTTCCAGCTCTGTTCTCCTGTGCAGGGCAACACAAGAAGACCCAGCCGATTAGCTGGGACTCAATGGGAGGCAGCGAAGAGGGAGGGCCAGTCAGAGGTGGGATTTGCCGGTTCTCTGAACTACTCAAACATTTCTGCTACTGGTTCTCCAGAACTGGCCAGAACCTGCTGAATACCACCTCTGGGTTTGAGGATGTGATAACAGAGTCAGGTAGTGAGTTCCAGGCGTTGACCACTCTGTTGCTGAAGTCGTATTTTCTGCAATCGAGTTTGGAGTGGCTTACTTTGAGTCTACTTTCCTGTGTTATAGCAGTTGAAGCTGAAGTAGTCATTGAACAGGTAGGACATTGTAGCAGACAATTTTGTGTACTAATCTTAGGTTTCAAAAACAGGCACTGCTGCATTTCTGACAGGCGTCAATCTCCGAAGTGCTTTCTTCTTGCAGCAAAATGAGTTCATCACCGAGAATTGTGACTCAGCAGGAATTCAGGTTCTCCCCTCCCATCTTCTTTCTTTCCTTACCAGAAGAGTAAAAAGCAACTCTGGGGTTCAGTTTTGCAGTTGCAATATCTGCTCCAGGTAGAACAAAGAGTAGACCAGCCAATCTCTACGTAAATGCCCTTTAATGCACAACCATAACAGAGCCCAAAATTTCCTTTGCTAACCCAGTTGCTTACGTGAGTTTTGCCCTGTTTTACAATCTGCCACAGTTGTTAAGTGAATTATTGCCGTTAATAACACAGTTATTAAGTGAACCCAGCTTCACCCATTGCTTGTCAGAAGGTTGCAAAAGGTGGATCGCCTAACCCTGGGACACTGCAACCATCATAAATATGAACCAGTTGCCAAGCGCCCTTAATTTTGATCACATGACCCTGGGGAGGGGGTGCTGCAATGGCTGTTAGTGAAAAATGGCTGTAAGTCACTTCTTCCAATGCCGTTGTAGCTTTGAATGGTCACTAAATGGTCCTCAACTTACAACCATTCATTTCGGGATGGTTTGCAGTTGTAACCACATTGAATAAAAAATGACTTACAAGTTGTCGATCGAAATAGAGTTGGAAGGCAACTTGGAGGTCTTCTAGTTAAGGCCTTGAAAAACCCTACCCAGGTCTTCCAAACCTTTGGTGTTACCCCCCCTGACCACACCCAATTTATTGATTACTTTTTAGTTAACTGGTTATTATTTGGAAAGGACTTCAACCAGGGAAAATCTGACTCCTGAGTGTAACCTGTTCAAGCCAGGTGTGCTAATGAGTTGATAGATGTGTTACTGTGTTTCCTCAGAAATAAGACCGTTTTATTTATTTATTTATTTATTTATTTATTTATATATTTATATATTTATATATATATATATATATATATATATATATATATATGTGTGTGTGTGTGTGTGTGTGTGTGTGTGTGTGTGTGTGCGCTGTTTAGCTTCCTTCGGGTATTATCCCACATCACTGTAGTTCTGTTAAAGTTGTAGCAACGTTTCAGCAGAATCTCATCCGCCATCCTCAGGCTTCTGTATAGAGTTAGTTCCTGGTTTCAAATTTGAGGCTGGTCCATTCTGATTGGCTGGGAGCCTAGACCTGTGTTCATTGGACTTGGAGTTTGATTGATTGGTGTTTCTGGTTTCTTCTGTCTGTTTTGTGGCTTTGATTGGCTGGCAACACTCTGTTCTTGTGTTGGAGGCTTTCAGTGCAGCTTGGCTCCATGTGAAGGGACGGCTGCTCTTCATTATATATATATATTTGCCACCAAAAAAAAGGCACCAGGTCTTATTTTCAGTGGATGTCATCCACTGACTAACCTCACTTGTGTGTGTCACTCCTGGCCTCTTTTTTGCAGATGCCTTCAGGAATTTCTTTTGAGGCTGGCAAGGCTTTCCTGAAGGCCTGATCGACTCGGAACTTAATGGAAGGGAATATTTGTAGCTCAGGGTTGAAATGTGGGAGCTGAGCTTAGTGGACATTTCATTGCCAGGCTATATCAGTGCTTAAAAATATTTTCTTCATAGGTGTACAGGGAAGGGAAATTGCCCAACCTTGATGCAGGTAGTCCTCAACTTACAACAGTTTATTTAGTGACCATTTGAAATTACAACAGCACTGAAAAGAGTGACTTACAACTGTTTTTCACACTTATGACCATTGCTGCATCCCCATGAACACAACATCAAAATTTGGATGCTTGGCAACTGGTTCATACTTATGACCGTTGCAATGTCCTGGGATCATGATGATCCCCTTTTGCGACCTTCTGACAAAATTGATGGGGAAGCCAGATTCACTTAACAACCATGTTGCTAACTTAACAGCTGCAATGATTCACTTAACAACTGTGGCCAGAATGGTCGTAAAATGGGGAAAAATTAAAAATGTCTCACTTAACATAAATTTTGGGATCAGTTGTGGTTGTAAGCCAAGGACTACCTGTATTTTCTTCATTCCATGTTTCTTGACTTGAGCAAATAAATGGAGATGATTATAAATAATCCTTCTAACACAAGCCCATAACCCTTCCCCCATGACTGCCACAGAGAAAGTAAGAAAAAGAATATATACTAAGCTTAATTAAAATGGCTACACATGTCAATTTTAGGCTTGACAGGCTGCCCTCCCTCATTTGAAAGAAACTCCTGCAACAACATAAAATGCACAAAGATTGAAAACAAACATACAATGCACATTTTAACCTCCTCTGCCATCCACAGAATCCAGTTTTGGCTTGTGTGGATATTTTTCATGGAGTTTCCCCATTAATCTGTCAGCATTTACTTTCCAGCTATTAACCCAACTCGCTTGTGAAATTGGATAGCCTTTCCAATAGATTAAATATTATAACTTCCCCCTGAAAATCCTAGAATCCAAAATTTTCTTAACCTCATTAATGTTCATGCCCTGCAATGAACAAAGGGGAATTCTGGGGGTTGAAGTCCACTGGTCTTAAAGTGGCCAAGGTTGGAGACCCCTGCTCTAACATACCGATGTGGTTTATATTGCTCTTTTATTCACCTCCTGCTTTCCCAGTGGATTGAAAATGTGAGGTGACTGTGTCCAATTTAGGGTATCTGCTTGGGAAATCTCTGCCATGCAAGGTTAAATAAGCCTTGGTCTGGATCTCAAGTACCTTTCGGTCAATTGCACTGAAGTGGATCCAAGTTAAATCCACTTGGTCTCCAACAAATGGAAGGCGGGCGCCCTCTTGTGTCCGATCTGTATACAGGGTACAAGGACCAAAATAAGATTTCACAAAACAAATTATGTGGGGTTTGGGCTTCTTCAGTCAGCCCATAGGTTACATAAAAGTAACATGTCATGAAAATGGAGCAAATATGATTTTTTTCAATTTTTAAGATGTGTGGACTTCAACTCCCCGAGTTCCTTAACCGGTATGTCATTGTAGGGGAGCTGTGCTAAAACAGGGAATCCTTGATTTATGACTACAATTCAGCTCCAAATTTCTGTTAATAAGTGAGACATTTGTGAAGTGAGTTTTGCCCCATTTTATGACCTTTCTTAACAACCTTTTTTTCCACCATTAAGTTAATCACAGCAGTTGATAAGTTAGTAACCTGGCTGTTAAAAGTGAAATCTGGCTTCCCCATTGATTTTGTTTGTCAATAGGTCGTAGAAGGGGACCACGTAACCTTGGGACGAAGCGACGGATATAAATATGAACCAGTTGCCAAGTATCTGAATTTTGATCACATGATCATGTGATTACATAGTAAAAGTTGTTAACTATGAAAAATGGCCATAAGTCACTTTTTTCAATGCCAGTCAACTGTTGTTGAATATGGCAGCCAGAAACCAATGTTTATAAAGCTTTATGTCTTTTAATAAAATACAATTTGCAAGTCTGTAAAAGCGCAATTAGATAGCTTCAGATTTTTTGGGTTTATTGTGTAGAAACAACACTAAAACTTGGTTAACGGTTGTGTTGCCAAATATAGTCCGGTTGGCGGCTGCTTGAATTTCTGATCCTTTGACCATGGTGGTGTTGTGATGGTCAAAAGTGTGTGAATCGATCATAAGTTATTTTAGCCAGTATTGTAACTTCCAACGGTCACTAAATGAACGGTCGTAAATCAAGGATTCCCCCTGCCTCATGTTTCAGACAAATGGTTATCCAATCTCTTCTTAAAAACTTCCAGTGGCAAGTTGTTCCACTGATTGTTTTGTCAGGAAATTTCTCCTTAGTTCTAAGTTCCTTCTCTCCTTGATTAGTTTTCACCCATTGCTTCTTGTCCTGCCTTCAGTTGCTTTGGAGAATAGCTTGACTCCCTCTTCTGTGGGGCAGTCCCTGAGATATTGGACAACTGTTATCATGTCACCCCTAATCCTTCTCTTCATCAAACTAGACATACCCAGTTCCAGCAACTGTTCTGTTTTATCCTCCAGTCCCCTAATCCTCTTAGTTGCTCTTCTCTGCACTCTTTCCAGAGTCTCAGCATCTTTTTTTACATCGTGGTGACCAAAACTGGATCCATTATTCAAAGTATGGCCTTACCAAGGCCTTATAAAGTGGTATTGACACTTCCCATGATCCTGATTCCATCCCCCTGTATATGCAGCCTAGAACTGTGTTGTCTTTTTTGGCAGCTGCAACACACGCCTGGCTCATATTCACGTGATTGTCCATTAGGACTCCAAGATCCCTCTCAGTTACTACTATTGAGTCAGATACCACCTGTACTATACCTGTGCATTTTATTTTTCTTGCCTAAATGTAGAACCTTACTTTTTTCACCATTGAATTTCATTTTGTTACATAATGTCCGTCAGCCTTCAAGATCTTCTACGATTGCTTTGCATCTTTCGGCTGTCATAAGAAATTGGGGGGGGGGGGAGGAAGGGATAGTCTGGGAAGTGAGCTGGAGGTGTTACATTTTTCTGTTGTGTAAATGAGGGGGGGGAGAGCATACAATAGAGTGAGGTTTCTATTTCTCGCTTAGCTTTCTTTTCTCCGAGCAACTGCAACCCGTTATCAAAATATGCCAAGGTCAACGGACAGAGGCCCCATCATCACCTGAAGATGCCCACATGACCATATTCACAACTTCTAATTGGAAGTGTCATCTGAACTATTGGGGGTGGGAACATTTCCATCACTTTCTATATGTGAATTGTGCGCCTAATTTCCCAGATTCAGAATTCTTTGGTTGCTACCACTTCACTTTCAGTAAAAGATAACTTTTCTCTAACTTAAAGAGTCTTTCTTTCTTGGATTTTGAATGGAGCACCGCCCGACATTATTCTGAATCTCCCTCTACCAGCCCACCAGGAGAAAACACCCAATTTTCTTCCGAGGGGGCCTGAACATCATGTCATCTTCAACTAGTGACCAGGAAGATCTGGGAGCCACTGGAGGGCAAGATTCTTCTCTGGTACAGGAAGCCCAATTGTTAGCAGAGCTCAATCTGAAAGAGGATCCAGCTGTGAAGCCCAGATGGTCGGTGGGAGTTGGCTGGAAAGATCTGGAGCACCCCCCCAGGATCACAACTACCCTCCGGTGTGGAAAAGAGGAGCCATGGCAAGAGAAGGAAAAGAGAGAACTCTTACTGGATCAAGCCAGGAGACTCCCTGATGAAGCCTTTGAACAACTCCAAGCTGCACAAAGGTATGAAGGGGAAGTAGCCCCAGCTAGAAGAAGCAGAGCAGCCCCTTCTCCCATAAATCAACCTGAGCCAGCAGCAGCCCCGGGGCCCTCAGCGGGGGTGGGGTGGGGTGGGGTGTAATTCCTGGAAGGCGTAGAGCTCCTAGACTGCCTCCGTTAGAAGTAAAATACGAGGGAAATCCCAAAACCTTGGGATTTTTCCTAGCCCAAGTTTGGAGCCATATGGAAGAATACGGGGAGGATTTTCCCTCAGAAGCAGCCAACGTGAGGTGTGTTACCAGGCCTCTGGAGGGAACTGCTGCAGAGTGGATGGTGACCTTGCATAATGATAATGCTCCCTAGTTGATGAATTATAACCTGGTCATGACTGCGCTGCGGGCTAGGTTTGAGGACCCACTGGCAGAGCGCAAGGCCCGGATTAAGATGAAGACCATAAATCAGGAGTGGAGGTCAGTGGCTGACTACACCCAAGAATTTAGACAGTTAACTGGTCATATCCAAGAGAAGCATACTACCGAATTTGAATTAAGGAAGGGGATGAGTGGAAGACCGCTTTTAACTGCCCGATGGGTTGCTTCTAATTCAACGTTCTTCCTTTTGGTTTACAAGGGGCCCCAGCTGTATTCATGCAGATGATCAATCAGGTGCTACATGAACATTTATACAGGGGGGTTCTGGTTTATCTTGATGACATCCTTATCTACACGGAAACTCTGGATGAACATGTGAAACTGGTGCGGTCGGTTCTACAGAAACTGGGTGCCGCTAAGTTGTATGCTAAACTATCCAAGTGTGAATTCCATCAAGAGAAAACCCTTTGAAGAATTCATCCATGTTCCATGTTAGTTTGCTAAAACCTGAACATACTTCTGATTTAAGACCCATCCAGGCTGACCCTCCCATACCAATACTGATTGAGGGTGAACAACATTTTGAAGTTAAAGAAATTCTGGACTCTCGCAAATGGAGGGGTTGGCTCCAGTATCTTGTAGCCTGGAAACGTTTCCCTTCTTCACAAGCTGAATGGGTTAACGAAACCGATGTTAAAGCCCCTAAGTTGATCAAAGCATTTCGTTCCAAGTATCCTGATAAGCCCTAGGAGTGTATTCTCTTGTAATTGTTTAATAATTAATAATTGTCTTTATATTTTCTCCTCTCTCTCTTCTAGGACTGATGGTTTTCCTTTTTCTAGGAGGACCGAATGTCAGCCTTCAAGATCTTCTACTATTCTCTGGTTGCTACCACTTCACTTTCAGTAAAAGATAACTTTTCTCTAACTTAAAGAGTATAAGTATTTCTTTCTTGGATTTTGAATGGAGCACCGCCCGACAGTGTCCAATGTTCAAATCTGTCAAGATCCTTCTGTATCTTAAGCTTATCCTCTGGCAAGTTGTCTGTAGATTTGATGAGTTCCCCATGTATGTTGTCACTGTAGGAAGAAAAATTAGTATGCACACAGGCAGGTCTCATAAATTAATAACTATATTCAGTACAAAACATATAAAACCAGGAATGTAGAAAATATGGATGCTGATGAACGAAAAAAGACCTTTCTCTAATCATTGATGATATCTGATGTGATCCAAAGCTGAAGCCCATTAAACGTACTTCACTGTCATTAAACATACTTCCTCCGTTGAAAATGTGCAGTTTATAAGAGAGGCTCCTCAGGTATGGAAGCTCTGGCATTTGTAAGGCACTGTAGAATCCATGTCCTTCATTGAGACAGATGCATGGAAGATTGACCTCATCAGAGTCTTGGTCCTCTTGGAAAAGGCAGAGTCCTTATGTGCTTTGGGAAATCAGAGGCTGCTGTAGCTGGCAATCACTTGTTCCAAGGTAGTGAAACAGCCCAGGAAGTCATCTTCCTCAATCCCAAATTTTGAATACTGGTGAATGTAAGCCCTGCGTGGAATGAACAAGAGGTTTTGGTGAGCAAAAACACCTATCATCATCATATTTTAATGACCTCATAATCCTTGTGAGCGTGGAGTCTGAGCAACTGAATAGAGCAAGCAGAGTGTTTTACTGGCTGGATGCTGTTCCTGTCACCAATGCAGAGTTTTGTTCAGCAGTGTGCCCAGAGAGAAATATCTGTCTCTACCTAGGATCAAACTCACAGCCTCCTGATTGTGAGGCGAGGGCTCCACCTCTAGGCCATTGCACCACTTGACCAAGACAGCCTATTCCAGTTCAAATTACCCACAGTTCCTTGGAAGGAAAGTAATGGGACATCAATTAATTGTGGGCAAAATACATCATATAACCTATGTCACGCATGCCCAAAGTGGCACATGAAGCCATGTCACCTGGCACGTGCGGCCTTGCCTATTTGTCTTCCAGGTTTCTGGCACGCATGTGCACATGCCGATCAGCTCTCCTTCGGGTGTGCGTCAGTGCCAAAAATTGGCCTGTGTATGTATGCTGGCCAGCTGATTGTTGGACACGCATGAGTGCTAGAACCCGGAACTTTGCTTTTCTGGAGTGTGGCTCCAAGGAGCATGCATGTGCTACGTTTTCATGCGAACTTTTCAGCACTCAGTGCTGAAAAGGTTTGCCATCATTGTCAGATAATATATATGGCTATGTGGGTATATGCATCATTTTTATTGATTTATTCTGTCATGCTTATGTGGAAGTAGTGACCCTTTGAGAGCTGTATGCAATGAAATTTTATTATAACGTGTGCCAATTAGTGTACATTTAAAGTGACAATAAAGTTCATTTAAGTCTAAGTTATAATACAGGTTATCCTCAACTTAAAACTGTTCACATAGCGATCATTCAAAGTTACAATGGCACTGAAAAAAGTAACTTATGAAACTTTTTCACACTAGTGACCGTTGCAGCATCCTCATGGTCATGTGATCAAAATTTAAATGCTTGGCAACTGACTCATATTTATCACGGTCGCAATGTCCCGGGGTTGTAGTGACTCCTTTTCGCGACCTTCTGACAAGCGAAGTCAGTGGGGAAGCCAGATTTAAATAGTAACCAGGTTATTAACTTAACAATGTCAATTCATAAAAATATTTCTGTGATCTTTTTAGGGTTGCCAACAAAAAGTGAGGGGGGAGCAGTGTGACAGCTTGGAAATCGAGAGTACGTTCCATAAATAGTTTTTCAAAGATGGTAACCTGGTGACTGAAGTTTCTGCCACACAAAAATCTAAATGGAGAACATGATTGATGATTCTTGGCTATGGATGTGTGTCATTGGAGAATATGAATTATGATACACCTAGGGGGTGGGGGAAACCAGGGTCAAGGGTGACAGTGAATTATGTTTCTCAGAGTCAGCTGCATCAGGCAGTGCCGGACATTTTAACTCCCCATAAATCCTTTTGAAGTTTTGGAAGTTTGGCTCGAGACTCATGATTTAATTGGGGGTAATTGCCAGAATCCTGACAAACAATTGCAGTGATTCACTTAACAACTGGGGCAAGAGAAGTCGTAACATGTTGCAAAACTCACTTATCAAGTTTCTCACTTAGCAACATAAATTTGGGGATCGATGATGGTCGTAAGTCGAGGACCACCTGTACAATGTTTTGTGCCAAGTTGTTAAGTGAGTCACTGCAGTTGCTAAGTAGGCTGTTAAATGAATCTGGCTTCCCCGTTGACTTTTCTTTGTCAGAAAGTCGCAAAAGGGGATGATCGCATGACTCCGGGACACTGCAATCGTCATAAACGTGAGTTCATTGCCAAGCATCTGGATTTTGATCACATGACTCTGGGGATGCTGCGATGGTCGTAAGTGCGAGAAATGGTCCTTAGGCACTTTTTTCAGTGCCGTTGTAACTTCGAACGGCCACTTAGCAAACTGTTGTAAGTTGAGGACTACCTGCATTTAATGTGCTTTCCCTGATTCCACTCCCACCAAAACAACTGTCGGGACATATTGGCCGAAAATAAAAAAGGGAATTTAATTCTTCTCGACTTACTTGGAAGCGAACATTTTCCAAGCCTTCCCCACGAGGCTGTTGAGCGGATTGAGCAGAAACTGGCTGTTGCTGACCAGAGAGGCGGACTTCTCGTACTTATTGAAAGCTCTGGGCGTGTTCCAGATGCTCAGAGTCTCTGGAGGATTGAGCCAGGAGGTGTACAAGGCTGGATCCTGGAAACCCCCTGCAAGGGACAAGAAAGGGGCGCATTAGAACGGAGGATTACAGGCAGTCTTCATCTCCTCCTCCTCCTCCTCTTCTTCTTCTTCTGACCCCATAATCCCTTGCAGAGATGCAGTGGCTCAGGGGCTAAGATGCTGAGCTTGTTGATCAGAAAGGTCGGCAGTTTGACGATTCGAATCCCTAGCGCCACATAATGGAGTGAGCTCCCATTACTGGTCCCATCTAGTGACAACCTAGCAGTTCAAAAGCACGTATAAAATGCAAGTAGAAAAATAGGAGCCACTTTGGTGGGAAGGGAACAGCGTTCCGTGTGCCTTCGGGTGTTCAGTCATGCCGGCCACATGACCATGGAGACGTCTTCGGACAGCGCTGGTTCTTCGGGTTTGTCACGGAGATGAACACCGCCCCCCTAGACCAGCATGTATGTGAGAGGGGAACCTTTCCCTTGCAGGATGGAGTCTGGGCAACTGAATGGAGTTAGTAGAGTGTTTTAATGGCCGGATGCCCTTCCTGTCGCCAATGTGGAGTTTTTTGTTCAACAGACACATTCTCAGTGTGCCCAGAGAAAGAAATATCTGCCTCTACCCAGGATCGAACTCATAGCCTCCTGATTTTGAGGCAAGAGCTCCACCTCTAGACCACCGCACCACTCATAGTCCTCACTTAGCAACCATAATTGAGATTGCAGCAGTCATTAAAAGAATTCGGCTTCACCTATTGATTTTCAGATGCCAGCTGAGGTCATTGGTGATCACATGACCCCAGGACGTAGCAAATACAACTTGACAATGGCACTTTGTTTGATAACGAGACTGAAAAAGTGACTTACAACCATTCGTTTAGTGACGGTTTGAAGTTGCAACAACATTGAAGAAAAGTAACTTACAAGTTGTTGATCAGAATAAAGTTGGAAGGGACCTTAACAACATGTGATTCACTTAACGACTGCAACTATGAAAGGTTGCAAAATTGGCACAACTTACTTCATCAGCACTTTGCTTAGCCATCAAAATCCTGCTCCCAATTGTGGTCGTAAGTCTGGGGACTACATGTTCTGTACCCACAGTTTGGTCCCCGTTCATTTTTTCTATAAGGAGCCAAGTAGGAGAGATGAGCTAGGAGGAATGGTTGTTGGCAGCCACAGAGGAAAAGCCACACCTGTTGTCGCTGCTTCTTGCAATGGCATGCCCTTACTATTCTGATCCAGCACCCCAAACATGACAAACCCTCTGATATGAACTCAAAAGATTCCTTTATTAGGAATGCTGGCAGCCACAACAAAAAGTTTCTCTCGCAGGCTAACAAGTCTGTCCATCCAGAAGATGGATAGCTGTCTGCCACATCTAGTCATCTCTGCCCTCTACCTTTTATCCCCAGAGTTAGGGTGGGGCTTCACTTGCAAAGATGGCTCTTCTGTCCCAAGGACCGGCCCATAGATTTCCACTGCTCTCCTCTCCTCTGCCTTCTGCACATCCATACATCAGGCACTGGACCCAACTGCTCCTTCTCTTCCTCATTAGCCACCTCTAGACCTGGGGGCTGTTGACACCATTTGAGGGATGAGGCCCAGGCGCTCTCTCTCTCTCCTCTCTCTCTCACTCTGCCAGCTTCATTCCCTCTTCCCCCTCAGAGCTCTCATTTTGCCTTAATGCTGATCCTTTTGCCCCATTTTACCACCTTTCTTGCCATGGTCGTTATGTGATTCACTGCAGTGGTTAAGTTAGTAACATGGTTGTTAAGTGGATCTGGCTTCCTCATTGACTTTATCAGAAGGTCATAAAAGGAGATCACGTGATCCCGGAACATTGCAACCATCGTAAATACATGACCCAAGTTGCCCTGATGCTGACCCTGACTCCCATACCTCTTCCTCCTCCTATTCGGCTGCTGGAGGAGCCAACACTTACCCATATCTGCACACTGTACCTCCTTCCCTCGCAGAGTGACCAAATTGGCAATCGACGTATTAAAATTAACTGCCCGGTTTGAAAAGGGTTTCTCAGCTGCAGGAGCTCTGCTGGTTGGAGGCCGCACCTGCCAGTCAATACCTGTGAAGGTAACATGAACAGGTAGATGTGGTCAAGTCAAGTCACTCAAGCAGTGTCTCAGGGTTCCAGAAAACCTCCAACAAATAACTCAGAGACAGACATCCTCTCCAAGGTTCCTTTTATTAGAGTAGTAAACTGGCACATCTGGGAAATCCCAAATCTGACAAGTTCCAGGTTTCCTTGCAATAAATAAAATATTAGAAAGCTGCCTCCTGCACTCTTCATGGCATCCCATGCCCCAATCACCATCTGTCCCAGCTTGACACATCCTCTTGCCCAGGTGCAGAAATAACATGACCTTGAGTTAAAAGAAGAATGCTATTATGTCTAACCACATACACTCCAAGAAATTCCCCCCTCCCATTTTCCCAGGCTCAAGAATGTGGCCACGTGGAAGCGACTGGTGCTAATATGGCTTCCAAAGCTGACAGAGTGTCTGTACGGCCTCTTCAACACCTGGAAAATAAGGCAGCTTTGATCTCACCTTCTTCCATTTTAGCGTTAGCGATGAGCATCTGCCGGAGGTGTTTCAGAAGCCCAGGCCAAGCAAAGGTGGTGTAGGACAGGGAATTCTCGGACATTTGAGGGATATTCCGGAGACCCAGCATCTTAAATTCCGGATGGGGAACTAAAGCTTCCATCAGATCCCCTGGAAAAAAAGAAGAAACGAAGATTAACAGTGCGGTTTTAACACTTCACTTCTATGAAGAATTGAGCCCCAATGGGCCTCAAATTGCAGAAAGTACGACTTCAGCAAGAGTGGTCAATGCCTGGAATGCACTACCTGACTCTCTTGTTATATCCACTAACCCCCCCCCCTCCTTTAACCTCAAACTAACCTCTATTGACCTCACTCCATTCCTAAGAGGTCTATAAGAGGCATGCATAAGCGCACCATCGTGCCTACCGGTCCCTGTCCTATTGTCCCCATTTATTCATACCTATTTCCTGTATTTTTACTTATGTTTATACTTGTATCTATTATCTTGTAAATGATTGACAAATCAAATAAATAAATAATAAATAAATAAATAGAAAGGTACAGGTAATCCTCAACTTACAATCACAATTGAGACCAGAATTTCAGTTGCAAAGTGAGACAATTGTTAATCACTGCAAGTGCTACCTTAGTACCATGATTGTTATGCGAATCTGGCTTCCCCATTGCCTGTTGGAAGGTCGCAAAAGGGATCTCGGGGACAGTACATCTGCCATAAATGAGTCAGTGGCTACGGGTCTGAATTTTGATCACCTGACCATGGGAATGCGGCAATGGTCGTAAGTATGAAAAATGGTTTTAAGTTGCTTTTTTCAGTGCTGTCGTCCTTTATATACTGCTTCAGTGCTTTACAGCCCTCTCTAAACAGTTTATTGCCCCCAACAATCTGAGTCTTCATTTTACCGAACTTGGAAAGGTGGAGGGCTGAGTCGACCTTGAGCTGGTGAGGACTGAACTTCTGGCAGTGGGCAGAGTTTGCTTGCAAAGCAATAGCACTTAAGATTTATATACTGCTTCACAGTGCAGCATCCCCATAATCATGTGCTCAAAATTTAGATGCTTGGCAACTGACTCATAGTTATGCCAGTTGCAGTGTCCTGGGATTTTGTGATAAGCAGAATCAATGGGTAAGCTAGAGTCACTTAACAACCGACTTAATTTATCAACTGCAGTGATCCACTAAACAACCGTGGGAAAGAAAAATTGTAAAATGGGTGAAAACTCACTTAACAAATGTCTCACTTAACAAGAGAAACGTTGGGCTCAATTCTGGTCATAAGTCGAGGACAACCTGTACAATTTACACTAGGAAGAGGACAGAAGATACCAACAGAAGCTGATTTTTGTCTTCTGTTTTATTTTGGTTTCGTGCTGCATTAAGATGATTTTTGAGGTAAAGTCGGCCAAATCAGCCTTTCTCAATTTTTGACCACTTGAAGAGGTGTGGACTTCAATTCCCAGAATTCCCCAGCCAGCTGTGGGGAATTCTGGAAGTTGAAATCCACCCCTCTTCAAGTTGCCAAGGCTGAGAAACACTGGGCTAGAGAGTTTTCAGAAAGAGCAACTAAATACCTAGAGGTGATCTGCTGTAGTGAGCCGCCCCTTCAGAGGAGTAGGATGGCTGGAAGACGCTTCCCAACTGATGTGCGATCGCTCGATTGACATCCTGGAAAGAAACCTGCTTGATCTTCATCAGCTGCAGGCAGATCTTATGGACGGCGTCGTTCTCATGCACCAGAAGGGCGTCCGAGGATTGGTATAAATGGGAGAGCGTCAAGACAGAGTTGTAATTTTGGACAATCACCTTGAAAAGAGAGGAAGAGTAAGGAGCTGCTTTAGATACAAGTAATCCCTGACGTATGACCACGATTGAGCCAAAAATTTCCACTGCTAAGCGAGTTAAATGAGTTTTGCCTCGTATTACAACAGGTTTTTTTTTTTTTTAACAGCTGTTGTGATGACCCAGGGTGGGATACAAAAGCAACAAAGTCACAAAAACAGGTGAAGTCTCTTTAATTCCTTCAACTTGGCTTTAAAGGTCCAATTGTCATTGACTGGAGAAAAAACTGCCCCACAAACAGTTGCAAAAAGGAAGAACTTTCATTCAAATTCAAAATACATATAAATTATAAATAGAAAAAAGCAACACAAACTACACTGAGGCAATTAATGAGACAAGGCAGAATAAGGGCTTGAAGATGTCCAGATATCAAAATACACACACTGAGAAGGATGCCAGGACTCAGATAAGAACAGACAGACTAGAATTATTTCATGCTTTGCTTCCAGCAACTTGGCCATGTGCAGTTTGTCCTTTTAAACAGTCTTCCCAGCTGCAGCCCGTGAAGGGGATCAGGGTCCTTTCCTCCTCCGTAGACGACGCCATTCACGTTTCTCCCTTATCTGCTCCTGCGTGCATGCCTTAGCATGAAGAGGGGATGGGCCTGGGTCTTCCTCTGAATGCCCAGCCAGCCTGGCCCCTTCCCGTTTCCTCCACAACCTCCAGAGCCACACTCCCACTCCGTATTGGCTGTTCCTCCTCTCCCTTGGAGTCAGATTCTAACAGGGGCATGACAGTTGTTAAGAGAATAATTGGAGTTGTTAAGTGAAACACATGGTTGCAAAGCAAATCTGGCTTCCCCCATTGACTTTGCTTGTTGGAAGCTGGCTGCAAAGCTAAACAGATATCAGATTAACAGGGTTGGAAGGGACCTTGTAAGTCATCTAATAATAAGTTGAGGATCACCTGTGTATATTACTTTTCCCCAAATCCCAGGGAAGTCTTCTCCCACAAATTTTCTGGCCCACCCACCCTGCCCCACTTCCTGTGTTAGGTTTCTTTGCACCCATTAGCAAGAAATTCTGGCACCCTCAAGCAAAGAAGACCTGGGACACTCAACTCACCTCTCCGGTTCCATACGGCCAAATAACGTGGTTGAGCAGGAAGGAGTTTGGATAGGCCTCTCTTAGGATTGCCGTCACAAATGCCCCCAGGCCCGACCCCGTCCCACCAGCCATGCTCATGATCATCAAGAAGCCACCTAGCCGGTCACACTTCTCCGCTTCCTTCCGAATCAGGTTCATGATCGCGTCTTCGTGTTTCGGGCCGTGGACACAGTACCTGGCCAGAATTCAGGAAAGGAAGATGTTCTGAACCAGCTCCCCGAACACGACAAACTCTCTATAGTTAAATCAATGGTTCCTTTATTAGCAGCACCAGCAGCACTAATAAAAAGTTTCTCTCACCGCAGGCTAACAAGTCTGTCCAGCAGGGAGGTGAATAGTTGTCTGCTCCATCTATTCATCTCCGCCCCCTGCCATTTATCCCCAGAGCTAGGGAGGGGCTTCGCAAAGACCGGCCCATAGATTTTCACTGCTCTCCTCTCCTCTGCGTATCCATGTGTCAGGCACTGGAAACAGCTGTTCCTCCTCTTCCTCATCAGCCATCTCCAGCCCTGGGGACTGCTGACTGTCCATTTGAGGGCTGATGGACGGCCCAGGCTCTCTCTCTGTCTTTCTCTCTCCCTGTCCTTGTGCCAGCTTCATTCCGTCTTCCCCGAGAGCTCTCAGTTTGCCTTATTGCTGGTCCTTTTGCCCCATTTTACCACTTTTCTTGCCATGGTCGTTAAGTGAATCACTGCAGTGGTTAAGTTAGTAACATGGTTGTTAAGTAGATCTGGCTTCCTCATTGACTTTGTTTGTCAGAAGGTCACAAAAGGGATCAATTGATCCCAGGACACTGCAACCATTGTAAGTACATGCCAGATGCCAAGTGAACAAATTTTGATCCTGGGTCCATGGGGACGGTACAAAGGTCGCAAATGTGAATAACGGCCGTAATTCACTTTTTTCAGTGCCGTTGTAACTTTGAATTGTCACTAAATGAATGGTTGTAATTTGAGGACTATCTGTATATAACTCAGGGGAGGTCTCAGAAGCCATAAGAAAGCAGAATCAGAATTCATAGAGGCAACTTAGCACACAGTCTGAACAGCTACAAGTAGCTCTCAAACTTGACAATCGTAAGGAAGCCTGGAATTTGTGTCGTAGGTCATGACGGTCCTAAGTCAAGGCACCCATTTCACTGGAACCCAATTTTACAGCTATTTTTTCCAGCACTTCTTCAGGGAATGCCATGATCATTAAGTGAACATTGTTGAATGATATAGGGCAGGGATAGGGAAACTTGGCTCTTTTATCACTTATGGACTTCAACTCCCAGAATTCCTGAGTGAGCCATAAAAGGTTCCCCATCCCTGGCCTACTGGTTTTCCAGTTGTAGGGGAAATCAATTTTTGACTTGAATGGGACTGTTTAATATACAAATGTAGGGATGGGGAACCTTTTATGGCTCACTCAGGAATTCTGGGAGTTGAAGTACGTAAGTGATGAGAGCCAAGTTTCCCTACCCCTGGTATAGGGTGGTAAAGGGTTTCCTACCTGAACAGGGGGTTGGACTAGAAGCCCTCCAAGATCCCTTCCAACTCTATTATTCTGTTGCCTGACCAGTTATAAGTCATTTTTTTTCAGTCAGTCAGTCAGTGTCAGTCAGTCCGTCCGTCCATCCATCCATCCATCTATGCCAAGTGCCATTCACTCATCACAAAATCTCCAGAACCATAGATCTTTGCTTAATTACAAAACCAGTAGGATTCTTTCGGCAGCTGTGCTTTGAAAAACCTGCTGGAGAAATAAATAAAGGGGTTGTTAGTGCGGACGGCAATCCCACATACCCGTGTGCCCAATTGTTTCCTGATCCTTGTTTCTGACAGAAGGCAGACTGGGGGCCGTATCTCCAATTCCTAGTTCTTGAGGCGAAGGATAAAGTCTGGTTGATCACTTTTGGTTCCATGTCGACCAGAACAGCACGAGCAACCATACCTTAGCAGGAAAAAGAGAAAAATGGAGAAAAAACCAACCTCCTTTTTACAAAACTATAGTGAAAAAACAAGATAAATAGGAAATATGGGTAGTCCTCAATATATGACCACAATTGAGCCCACAATTTCTGTTGTTAAGTGAGCTTTGCCTCATTTTACAACCTTTCTTGCTGCACCTATTCTATTCTATTCTTTCCTTTCTCTATTCTATTCTAGTCTATTCCTTTCTCTATTCTATTCTATTTTTTCCTTTCTCTATTCTATTCTATTCTATTTCTTTCTCTATTCCATTCTTTCCTTTTTCTCTTCTCTTCCTTTTTCTCTTCTGTTCTATTCTTTCCTTTCTCTATTCTATTCTATTCTTTCCTTTCCCCTTTCCTTATTCTATTCTATTCTATTCCATTTTCCAAGGCACCTGAAAGCCAGGCAAGAAATAACGGATGGAAACTGATCAAGGAGAGATTCAACCTAGAAATAAGGAGAAACTTTCTGACAATGAGAACAATCAACCAATAGAACAGAAGTTGCCCTCGGAAGTTGTGGGAGTGCCATCACTGGAGGCTTTCAAGAAGAGACTAATCAAGGATTTCCTGACAATGAGAACGGGTAATCAGTGGAACGACTTCCCTCCAGAAGGGTCCCAACGCTGAAGGTTTTTAAGAAGAGATTGGACAGCCACTTGTCAGAAATGGTTTAGGACAGTGTTGATGAACCTTTTCGACAACGAGTGCTGAAACGGGAATGTGCGCGCATGCATGCTCACCAGTCACCTGGTCTTTTGGTTTCTGGTGTGCATACACACACAAAGAGCAGGTTATGCATGTGTGCGCAGCTGGCAGTATTGCATGTGTGTGCCAATCTTCCGGTTTCTGGCATGCACATACACACCAGCTAGCTGGTCTTCACATGCGGCAGGTGTGCTGGAAACCAAAAGACCAGGTGGCCAGCATGCATGCATGCACCGGAAACAGGAAGATCATCTTCCCGGCACATGCATGCGCATTGGGTGGCTGCTCTTCTGGTTTCCGGCACTCCCGTGCATGTGAAAACCAGCTGGTCAACACACCAGAACCTGGAAGAGCAACAGGCGACCGGTTGCGTGCCCCAAGAGATATACTCTGTGTGCCATTTCCGGCACGTGTGGCTTAGGTTTGCCATCACGGGTTTAGGGTCTTCTGCTTGTGGAGGGGACTCTGTTATTCGGTTATTTTTCTGCAGCCTGGTTTGTCACAGTCTCAATTCTCCCTTGGGGAGCTTTGCCCCAACAACCTTTCAATAGGCCATGACATCGATGACTTCTTACCTCCATCTTTTTCCTCAAAGAAACGTTCTTTACTAGCTGCCAGGTAAGCGTCATTCTCCTTTTTGGAGCAGAATCCCTGGGAACTGTGGAGGTCTGTGCAAATGGTATCAAACACCTCGCGCCCAATCTGGTTGCCGCACTGACCCAGTTGAATGGCTATGATGGACATTCTTAGTCACCTTTCCCTAAAGAAGAGGAAACCCAGTTTTAATCGCCGTCTTAAACCTGGAGTCTGCCAGCACCAACCTTATTTATTCACAGACCAATGCGGGGACAACAAATTCCAAAGAGGAGCAGGTTAGCAAACTAGAAGTGTAGAAGGAATTTGTGCTAAATTAAGGCAACCTTGGAGTACAGGTAGTCCTCGACTTACGACCACAATTGAGCCCAACGTTTCTGTTGTGAAGTGAGGCATTTGTTAAGCGAGTTTTGCCCCATTTTACAACTTTTCTTGCCACTGTTAAGTGAATCACTGGAGTTGATAAGGTAATGAGCAGGTTGTTAAGCGAATCTGGCTTCAACATTGACTTGGCATGTGAGATGGTCACAAAAGGGGATCACATGACCTCGGGACACAGCAATGGTCATAAGCATGAACCAGCTGCCAAGCACCTGGATTTGGATCACAAGATCAGGGGGATGCTGCAAAGATCGTAACCAGAGGTGGGTATTCAGCAGGTTCTGACCAGTTCTGGAGAACCGGTAGCGGAAATTTTGAATAGTTTGGAGAACCAGCAGTCCCACCTCTGACTGGCCCCGCCCCCATCTATTCTCTGCTCCCATTGAATCCCAGCTGATTTGTTGGGTCTTCTTTTGTTGCCCTGCATGGGAGAATGGAGTTGGAAAGCAGGCTAGTGGGGTGGGATGGGGAGGGGGATTTTGCAGTATCCTTCCCCTGCCACGCCCATCAAGCCATGCCATGCTCACCAAGCCATGCCCATAGAACGGGTAGTAAAAAAATTTTTTTGAATCCCACTACTGGTCGTAACTATAAAAAAGTCGTAAGTCATTTTTTAGCACAATGCTGTAACTTTGAAATAAACTTTTGTAAGTTGAGAACTCTCTGTAAATACCACAGTAAAGTGTTGATTATTTGTTTGGGGTCCTTGTGTTCTGATTCTACACCAACACAGACAAATCATTTATATTACAGGTAGTCCCCAACTTCCAGCTATTTGTTTAGTGACCATTCGAAGTTACAACTGGCACAGAAAAAAAGTAACTTACAACAGTTTTTGACACTTGCAACATCCCCATGGTCACAGGATGAAAATTCAGAAGCTTGGCAACTGGCATGTATTTATGGTGGTCATACTGTCCAGGGGTCATCTGATCCTCCTCTTTTGCAACCTCTTGACAAGCAAAGTCAATGGGGGAGCCAGATTAACTTAACAACTATGTTTTTCACTTAACAACTGCAGTGATTAACTTAACAACCATGGCAAGGAAGGTTGTAAAATGAGGCAAAACCATCTAGCTTTAATCAAGGATTACTTGCATAGGAATCCATCCATTAAAATTATATAGTATACATATATATATATATATATATATATATATATATATACATACATGTATGTATCTATATCTTCCATATACATAAAAGCGAAATACCACTCACACATACATAATCACAAAATCTCCAGAATCGTAAAGCCTACAAACTTGAAATTTGGCACGTATGTTCCCCTTGGCTTCTAGGGGCTCACTAAGAAAGGATTTTTCGAAATGGCCATCAGAGAATTAGTATTTCATGTATTATTATTAATACGCTCTGATGCTAAAGAGTTCTACTTCCCCTCCCCACATGAAAAGAAATCCATTCCAGATGCAAAACACAAGCAGAGGAGTGGAGTTTCAGTTTCAGAGCATCAAGCAGCTTTAGTACAGAACAGTTGAGCTAAGCCACACCCTTGCTGTCTCCTTCTTGCTCACAGCAAATACTGTTTCAGTTTCCAAACAGCCCTGATTTCTCTCACACACTGACAGGACACTAGCCAGGTGAAAACCCATAAGCAGAGGCGTGGTAAGCAGAGGCGTGGTAAGTAGAGGCATGATTTTTTTCCCCTTATTTTCCTCCCCAAAAACTAAGCCCAACCACATAGTTTTATAGCGAAACACGGGTATTGAGCTAGTAATAAATATATATGCATACATACATATACGTATGATGTATATGTGTGTGTGTGTGTGTGCATTTGACTCAGACATACAGTATTATAATTGCCCAAAGATGCTTATAAATTTAGCATATACATATAATAAAGAAACATTTATCATCAATTTATAGTCAGACATTTACCAAACTTTATATCAAGCACACAATAGACAACAGCCAAATGTTTTGTCTTCCTATTCTTTTAAGTCAAATTCTTACAGACTAGCATGGACTATCGTGTATACTATGTGTATTAAAACAAATATTAATGTATCACTTTAGTGATGGAAAAAAACGAACCGATTGTTACAGTGAAGCGGTCTATAAATTACAAGCTATTAGCAAAATATGTTCATGAATTCAAAAATAGTCGTCAGAATTTAATTAGAAAACCACAGCGCATAAATTCTTAGTTATATTATGAACAGCTAATATAGTTGGGCACATATACATACATACATTACATATATACACACACATATATGATAGGTGCCCGCGTTCTACATGTATATCGTATATAAAAATATAAATTATACAACTCCGTTTACCCCTTTCCTTCTTCCTCCCAGGGCGCATGCACCTACGGTTCTTTGCGTATCCCGAAACAACAGCCCCGGCACTTTCGGCTCATTCCGCGCATGCGTTCAACCAACCCGTCGGCCGAGGCGGGAAAATCAGTCTCGAAAAAAAGTTATCCGAGAAAGGGCAGGTGGGCTGCCTCAGTCGCGAGATTGACGCATGCGCCCTATGGACGCCGGCGCACTCGAGCGCTGGTTTTAGGAGCGCGCCTTCCAAATCCCAGGGAACGAGTAACAGCCGTCCAGGCGGCACGTGTTGCGCGTGCACGCGCGCGGGGAGTTAGACGTTGTCCCCCATTGCGCTTGCGTAGATCGAGGCGGCTCGTCCTCCAGGACGGCCACGGCGACGTCGGGCAGCCTTTTGAGCGGGCAAAGCTGATCTCGGCGCGCGCCCGCGCGCTCCTGCCAGTCCGCCCGTTCCGGCACATGCGCGTTAGCGCCGGCGAACTTGAGGAGGCAGGGCCTGCCTTAAGCCCGGGCTATGGCGGCCGTCATGGCGGCGCTGTGGGTGGGTGCCACGGGCCCATGAGGCGCCCTCAGTCTTCACCCGGACGCTCTTGGCAGCGAAGGCGGCTGTCCCGCACGCGTCATCCCCGGGGCCATGGCGGGTGTCTTCGATATCGACCTCGACCAGCCCGAAGAGGCGGCCTCGGACGAGGAGCTGGAGGAAGGGGTGAGCGCGGCGTGGCCAGGCTGAGGGCGGCGTGGGGAGGCTGGGCCTCAGGGAGCGAGACGAGGGCCTGGGCCCGCCTTCACCCCGCCGAGGCTGAGACTCCTCGGGTCCCGCGTCTCCCTTTTCCCGCCGTTGACGGAGGAGGCTCCTCGCGGCGCTCCTGGCCTTTGGAGGACGGGACGAGGACCGCTGAGGGACCTTAAGGGAGGCCCGGCTCGGGGAAAATGGACAGCCCCTGACCGGCCTCGGAGAACCAAGCGGGGACAGGAAACCACCAGGAAATCTTGTCCCGGGAGACTTGAAGAAGATGATTCGTGGCCGTCGAGGTCTCGGGCGTCGGTCTGGCTCCGGGGAGACCCGGGTTCAAGTCCTTCCTCTCCCTCCCCCCCAGGGAGATATATAGGCAGGTTTCTTCTTCAGCCGGCCTACCTCGCAGGGAAGTGGTTAGGGGAGCCAAAGAAACGTCCCATCCCCTCGCCTGGATTGCAATGCAGTCTTGCTCCTCTGCAACTGCAAGGAATACTGAAGAAATCAGAATAGAGCTGGAAGGGATCTTGGAGGTCTTCTAGTCCAACCCCCAGCTCAGGCAGGAAAAAAACTACCACTTCAGACAAATGGTTGTCCAATCTCTTCTTTAAAACCTCCAGTAATGAAGCACCCACAACTTCTGGTGGCAAGCTGTTCCACTGGTTAAGTGTCCTCACTGTTAGGAAGTTTCTCCTTAATTCCAGGTTGCTTCTCTCCTTGAATAGTTTCCACCCCTTATTTCTTATCCTGCCCTTCTGGTGCTTTGGAAAATAAATTGACCCCGTTCTCTTTGTGTCAGCCCCTCAAATACTGGAATACTGTTAATCATGTCCCCCCAGTCCTTCTTTTCTCTAGACTGGCCATACCCAAATCCTGCAGCTGTTCTCCAGACCTCTGATCATCTTAGTTGCTGCTCTTGCACTTTTTCTCAAAGTGCAAAGACCAAAGGTCCTAAACTGTGACTCAAAGGAGATTTTATTATGAACAGAAGAGAAGAACAGAAGAGCCCTGTTAAATCCAAGAAAAGATTAATTAATTCATTTAATTACATTAATTACAGGAGGGCCTTCTCAGGAGATGCTAGAGGGAAGAGCCCAGCAAGGTCCCTGAAGGCATCTCCTGCCTCTTGCTCATCTCCTTTGCATCTGAAGTTCTCCATATAGTTTCTGATGGTCTTTTTTCCTCCTTGAATTTATCCAGTCCCTCTTTAGAGATGCCCCAAAACCGTGGCATGTAAAAGGGTCCAGCCATTTTAACCCAAGCAAACATGGTGACTTTTTAAAAAAATAGTGTCACATTGGCAGATTTATTGCCAATGGTCTGTGGGGCCAGAGCCCTGCATGTCAGTTGATCATTGCCAGGAGTGTTGACCTCTCTACTGCACTGGGATGAAATGGGCTCTTGTGCATGGAAAACTGACACTGCAATAAATTTTGGGCAGCCCAAGCTTGAGTATCTTCTCTTCTTCTTCAGTCAGGTTTACTCTTGAGTAGGTAGAGAGTCTTGTTGTTTTCCTCTACAAGTCCTAATGTAGGAGCTCCCCTTGGAATGCAATTATCTGTAACACTGCTGTAATAAGTGAACCATTGGTGACTATTGAAGCTGCTTTAGTAATGTTGCTTCACAGTGGGCATGGTCAGCTACTCCTTATGTAGTGTATTAATCATATGGGGAGGCAACTTATGCATACAGACTATTTGCCTTTAGGCATTCACCTTGGAGGAGGCAGCTTCATTGAACATCACAGATCTTATTTCTGATAGAAAACACAACACAGCTTTGTGGCTTATGATGGAAAAAGATGTTGCCCTTTATAACTCAAATTGGCTTTCTTTGGTCTAAACTTGTATACTGTCTTTCTGTGATATGTTTTGTACAGAAACTGGCCCATTAACAGAGATGTTGGAGAGCCTTTTTTTGACACAGATAGGTGCAATAATATATGGGGGGAAATTTGAAAAGGATAGGAATGGAAAGCGAGATTGAAGGGTATTTTTGGACAAGGGAAAATTTATATTTATCTTTTTAGAATAATGCAGGCAAGTGGTATAATATCCCCTTATACATGTAGTCCTCCACCTATGACCACAATTGAGCCCAAATTTTCTTTTGCCAAATAAACAAGACAGTTATGTGAGTGCCTCATTTTACAACCTTTCTTGCCCCAGTGATTCACTTCTTGTTAAGTGAATCACTGCAGTTGTTCAGTTAATAACATGGCTGTTAAGTGGCTTCCCTTGCTTGCCAGAAGGTTACAAAAGGTGATCACATGACTCCAGGATACTTCCACTGTCATAAATACATGCCAGTTGTCAAGCATCCAGATTTTGTTCACATGATCATCGAAATGCTTCAGTGGTCATAAGTGTGAAAAACGGTCATAAGTCACTCAGTGCCATTGTAACTTCAGTCACTAAATGAATGGTTGTAAATCAAGGACTACCTGTAATCTCAACATTTTGCTTGAAAAGGGATCATTAGTTTTAGGAGATTGTGGAAAGGAAACTAGATATTTACATTTTTTGTACTAAATATCTCTAAAGGCAAATATCTAATTACATATACTTAGATTTCTGATTGGGTTGTTTGTTTAAGGGTTTGAGGCTAGAACATTATCTGTAAAGGGATAAAGATTAGCAATTCCTTAATTGTGCTACCACAGCATGACAGGCAACTTTTGGAGAGCTGCACTTTAAAAAAAAAAAACATTTTCTGGTAGCTAAGACTGCAGTTGTAGAGCCATTGCATGTTAATATCATGTAAATGGGTTATTATTTATGATTTGCAGGGAGAATTATTTGAATTGTGCTTTACTTTAATGATATCCAGACTGCTTATGTGTCCTTTGGAAAACACAGCAGGAAACTTTTATCTCAGACGTTTTGCAGTTGTTACAAATTTCATTGATACGCTGTAGAAATTTGAGGGGGCTGTCTGCAGGTTGGAAGTTGCTGAATTTGACACTATAGGTTCAACATGTTATTAAAGACTTCTAAACCAGAAGTCCCCAACCTTTACACCTTGGCAGCTCAGCAGGGAGGACGAGAAGGGAGGGAACCAGTCTGCACAAGTGCCAACTTGCCACTCTCACACAGACATACCCACCAGTCCACTGCTCATGCAAGTTGAGCTGCACACGCACGGGTGCGCTGGCTCATCGCTTACACAAGTCAAGCTGTGAGTGCCAGCCTGCCACTTGCGCAGCCTGTTTCTAAACAGGCCATGACCTGGTAGTGGGCCGCAGCCAGTGGGGTTGGGGACCCCTACTCTAAACACTTACACTTTTAAGAGTTGGCTCTTGATAAAGGCCTAATTGCAAAGGTTGCTTTATGCTTATTACCAGTGGCACGCAAAAGCAGTGATAAAATTGGCTTTTCTCTGCACTGTAGCAGAATTTCTCACATTTGAAAAATGTTCACGAATGAAGGCAAACATATGTATCCCAAGATTGCAGGCTACAATCAGGGTTGGTCACAGGAACCATTGGTTTAGTCTTCCGAACTTTCAGATTCATGCTTGAGCGCATCCTCAGGGAACTTCTTTCTAGCAGAGTGAAGAATTTTCACACTTGGCCATCATAATCTTTTGCTCATGTCAGGATTGAATGATTTTTTAACTCTTGATCTTATAGACCTAAACAATTCGTTGCTGAGTTATCCAGGATTGATGTAGGCACTATAGTATCTACCTTGAGTGAATATGTAATCTAAGAGTCATCTAGATGTAAATACAAACCAGGAACACAAATATTTGTGCTGAACTTCAGTGTTTCCACATTCTCTCTAGGATAAGGTGAGAGATCTGTATCCTGCCTCTTTTTTTAACACAAGTAGATTCCCAGATTTATGGTTCTTATTTATTTTTAGGAATTATTGGATTTTGGCATTCCTGCTAATAGTTTAATTGCTGGAATGTTGTGGGTACTAGTAGTCACACAGTAGAATGAACCAAAGTGAAATATTTCTTATATTGAATTAAATCTTAAGAATGTGGTTGGGGAAAGTATTGCATGCATCCCTTTCCTGGTTTCTTTGTCTCTAATGAAAAAGTTGCCTAATTTGACTTTTCATGGTGCTTGTATTATTTGCTAAATATAGGCTGTGGTGGATTATGAGCCCAGTCCTAGAGTCCGTCTATACAATAAACTAATCAGTTTATAACTGTTATTGATTTTACTAACACTTTCTGTATGATGGGATGTGGTTTTCACAGATTGCAGAAAGAATTATCAACTTTTTTGGACTGTTTCCAGAACAGTAACTGTGCTAATCTGTTTTAACAAAAAACAATGTATTTCTTATAGCCCAAAGACTAGCCCATATAACTGGATACTTGCATTGAGGAATTGATTAATTAAACAAGTTTCCTTGTTTAATTTTCCAAGTTTCCTTGTTATACAGGTAGTCCTTGATTTATAACTGCAATTGGGAGCAAAATTTCCATTGTTAAGCAAGGCGGTCATTAAATGAGTCGCTCCTGATTTTACTATTGTTTTGCCACAGTTAAATGAATCACTGCAATTGTTAAGAGAATCATGTGTCATGAAGCAAATCCAGCTCTCCCTATTGACCTTGCTTATCGGAAGCTGCCTGGGAAGGTCACAAATGGTGATCACATGACTCTGGGACATTCCAACTGTCATAAATACATGTTTGTTGCCAAGCACCCAATTTTTGATCACCTGATTATTGGGATGCTGCATCTATCATAAGTACAAGAACTGGTTATAAGTCACTTTTTTCTGTGCTACTGTAACTTTGGTCACGAAACAAATGATTTTAAGTCAATAACTACTTTTATTTCCGCACGATTATCACAATTTCTATGATACCCATTCCTCCCCAAAATAACTTTGTGTATGAGAACTTCACTATAAGGGTGAATTGCACAAACCTAAATTTAAATATTTTATGTATCTGATATTCTTGCAGTCTGTCATTTATATTTACTCCAGTGTGTTGATAGTATTTTTTCTCAGACCTTTTCCAACTATTTATAGGATTTGCACATAGTTGAGTAACAGGACAGTTGCTTGAAAACTGCTGAATCTGTGTAGTCAATTCCCAGGTTTTGGTGCTTCTCTCCAATGTGGTTGCCATATCTTTCTGCTGACAAAGCTTATTATGTAAATTCAGTCTGCAGGCTTGTGATGCTATTAGCCTTTAAAACTCGAGTTAATGTATAAACAAATCTTACTTCACTTTCTAAATAATTATTGTTATAATTCTTTACAATGACTTATCTCTTACCATTTCATTTTAGGGTCACTTAAATGAAAGTATGGATCATGGAGGAGTTGGCCCATATGACCTGTAAGTCCTGAAATTGTCTGGGATGGGGGGATGCAGTTGGCAATGGTCAGAAACATCCTCAATGCAAAGAGGAAGTGGTAACAAAACAAGCCTTCTCTCCTGGAGATGCTGCATTTTCATTCTGGAGCACAGATATGGCAATGGGATTGATGAAATCCAATCCTGAAACAGTTTTAATCACATTTAATTTATCTGCAAGGAAAAGGAATTTCTTTTTAAAAGTTGTTCCAATAAAAAAGATGAAAATTTTTCTCTTGCTAAACTACGGACATGTCAAAGGGTCTAAAAGGAATTTACTATTTGCTAAATTTATTTGCTGCCCATCTTGCCATGGAACTACTTTAGGTGACTTACAGTCATAAAATGGGAAAAAAATGATAAAAAGTGTAAACATAATTATAGCAAAGGAATAAAATAATAAAAATAAACAGTGCAAATACAATAATATCCCAAGGGTGCTTTTTCAAAAGGCAACTGGGCTTTATTTTTTTCCTTGAAGACATTTTACTTCTCACCCAAAGAACTTCTTCAGTTCTGACTGAATGATGAGTATGGAAGGATTTCTATTCCTTGCAGTCATCTGGTGGTTAGCACTCTCTCTGAGAGCCATTGAGGCCACAGAGGTGGTCTGTGTCCTCAGGGCCATCTGAATAGTGCAAATGGGTGTGGAACCAGGGGTGAGTTTCTACCGGTTATGTCCACCTCTGTAGAACCGGTAGCTCTGAAGAGCAGCAGACATTGAACCGGTTTTATGTCTGCTGATGTTTTTGCCCACCTGCCCACCCGGGCTCTTACCTGACCTTTATTTCCTGATTTTTCAACTTCAGCTGCCTTGCGAGGCACTGCTGCAGTTAAAACAACAAGAACAGAGGGCTGTTTCAAAGGCTGCTTCTTTGCACACAGCGGTAGCTGCAGGGAAGCACATCATAAATCACCAACCCTCATAAACCAGTAGTTAACCCTGTCATATCCTACCCCTGTGTGGAACCTTCTTGGAATTGCTGAAGAGACTGTGTTGTAAATAAGAGATACTTATATGGCGAGCATCTAGAAAAATCATGCTAGGGCTTCTTTTCTGGTTGGGTCTTATTTTGGGGGAAATACAGTAGGTGGTATTCTATCCTTCCCTCCCTGTTGAGAGAAGGCTGTTCAGTCTTAATGTAGATGGCCTCTATGACCCCTCTTTCAAACTGTTCAGAATGTGGTCCACATTCTTGGATGAGAAGTGGAACATCTTCAAAGAAAAGCTATAAAAGTCCAGCTGTCTTTTGAAAAAGTACCAATGAGACAACCATGACCTAGATGACTGAGAATCTCCAGAGGCAAGAACAATAATATAAAATTTAAAAGTTAGGTGGAGGGGAAACAGGAAGCGCAGGGGGGAGGTGGGGGTCAGCTAGTTACTCCAGTAGCCACCTGCAGTATGGTGTTCCACTATTGGGTCCCGGTTAACCAGCAGAGCCAGGTATTCAGGTCCTTGCGGAAGGACAAGAGGGTGGGGGTAAACCTCATCCCAGGGAGACAGGATGTTCCAAAGGACTGGCAGTTCAGCAAAGAGACCCCTTCTGGATCTTACCAGTCAGAGTAGGGTTGCCTTGCTAGCCTTATTTTAAAAAATAAAAATTGTTGGTTCTCTTTTAGGAGCATGGAGCATTGTGAGAAATTCGAGATTTCGGAAACGAGTGTAAACCGAGGTCCTGAGAAGATCCGGCCAGAGTGCTTTGAGCTGCTCCGTGTTCTTGGCAAAGGGGGCTACGGAAAGGTAAGGAGCCTTCTAGCAAGGTGGAGAATCTCTCCTCTTTTCCTGACAGCTTTATGTCAGTGGGTCCAGCACATCTTTTCCTTCTGAATATTGATTTATTAATATATTACTAAATTCATGTTTCAAATATAAATCACTACGTGTAAGTTGGGCGGCTGTGTTTCATAAATAAAACATCAAACTTGGGCATCTTTTGGAATAAGGGAGTAGGAACCAGAGAATGTTCCCACCTGGTGTAGTGAGCAAAATGGTCCCATATTTCTGTCTCAGTTTAATCAGAGCATAAGGATGGAATTTTTATTTGCCGGGCAGGGACTATAACTCAGGAGTCAAACATAGCCTGTACATGCAGGAAAAGCAAAGATTCAATCCTGAGAATCTCAAAATAGGGCCAGAAAGGTTCTCTGTTTAACTGTGTAGATCAGTGTTTCTGAACCTTGTCAACTCTTTAAGACCCATGGACTTCAATACCCAGAATTCCCTAGCCAGCCAGACTGAGCTGCACCAATACAGTTTCTATAAATCAGCTGTAGTTTATGGCCCAGCACCTTGTAGCAATCTCCTCTGTATTTTTTTTGGCTTGTTTATACACTGCTTTAGGGCAAAGGTTCCTTGGGTAACTTAGAAGATAAAAACAAAAGCACAGATGAACTCAGAGCAGGGTTAGGAGGGTGACTTTTCGCCTGTTGATTTCATAATATGTGCTTGATTGATGACCTGTGTATGCTTATCCTAACCTCCCTTTTATTTTCATTAGGTTTTCAAAAGTTAGTAGTTTCTTTATTTTAAACAGTATTTGCCATTAGTTGCCCTGAGCCTTATTACTAAAAGACCACTTATAAATTGATTCTGTTGATATTTTATTATTTCAGTCCAATTGTATTTGCAGCTTGTTGATTGGTGCAAACCAGGGCTTATGGGAAAACTGGCTTGTGCTATCTGTGGCTTGCTTGGTTTCATTCAGGTAGTGAACCCTGATTACTTGTTATTCACTGATTAAAGGAAGCGTTAAAAATGCCAGACATTGCAGTCACTATTGAACCTTTTTTGTTGTTGTTTTTTTGGGGGGGGGAAGTAATATTGTTTCTTTTTAAAATGTTTTGGCAGGTTTTCCAAGTTCGCAAAGTAACGGGGGCAAACACGAGCAAAATTTTTGCCATGAAGGTGCTGAAAAAGGTGAGATGGCTTTGATGACCCAACTCTAGAAGGATAGACAACTTTGTGTGGGGTGAATATAGAATAAGGTTTTGCTTGCTGCAGATATTGAATCCAAGCTCCATTAAGAGGATCTTGCTGAGGTTCCAGAAAATCATTGCTAGGAGAATGTAAATTTGTTAAGAAACACAGGTAGTTCTCCACTTAAAACTATTTGGTGACTGTTCAAAGTTACAACGGCACTGAAAAACTGACTTACAACAGTTTCTCACACTTATCACCATTGCAGCATGCCTGTGGTCATGTGATCAAAATTGCCCCATTTGGAAACTGGTGTGTATTTATGTTTTCAATGTCCCAGGTTCATGTGATTCCTTTTTGTGATCTTCTGATAAGCAAAGTCAGTGGGGAAACCAGATTCATTTAACAACTGTGTTTCTAATATAGCAAACTGATTCACTTAGCAATTGAGGCAAAAAAGATAATAAAATGGGGCAAAATTCACTTAATAATTGTCTTGCTTACCAGCAGAAATTTTGGGCTCAATTGTGGTCATAGATTGAGGACTATGTCTTCCTAACTGAAATAAAGAGCTACAACTAACCCTGTATTTCTGTCTGGTTACTTCAGATATTAGCAGTAACTGGAGAATTAATGTTTACTTCTTTTCAAAGTTTTTTATCTGTTATTACGTATTTAAAATTCTTGAACTTTTGCTTAGTTGGTGCATTTATTATACCGATATTTTTAACAGGCGTTGCTGTTAAAAAGCAATTATTGTTGTATTAATTATTGCTCCTTGTAAGATAGTGGAATAGCTAGAGCAGGGCCTGTGCTTCTCAAATATCATCCAGTCCATTGAAACCTAAATGACTCTGAATATGTATTACAGCTGAACATACATTTTACAATGGGTTAAATTACGTCCTCCTGGGATCTATAATCTCTTTTGAAAAAAGGGAGGAAAAAGAATGAGATAGAAAAGGCTGGACAAACTAGGTTTGGTTCAAATGGGTTTGATTGTTTAAAGTTCATTGAATTGCAAGAAACTGACTCTTCTGTCATGTGAACCAGAGACCATCATTAGAAGCCATTGTAATGTTTGATAACTTTGGTTAGTGGGCTGTGAAACCAAGCCAAATAACAAAGAGGCTCTTTGGGGTTTATAATGTCTAAAATCCTCTAAATCAAGAATCCAAATTAAAAGTACAAGAGTCTAGGTCAGCAACTATAAGATGTGTGGACTTCATCTCCCAGAATTCCCCAGGCAGCATGCTTTATCCTTTTTCTACTCAGCTGCTCATGTCTTGATCACCTTGTTATCAGACTACTGAACCATATTTTACTTAGGGCTGTTCAGAAACTTCAATTGGTACAATATGCAGCAACTTCACACGCTCCAGTCCCTTCCTTGTTATTATTATCTTTATTGTCAGAGTACAACATGTATACAATGAGATTGGCTGAGCTCCCTTCGTGCCCCCCCAACACACAGTGAGGACAGAAGGCAGGTTGGTGGCAATTGTTTTATCTGCAAGTTTTAATTACCCCTCTGTGTCTTGTTTGGTTGCAGAGCTTTTGATACATTATATTTTTGTCAGGAAATATCAGGTTCACATGTGAAAGTCCAATTAAGTTGATTGATTGCTAAAAGCCAATACACAAGAATCTTCACACCTAATGGTTAAATTCAAGGAAGTTTCACTTAGCTTGCTTGTGGCTACGTAGGGATTCTAGGCTGATCCCTCTTTTAACCTTGCCCCCAGATTCTACCATTCCCTCTACCTAATTTTTAGAATACAAACACTGATTGTTTTGTCTTCTTTAGGCGATGATTGTGAGGAATGCAAAAGACACCGCTCACACCAAAGCCGAGCGGAATATCTTGGAGGAGGTCAAGCATCCATTTATCGTCGACTTGATTTATGCCTTTCAGACTGGTGGAAAACTCTACCTCATCCTCGAGTATCTCAGCGGTAAGTGTGAGCGGAGAATCAACATGTGGATTTTGAGTTCACCAACAGTATGAGATCCATTGCATGCTTACATTTCCCTCATAAAACTCCTCTGTATTTTTAGAAATACACGTAGTCTTTGAGTTAACAGCCAGAATTGAGCCCGGAATCAAAGTTGTTAAGTTGTGCAGGTTGTTAAACAGGTCACCATGTCACCGGGCTCAATTTTGTGACCTCTTCTGTGGTGATCGTTAAGCAAATCAGTTGCCTGCAATTGATGTTTTTGCCTGAAAACTATAGATTTCCGTGGTGGTGGTGGTAAAAACATAAATCAGCATGCTGCAAACAGCTGTGAATATGGTTTGGTTGCCAAGCACTCAAAATGCAGTCGTGGGACATTGGGAGGAGCCTGGCTGTTGGAAGTTCAAATCTGGGTCATAAGTAACCCTGGGGAAACTCCGTCGTAACTTTGAGTGGTTGTTAAGGCCATGTCACACTGCCCAACGGATGCAGAAAGGACACAACGGACGAGCAAAATGTTCCATCCGTTGCTATCTGCTCTCAAAAGGGGCAAAAATTTGCATAACCAGAGCAGATAACACGGAAAGGAACGGACGTGGGGAGGACGCAGAGCGGAAGTATAGAGGATGCAGAGCGGATGTATAGAGGATGCGTAGAGGATGCGTAGAGGATGCAGAGCGGATGCGTAGAGGATGCAGAGCGGATGCAGAGCGGATGAGCTGCATCCGCTTTCATCCTTTCTCCATCCGTGCTACTAACGCTGCACGTCCGTTCTGCTTCCTCCCTGCGTCCGTTTACCGCTGGAACGGATTTGAGTTGTGTGGATGCACAGCGGATGCCTAGCGGATATAGCAGATGCGTAATGGATGCAGAACGGATGTCCCCCGTATGCCTAGAGGATGCAGAACGGATGCATTGGATACATTTTCCGCTCAAAAGTTTTGGGCAGCTCAAAACTTTCTGAGCGGATGAAATGTCAATAAACGGATGCTGGACGGATAGAGAGGAAGCAAAACGGAGGCAGTGAGTACATCGCGTTAACCAACGGATGGCAAGCTTTTTTGTCCGTTTTACATCCTTTTTGCATCGGTTGGTGCAGTGTGACCGGCTTAAGTGACCGGTTATAAGTCGAGGACTACCTGTATCTTCTTTTGTAAATCTAAAACATGCAGGAGAAAGAAAAGGGGAGGGTGATGGTTCACTTGGGTTCAAAATTTGCCAACTGCACAGGGGCAGATAGGACAGCGCTCCAGAGGGTTAACATTATTGCCCAGAGAGTCATTGGTTGCCCTCTCCCCTCTTTGGAAGAGCTTTATATCTCCCGCTGCCTTAAGAAAGTTCAAAACATCCTCAAAAATCCATTTCATCCCGGGCATCCTTTTTTTGAACTATTACCATCTGGCAGGCGGTATAAGACAATAAAAACAAGGATAAATAGGCTGAAAAACAGCTTCTATCCCAGGGCAGTAACTCTGTTGAATTCTACTGTATAGTGCAATATTAATGCAATATCAGGAGTTTTCAGTTCAATTGTACAGAATGCGAAGGATGTATCCTTGTGTTTTATTTTTATAGTTACAATGTACACTGAAGATGGCATTTAATTTTATTATACGAGGTGCAGTGACAATAAAGTAAACTAAATAAATTTTTTAAATGTACCATGTTTTTCAAATAAGTTTCTCTAAAGAAGCATATATTTTGTATTAGTTTTTCTCAAACTGCTGTAGGAGAAAGAGTGGCGCAGAACCTGGGGGAGAAATCAAATGAGGGATCTGCCTAGAATCCCTACATAGCCACGCACAGGCTTAAGTCCAACCACCCCCTCTCCTCAATGCTGTTGACCCTTAAAAAACTCCAAGCAGGTGCTAACCCTTAGTTGGGAGGGTTCCTGTGCATAGGCATAATTATCAGTAAAGCAGTCTAATTGGACCTTCAGATATAAACCTGGACTTTTACGCCTGACAAGTGCCCCCTTTCAGAAATGGTCTCTATCAGGAAGGTTGCATTTCTGGGGAAGCCACGCTTACAGGTAGTCCTCAACTTAACAACAGTTCATTTAGCGGTGGTTCAAAGTTACAACGGCAGTGAAAAAAGTGACTTATGGACATTTTTCACAGTTAAGACCTTTTCAGTATCTCCGCAATCATGTGATCACAATTCAGATACTTGGCAATGGTTTCATACTATGTCCTAAGGTCACAGGTTTTGAGACCTTCTGATGAGCAAAGTCAATGGGGAAGCCAGATTCGCTGAACAACCAGATTGCTAACTTATGAACTTAATAACAGCAGCAAGGAAAGTTATAAAATGAGGCAAAGTTCACTTAACAAATGTCTCCCTTAACAGGAATTTTGTGGTCGTAAGTAGATTGTGATCGTAAGTCGAGGACTACCTGTACTGTACGTAGCTGTCCAGCGGAGCCAATGTCTGTTCATGGCATGGGCCCAGGCTACTTGAGGGACTGTCTCATCCCACTGGGATTACCCTCCCTGTCCATGCTGGCAAAGGAGGCACATCGTAGGTCCTGTTGGCCTGAGTATTCTGGATGATGAGGTGCAGGATAAGGACCTTCCCTGCTGTTGTCCCTGCCCTTCGTAACATCGTGCCCTCCAGAGCGAGGTCAGCTCCAACCGTCTGGACCTTCTATTAGATCTAGTGACCTGGCTCTGCCATTTAATTATGCTGCAATATTTATAATAGATATTGGTTTTGTCTAATGTCTTTTTTTAGCTTTGTACAGTTTTTATCTTTTATGATTATAAGCCAGAGTTACCCTGAGATAAGATGGAGGGCCAATAAATTTTAGAAATAAATAAATAAGATACAAGGCAATTTGTGAATCTAACCTGAGTGTGGTCAGTTCTCGAAACAAAAGGACAAGTTATCTAGAATGCTCCATGGACTTGGAAATAGGGCAACTAGCTTTCTGCGATGCAGCCATCTGCATCCCTCTTCTCTGGTGACATCTGTCTGATAATATGTTCCTAGTGACGGAACCGAAATTTTACTGGGCTTTTCTCCCACTTCGGTTTCAGGAGGAGAACTCTTCATGCAGTTGGAACGAGAGGGGATATTTATGGAAGACACCGCTTGGTAAGTGACAGAAAGTTTCTTCAGCTCCAGCAGGGTAGACTTAAGGCAAGAGCTGAGTGAAGAATGTATGGAGCCAGTTGAGGAGGCAAATCACAGCTTCCTGCTAAGCTGCATTTTCACTTTCCATGCCTCAAAGAGGAGGCCATTTGGGGAACTGGATATTGAATATGCCTGGGTGTGCCTGAAGGCTGATCTTATGATATGTCACAATACAAGATTCTGTGTTTCATTTAAATGGTTATATAAATACCACTAAATATAGCATGATGCCATAGTAGGCTTGAAATAGCTCCTGTTGAAATGAACCTCTGTACAGAAGTTTGCTAAAGGCAGATGCAGACAGATTTTGATAAATATGTAAAGGCTGTGTATATTACCTAGAATTAAATATGAGGTGGCATTCCAGCAGCTTCATTTAATTTTGGGCTAAAAACAGATTTGGTGGGGGGTGGGGCTTAACATCCATCTGTATGTTGATCTTGTGGTTTTATCATGGAGAAAACATTGGGCTGTCCCAGCATTTGCTATCAATAATTAACATGTTGGAATCATTAAACATTTCTAAAGAAGGAATATGGTTTTGAGGCCATGGGCCAGAAGTCACACATGAATTTCTCTGGCTCCTTAGCAGACGGAAAGGCTGTTAAAGAGCACATGACTCCCACCTCATTGCTACAATCTACAGCATCTACTATTGATTGGCACTCTTTATTGGCCAGTTAAAATGACTCCCATCCTTTATCACATTAAGAGCTGAACTGAAGGAGGAAAGAAGGTCTGGATGACAGGTAGTCCTTGACTTATGACTGGCTGCTTAGTGGCTATTCAAAGTTATGATGGGTCAGAAAAATGGTACAAAAATGGTACTTACTATCTGGAGTCCTGACAGCTAGCCCACCCACCCTCTGTAATCACATGACCATATTTTGGATGCTCAGCAACGGACCAAATTTAAGGCTTTTCTGAAGCATCCTAGAGACACATGGCCCTAATTACTGCCATTTTTTGCCACAAACTGGTGTTTAATTCCAGTTTCTGGTGGAAAATACCCATAATCTATAAAGAGAACCCTCAGCGATCGCACTGTTCACTTAAGCTGCTGCAAAAAAAGGTTGTAAGACTGGACTTGGACAGACTTCCGGTTTGCAAGGCTTTGGCGGCGGCAGGAATCCGCGATTGTGCGCGGCTCGTGCTGCGCTCACCGCTGGATTGCCCCCGATTTCGGGGCTATAGTTACCCTGTAGAGGTAACTGAAGACGGGAGACTCAGCAGGCGTCCGGGGGAATTGCAACCCCCCCCCTCAGCTGGCTTAACTCCCTTTTCTAAAAGTGGTGGAGCGGCGGTCAGTAATGGCCGCCACAAAGAAGCTTTCATCCGGATAAGAATGTGCAGGAGGAAGCTGAGAAAGTGAAAGTTTTTGGCTAACCGGGATGACAAGTAATACCTAAATGCCCTGGACTTTAAGTATTATTAAAGATACATCGTTCCCTATGAAGAGGGAAGAAGCGGCGAATGAAAGTAAAAAGGGAAAGTTTGTTTTTTCTCACTCTCCTTCCTTATGGTGATAGCAAATGAATGGAGAAATCGGAAAAAACTGTTTTGGCATCAGCAGGTAATTAAATTGAAGCTAAGGGGACAATAAAGATTTCTAAGCATTGAAAAAAAAATTTTTTTTATTATTTTTTTGCTATAAGTGGGAAGGGAGAGGAAAAGAACTAACATTAAGATTTTCTTGGAGGAGGCTGCTTGAAATTTACAAGATTAGAGCGAAATTGTAACAAAACTTCTAAAAGATATATTTCAACTGGAGCTTTATAACTGAACTATAACCCCAGGAAGAGAAAATATAAAAAGAAGAAAGTGCTAAATGAAACAGACTGTGTGTATTTGGATTGCTTGGTGACTTTGGGACTTTTTGGAAATTACTATTTGAAAGACTAAAAATATTTGGGTTGTTTAAAAAAACTTTTTACAATGGCACTACTTGTTGATGAACTGAAAATTGAATTTAAAAAGCTAAAAGAAGAGGACCAAGAAGGGAAGAGCTCTTCTGGATCTGTTTTCCATTTTTTAGAAATGGCGATTTATACCTACCAGAAACTACAAGAACAAGAAGATTGCGATGAAGAAGCCATCTTTAATGAACAAACAATTTTAGCTGAGGAAGAAAAGGGAAAGAATGGAAAGAGAATGGAGAATTTAAGATTTAAAAAAACAACCAAAAAAGGGAAAAATAAGACGAAAAATCAATATAATGTCAGAAAGCAACAGAAAAGAGAAATACAGAAGAAGGTGGAGATCAAGAAGGTGGAGATTAAGAGACAAGGGGGTAAAAAGACAGGATTGCAGAAGAAAGGAAGGGAAAAAGGAAAGAGAAGTTACAAAGGTTTAAAACAAGATGTAAAAAAACAAGATCTATTCAGAGATAGTGGGTAAAAATATGATTAAAAAAGAGATTCTGCAAAGTACATGAGATTGTATTGTTGTATTTATATTTGAAATAATTTTAGAAAATTGGATTTAATAATTGAGCTTAATTTGTTATGGATTATTGTTTTAATCATACAAACTTATTCTCTTTTATAATACAGTAAGTAGTTTCAGCATGTACTAAGCAGAACCAGAATGAAAAGTATATATTATTTTAAGTGTTAAATCTTTGGGAAAGATTTAAAGGTGTTATACTTTAATCTGTGATTACAGGAGAATGTTTGTGTTAAAGAGAAAAGACAAATAGAAAATTGAAATAGAACAGATAAAGCCCATGTCACACTGCACCAACGGATGCAAAGAGGATGTAAAACGGACAAAAAAGCTTGCCATCCGTTGGAAAACGCGATGCATCCGTTGTGTACTCATTGCATACGTCTTTCATATGCTCTATCCGTCAAACATCCGTCTACTGCTATTTCATCCGCTCAAAATGTTTTGAGCTGCACAAAACTTTTTGAGCGGATGAACTTTCCGCCGCGTATGATGTACATCCGCGACACATATGGGCAACAAACATTCTATGTCCTTTGTCATCCGTTACACGTCTGATGTATCCTCTCAGCACCCTCTGGCCATCTGCGCAACTCACATCCGCTCCAGTAGAAAGCGAAAAGAGGGAGGAAGTGAAAGGTACGCGGAACGTCCACACAGCGTTAGTAGCACAGACATAGAAAGGATGAAAGCGGATGCAGCTCGGATATAAAGCATTAAAATGGACAAAACGTTTGTATATGGGACGTATCTCGGATATTTAGGATGTCTGGAGGATGCCTAGAGTATGTGGAAGGACACCTAGCGGAAAACCGATATTTCCCACAAAAAGGGGGAGGAAATCACCTGGAAATCAATTCAGTCCAGCAGCCTTGGTGTGCAGACCTCTTCAGCCTTGCTCTTGCTCTTCCACATCATCCATTGATGTCCACCATGGATCATCGCACACTCCTTTTGGTAGCTGCCATCATTCAACACCAGAACCAATCCCTCTTCAGACTGTTTCACCTTTTCTACGCAAGGAGAAGAAGGAGACGTCCAAGAGCTGTCTGGGTCCGAAGATGGATCGGGAGAAGAGTGGAGTTTGGACTCTATGACAAGCTGATGGTGGAGCTGAGGAATGAAGACCCTCGTGCATTCCAGCACTTCATGAGGATGCCACCAGCCATGTTTGATGAAATTGTAGAGCGTCTGAGACCCAGGTTGACCAAGGCAAGCACCAACTTCCGTCCCAGCCTGGACCCTGGACTGAAGGTGGCACTGACTCTGCGCCACCTGGCCTCTGGGACCACATACAGAAACATGCAGTATGCCTGGAGGGTGCCACACAACACCATCAGCATTGTGGTCAGAGAAGTGGTGGAGGCCATCATCGAAGAATACGTGGAGGAGCTCCTCAAGTGCCCCACCACTGAACAAGGCTGGAGGAAACTTGCAGAAGAGTGGTATCAGAGGTGGAACTTTCCCCACACCGTTGGAGCCATAGATGGGAAGCACGTGGCCTGCAAAGCTCCAGCCAACTCAGGGTCCTCTTATTTCAACTACAAGGGCTTCTTCAGCATCATCCTCTTTGCTATGGTTGATGCTGACTACAAGTTCGTGTACATCGATGCTTCAGGCAACGGGTCAGCTTCAGATGCCCACATATACAACGCCAGTGACCTCAAGGATGGGCTGGAACGCAACTTCATCATGGGTTTTCCAGATCCAGACCCCCTACCCAACGACACACAAGATGTGCCCTACTTCATCGTGGGTAATGATGCCTTCTCCCTCAGAACCTACCTCATGAAGCCCTACACTTCCAGATGCCTCACCCGTGAAGAGAGGATCTTCAACTACAGGCTATCCAGGGCAAGACGGGTGGTGGAGAACGCCTTTGGCATCCAGGCCAACAGGTTCCAGGTACTTCTCACCACCATGCAACATCACCCAGGGACTGTGAGGACCATCGTGGAAGTTTACTGCATTCTGCAGAATCTCATGCGCACCCGCTACCCAGTGTTGCAGAACAGGCTTGTGGACCGTCAACAAGGCAATGGGGACATGGAGCCTGGTGAATGGAGGCAAGGGCTAAACCTGATAGACACTGTGGATGTACAAGGCCCCAACAGAGCTTCACGTGAAGGGAAGAAGCAGAACAACCTCCTGCAACACTGGTGCAACTCCCCAGCTGGAGCAGTGGAGTGGCAAGACAGGTAGATGCTTAATGGATGCTTCCTTCAGCCTGTCTCATCACACTGATGACATTGTGCCATGTATGTTGAGTGGCCCTACAATGAACAGGGCATTCAATAAAGAGTTTGGTTTATGTTGAAATGTGTTGATCAATGATAAATTGTTATTGATAATAAACGACCATATATGTAGCAGCTAGGAGGGTGGACCATACAGTCCCACTATGCTTGCACTGGAGGTTTATCTATCCCACAACTATCCTTACCCATCTCACAACTATCCTTACCAATCCCACAGCTATCCTTACCCATCCCACAGCTATTCATCCCACAGCTATCCTTACCAATCCCACAAGCATGCAAGGGCTTAACCCTTTTTTCAAAGTTTTCCCCAACACTTTATTAAGTAAAAAAAATGAACCAAGTGTGTGAAGCAAAGATAATCTTTATTAATAACAAACTGTATGACTATTAAAAGGCAAAATGACCCAAGTAAAGTGTTTTAAGCAAAGATAAAGTGAACAGGTAACAACTCAGTCTCTGGCACTCTTCTCAGTCACTTTGAGGCGTGCCCATGGTTTCAGATGTAAAGGGGTCAGGGACTGTGGAGGTGGCTGTTGCTGGAGTGCTGGTCTGAGGCGCCATTGGGGTACCTTGCCCCGAGAGTACAACAGGAAATGGTGTGTGCAGGAAGCTCTCAGAGAGCTGACTCAGTCCCGTGAGGTTGAGAGGCCCTTCCTCAAGGACCTGGGATGTGAGGCCCAAGACTGATGACAGATGTTCTGGCAAAGGGCTTGGCTTGGGGTGGAGGAAGGAGGAGTGTAGTGGGGCTGTCTGGTCTGCAGCTGGGTCAGATGAGGCGTCTGTGGCGTCCGAGGAACCTGGGTCTGGACTGGGAAGGGCTGCCTCTGCTGTGGGAAGTCCTGGTAGTGGTAGGCTTGCTAGGCGAGGGGCTATTGAAATCCGTGGAAGGGCTGTGACATTGGCTGGGGTGGAGGAGCAGACCTGGAGTGGGTAGGAGCAGGTTCAGCTGGGCCTGGAGGGTGGTGCAGAAGAGCTGTGATCCTCTCCTTCATTGCCTGGTACTGGGCCTCGGGCATGTCCATGAGGGTCTGGCTCACGTAGGTGATGAAGGGCTTGCGGTTCGAGGATGGTATGTCGAAGTGGGCCAGCTGGGAGAGGAGATCTGTGCTGGCTTTGATTGTGTCCCTGATCTCCAAGAGGACAGTGTGGCTCTGTCCCTCCGGTCTGCCTCTCTGCCTGCTTTCTGTGGAGGTGGAGCTGGGTGTGGGTGTAGGTTGATCTCTGGTGGTTGCCTCTTCTTGCTCCATCTGAGACAGGGGATCCTCCACGTCCTCCGGCACGGGGAGTGCAGCTGTCGGGGGGTCTCTGTCGTGGGGTCCTCAAAAGATAGCTGCCTGGACACGGTAGCTGTTCTCCCCCTTCTCCTTGCCTTGCCTCTTCCTCCCTCTGGCAGGGCCTTCAGCAGCAGGGCTTTGAGGGCCTTGGGGCTGGTCCACCACAGCAGCAGAAGCAGGAGAAGCACCACAGCAGCAGGAGAAGCACCAGCAGCACCAGCAGCAGCAACACCAGGAGCAGCAGCAGCAGCAACAGAAGCACCAGCAGCTTCAGAGTCAGCGCCAGGGGGTGGGATGGTGGTTCTGTCCTTACCAGGGCTGGCAGGAGTAGGCACAGGCTTCCTCTTCTTCCCCATGGTGTTCTCTCAAGATGTCTCTGGCAGCAGGTCTTTCCTCTGAATGGTGACCTGCTTGCGAGCTGCATCCTTTTATATCCGTGGAGCTGACGCAATTCATCCTCCCCACATGTGCAGTGAACGCTTTGCATCCGCTATGCATCCTATAGGCGTCCATGATGCATCCGCATCATCCGCTACACATCCGCTCCTTCTGCTACGCGTCCGCTTCGTTATTCTCCCCCAGAAGCCCTGCGGATGTGTCATCCGCTTCTATCGGCTAGGCTTCCTACGAACATCCGCTTTACATCCCCGCTACATCTTCCCCACGTCCGTTCCTTTCTGTTGTTTTCCATTCTGTTTATGCAAATTTGGGGCACTTTTGAGAGCGGATAACAACAGATGGAGCCACCCCTGAAATTTTGCTCGTCTGCTGTGTCCTTTTTGCATACGTTTTGCATCCGTCAGCCAGTGTGACCTAGCCTTTAAAGATACACTTGGAGACAAGGGGGTAAAGGCAGGATTGGAGAGGAAAAGAAGGGACAAAGGGAAGAGAAGTTATATAGGTTTAAAACAAGATTTAAAGAAACAAGATCTATTTAGTGATACTGGGTAAAAATATAATTAAAAAAGAAAAGTACACAAGATTGTATTGTTGTATTTATATTTGAAATAATGTTAGAAAATTAGATTTAATAATACAGTTTAATTTGCTATGAATTATTGTTTTAATCATATTATAAACTTATTATTTTTTTCTATTTTATAATATAGTAAGCAACTTCAGAATGCACTAAGTAGAATCAGAATGAAAAGTATGTATTATTCTAAGTGTTAAACTTAGGGGAAAGATTTAAAGATATATTTCAATCTGTGATTATAGGAGAAACTTTGTGTTGATGAGACAAGATAAATAGAAAACTGAAATAGAAGAAGAAAGGAAGGGAAAAAGAGAAGAGAAGTTATAAAGGTTTAAAATAAGATGTAAAGAAACAAGATTTATTCAGAAATAGTGGATAAAAATATGATTAAAAAAAGACTCTGCAAAAGTACATAAGATTATATTGTTGTATTTATACCTGAAATAATGTTAGAAAACTGGATTTAATAATAGAGTTTAAAAGTATATATTATTTTAAGTGTTAAATTTAGGGGAAAGATTCAAAGGCGTCATACTTCAATCAGTGATTTCAGAAGAAATTTTGTGTTAATGAGAAAAGATAATAGAAAATTGAAATAGAACAGACAAAAGAAATATGTATAATGATTTAAATTGAGATGAAATAAATGAAATAGAATTAAGAGAGTGAAAAGAGGGGAGAAGCTATATAAAAAATGTAGAATGGTAAATAAAATATGAAATTGGATAAAAAATGAGCATGAATTTTGAATCTATGTCTGTATAAAAAGATGTAACCCGGGACTAAGCCGCTTTCCAAAAAGAAGTTTTATGTTTTGATGTCTTGTGTTTTGTTTGTGTATGTTTGTTTATTGAAAAGTAATAAAAATTTGTAAAAAAAAAAAAGACTGGACTTGGACACATGATGACCTGCTTAATGACCATCACAATTTATGATCATAATCGTGGTCTCTTATTACAGTTGTAAGCCAAATGGCTACTTATATATCGATGCTTCTTTCTATCCCTATCCTAAGGGAGAGGTGGAAGAACATCACTTGTGCTTCTGTGCAGCTTAATAAGCTGGGCAAGAATGACCATCTTTATGGAAGGTGGACGACCACCTCGTTTAAAAATGCGAAGCCCCCAAAATTGTTTTTTTGCCCATACCACATGGGAGGTTGAAAAATGGTGTCATCGTCCTTGTTTGGGAATGGGGAAACCTGGGTACAGCAGGAGAGTTGCACAGCTTTGGGGTTTTTTTTTCCATTCTACCATTCTGTTTCTGTTTCTTGAGGCAGACTGAAAAGTAGCTGCAGAGAAACTGAATTTCAGGCCCTGTTCAGACATTACACGAAAGCAGCGGTCCCCAACCTTTCTGACACCAGGGACCCATTTCAGAAGAAAAATGGTCTTCCAGACATGGTGGGTGGGTGGGATAGTTTCATGCACAACCTAGATCCTGTGCATACACAGATGAAGCTTTGTTTGCTCACCCGCCTCTTGTGCGCCCCAGTTCCTACCAAGCCTCGAACCCAGCTGGGGTTTGGGGACCTCTGAACTAAAGGGCTGCAAACGTCTGTAATTGGCCAGCAGGGCAGCATTAAAAGCAACAGAAGGCAGTCCTTGACTTACAACCATTTGTTCAGTGACCATTCAGCACTGAAAAAAGTGAGCTATGACCATTCCTCACATCACAGCTTTCCCCACGGTCATGTGATTCAATTTCGGGTGCTTGGTAACCAGCATTTATTTATGAACTTTCCACAAACAGAGTCAAGGGTGGAAGTCGGATTTGTTTAATGACTGCAGGATTCGCGTAACAACCGTGGCGAAAATAGAGTTGGACATGACTTGCTTAAAAAAACCCTCACCTCATTGAGCACAATTCTGGGCCCAATTGTGGTTGTAAGTTGAGGACTACCTGTAGCTTGAAATGGAATTATGGACTGTGATTTATCCATGTATCTTCTGAAATTATGGTTACGGTTGAAATTATGGTTTTTGCTTTGGGACTATTGCCCCCAAAGCAGGGATGGGAAAACCCAGCTTCTCTAGGAGCTGGAATAATGAGTGAGAGTAAAACTAAGCCAAACAAACAACTATAAAACTTGAAAGCTGAGTCTTCTCTTGTGCCACATCTGAGGTTTTGCACTGCTTCTTCTTTTTTTAAATTTATTTCTTAATCTATATGATTGCTAATTGAGATTGACATATTAAAACCACAACCTTGAAATTTCAGGTTTCTTTCCTAATCTGATTTTTTTGCATTGCAGTTTCTACTTGGCTGAAATTTCAATGGCTTTGGGACACTTGCATCAGAAAGGAATCATCTACCGTGACTTAAAGCCAGAAAACATCATGCTGAATCACCAAGGTTAGAAAGACAGTGACCAAGCCCCGTTTTACTTTTTTTTCAACCCTTGTTCAGAATTATTGCAATCTGGGTGTGATTCAGTAGAAGAGATTTTCCCGCCTGAGAGTCAACACATTGGTATTGCAGTTTTCTGCATTTCCAGATGGTGTAAGGCAGGAGTCTCCAACCTTGGCAACTTTAAGGCTTGTGGACTTCAGCTCCCAGAATTCCCCAGCCAGCATGGGGAATTCTGGGAGTTGAAGTCCACAAGTCTTTAAAGTTGCCAAGGTTGGAGACCTCAGGTATAAGGAAAATGATCCCACCATTTGCATGGACATTGGATTACTGCCTGAATGCACATTCCGATTTTGAATCCTTGGGGAGATGTCTGGTGAATTTGAAGCATGATTTTACTGCAGGATGTCTAAAAGCTTTCATGGTCTTTTCTCAGATTGGCACCCATGAGATAAGATGCTTGACATCTCCCATTATAGTAACCATGAACTCTTTGTCCATTGAGCATTCAAAATTACAGTGGTCCTGAATGGACTTAGAATCCCTGCCTGAAATTATGGCCATCACATGAACAAAATTTCGGCATTTGACAATCTGTCCACCCTGACAACTGACCGTAGCACTGCCCCCCCATACCCTCACTCCTGTGGTGCTGGGTCCCCCAGGCCTTGGGCCTACTTTCTCCACTGGGTCCCGATAGGCCCTGGGTCTGCTTGCCACATAGCTTGATTGAACCCCCTCCTCCCTGCCCTCCCCCCTAGGTTTCCCAGGTCCTCCCCATCTCTGAGCTACCCTTGCTTTGCTTATTGACCATTTAACAACTGTAATAAGGAGAACCAGGATTAGGGTATGAAATGAGCCAGAAAAGGGAGAACAAGGATAAGGGTGTTTTTGATTTGATTTGTTTCAATTTGATTTCTGTAGTCGCCCATCTCCGCAAATAACTGGGCAGCTCACAATTCAAAACATATATTAAGATGTAAATTTAAAAAAAATTAAAACAATAAAAACAGTAAAAAGCACCTCACTTAACAAGCATCATGACTTGCCACCGTAATGTGCAGACTTCATTATGGTTGTAAGTCGAGGATGACTGTATTTTACCTGCCTAAAAGAAGCAAGAAGTGAAAGAAAAGACAGAGCTTGGACTGTTAGTAGCAGATCTTTTCAGGGGTGGCCCCCTATTTTGCAGGATATTTGTCCTCGAAATACCTGCTAGGCTAACTCCTGTCAAGGTTTAGAAAGCCAACTGATTTCCCGCTCGTTAGCCTTTTGTATGTGTTACTGCTTGTGTGTCAAAAGTGTATTTTAACTGTAAATTAGCTTTCTGTGCTTCTCTCACTTCTTCATTTTTTTTATTTCCAGGTCACGTTAAACTGACAGATTTTGGACTGTGTAAAGAATCCATTCATGATGGAACAGTCACACATACATTCTGTGGAACAATAGAATACATGTAAGTCCAGCTGATAACAATAGAAAAATGGTGTTCAAGGAGAAGTGTTTATTTTTCCCCTTCAGATTAACCTGCCTAGTGGCCAAAGCAAATCATGAATGTTTTCAGTTTAAATTAGGAGAGAGAGCACATACATGCACATGCACACGCACACGCACACACTCACTCATTCACTCTTGAGAAGAAAAAGATCTCTCAATTTAATGTCCTTCAGGTGTGTTGGACTAAATTACTGTAATCTCCACTCAAAATGACCCAGGAACAAGGCTGATGAAACTTTGTTTTTTTTTTAGCAAGCAGGAATCTTGTCAATTTAATCTGTAGTTTTTTCTCTCCAAAATACTTGTTCATAAGTTCCTACAGGAGCCTTTATTATTATTTTTTATTTAGCTATTGGATTTATATTTAGGAGGTCAAGACAGCATATTGTCTCAACTTAGGACAGTAATGGAGGCTTCCCATTTAGGTTGCAGGTCACCTGTCATTAACTGAAGTATCAAACTTAACCCCATCCCTGCTTTCCCCAGTGAATTGTTTCCTAAATATGCAGATTTTCTTAAGTGGAGCACTGGGAGGGGGAGGCGGAGGCCTATCACAGACCTAGGCTGATCTATTCCGGGCCTCCCAAGGCACTTGGTGCTTCGCTCCCTATCCTGGCAAGATGTGGGGGAGACAGGTGGTGGGGTATCTATGCACTACTTCCATTTTTCTCCTGTTCGATTGACCCCATGAGATAGAGGTTAAAGTCACTTAGTACTTTTTCATGCCGAAGAGTGGGCTTGAAATTGGATTTAGCACTCTTAGTTACTGCAGTCACACTGCTTAATGCTTTTGAGAGGATGTTAGTTTTGAAGGGACGACTGACCTTTTAAGATTTGGAAGCTTGTCTCTTGATTGGCATCCTAAATTTTGGAGAACGAGTGTCACTGACCGTGTACCACTGAGATCTCATCAATGTCATAACAAGCATCAGTATTTTTCATGCACTATCATTTGAAAGAGATATAGTACGTTTTAGTACAAGTGAGCCTCAACTTACAACTGGCAGCTTAATGAGTGTTCAGAGTTACAGCTTACCTGGTAAAAGGGACCAGGTATTTCTGGGTATTTCTGACCCAGACCAGAAATTCCATTGGTTTACACACACAAACACATACACACACACACACAAAACCATACACACAACCCTTTTTGGATGCTCAGCAATACAGCTGCATTTATGGTGGTTTGCAGTGTCTTACAATCATGTGGCTGCAATTTATGATGATTTTGCCAAAAACTTGAAATGGTTTCCAGTATTCAGCAAAACTCTGCCATATTAGAAACTGGGCCTGTTTTATGACCACTGTGCTTGTGTGTTGCCGTAAAAAATGTAAAACAAAGTCAACTCAAATTATTGACCTAATTTATGACCATCACAACTGTTAGGGTCATAGGCCAAGGCTTCCAGCATCTGTGAAGCAAGATGCTGTTTAATTTGGTAGGTGATTATCTAATGCTATGAAACTGCCTTTCCTTCGCATGAAAACACATACATCGGATCACATGATAACCACATATGCCTATCTGGTGACTCTAAATTACTCATTTGAAAAATCTTACTGAGAAGTTGATGTCACTGAGATGACCTCTGCTGCAGAACATGTTGTATAAAAGTCACAGAATCATAGGGCTGGAAGGGGCCTTGGAGGTCTTGACCAGTGGTTCAATTTCAATGAGGGCCACATCAGGGTTGTGTTTGACCTTGGGAGGCCAAGGTGGGCATGGCCAGCTTGATGTCACACATGTCGGGGCGTCTATGGTAGCCTGAGCACTGTGTGAGCTCGCAAGCTCTATTTTTGGCTGTGACGGCCTCCTGCAACCCTCTGCCAGCAAAAAAGGAGCTCTGGAGGGCCGCAGGTTGGTAATTCGCTGTTTCCAGGGTGGCCCCGTGGGATAGCTCTAAGCACCCAGTGGGCCAGATCCAGCCTGCGGGCCTTGAATTTGACACCCCTGTTCTAGTCCAGTCCCTTGTCCAAAGCAGAGACCTTGTTCCATCCTGGACAGATAGAAACTTTTCTTGAAAACCTCCAGTGATGGAGCACTGACAGTTGCAAAAGATGAGCTGTTCCATTGATTAATTGTTCTCACTGTCAGGAAATTCTCGTGCCAAGTTGGATCTTCCTCTAGCAAGCTTCCACCCATTGTTTCTTACCTCAGGTGCTTTGGGCAATAAGTCAATCTCCTCTTCTCTGTGACAACCCCTTAAGTACTGGCCCAATCCCCCCCCCCCCCCCAATCCTTCTCTTTGATAGGCTAGACGTCTCCAAACTTGGGAACTTTAAGACTTGTGGACTTCAACTCCCAGAATTCTCCAGCCTGGAGAATTCTGGGAGTTGAAGTCCACAAGACTTAAAATTGCCAAGTTTAGAGACCTCTGGGCTAGATGTATCTAGTTCCCTTAGGTATTCATCATAGGATTTAGCCTCCAGACCCCTTATCATCTGTTGCTAAAAGAGTTAGAGTTGGTTTACTGTCAAGGTTCCAACTAACAAACCCAACCAATTCAGAACTCTTGAGACTGGAATCCTTCTCAGAACTTCCTTATCGGGTACATCATATTGGCACGAATAAAAGCAAAACCAACTCTTAACTGTTTCCCATAGTTTCTGTATAATTAAAAGAGTACATGATTCCCTCCCCCTGGGTGTCCCAGGTCATATTGTCCAATTAGCTTATTTAGCAGCTTACCTGGTCATTCCTCTCTGTTGGGCACCTGTGGAGATGACTTTGGTTTCCATTGGATGGTAGTGCGTTATTGTCTGGTCTGGCATTCCAAACCTTTCACCCTCTCCAATATTGTGTGACAGCCGAGAAATAAAAAAATTGGCTGCAGTGGGCCGTTTTGAAGTTGACTTACACTCTTTCTAGGGCCTTGACATCTTTTTTATATTGTGTTGACCAGAACTGGGCGCAGTATTTCACATGTAGCCTCACTAGTGCAGTCTATCTCTTCTCATGATCTTGATATTACTCCTCTGTCAATGTATTTTTGGACAGCTGCCAGCACACTTGCTGGCTCATAACTTAAGTGATGATCCATCAAGACACCTAAACCCCCCTCACAGACATGGGCACTACTGTTGAGCCAGGTACTGCCTTATCTTACCTTTGCATCTGGTTTTTAAATTTTTCGCACTGTTACCAGCTCAGCATGACACTTTACATCAGAGGTGAGTTGGAACCATGGCCCTTTTATGACTTGTGGACTTCAACTCCCAGAATTCCTGAGCCAGTCCGCAAGTCATAAATAGATCATCATTGTTGAGGTAATTCCTCATTAGGAAAATGAGCACATACAGGGAGATGTACAGTAAATGTAGGTTTTTATTTGCAGAAACGTTAAAGCAAAGTTCAAACACAGTCCAAAGTCATTCACAGGTAAGATCAGTCAGTTTTTAGTCCAGGGATAATCCAATAACAAAGTCCAGTATCAAAAACAGTTCAGTATCAGACTTACATCAGATCCATGAATAACAGTCAATTAAGAGGAATGGCAACATTCTCCAACAGAATGAAACAGAGACTCACTGAGACTTCTTCTGAGACTAAGACTAGACTAAACAACCCAGGTTTCTGGCTCCATCTTATGGCTGTTTGATGAACCACACCCAATTACACTTTTAGGATTCTCTTAAAGAGACAGTATTAAAATGTCTATCCTGGTTTATATATTTCCAACCCAAATAGCTGTTAGGTGACTTACATTCCAAACAATCATTCCCCACCCCTGTTTTACAAGATGCTGACGCTGACAAGAGTGTTATGTATAACAAGTTAGCAAAGCTAGCCCTTTAGAAGTAACGGTTATTCACCACAGGTGAGCAGCTGTAACCAGAAATACTTGACTGATTTATGGCTATCACAACTGGTGCTGTTGGTGCTGTCCGCAGGGTCTTTAATTATAATTGTTACCTGTTCCCTGTGCTCTGCTGTGCTGATCCTTGCTGTTTGCATTTGATGTCTTTTTAGGGCCCCTGAAATTCTGATGAGGAGTGGGCACAACCGTGCTGTGGACTGGTGGAGTTTGGGGGCACTAATGTATGACATGCTGACTGGAGCAGTAGGTGCACACTTAGAAGCTGCATGTTTTGTTTGTTGTTTTGGAACACATTTCCTGCCTTTAAAGAATTTACCAACGTGGTTTTTTTTTTTTAATCTGCCTATTGCTAAGCATGGGCGCTTCGATTTCCCGGTTTTGAAAGAAATCTCATTTATCATCTGGTTTATTCAGAAAACGTTGGTGAACAGGTAGTCCTTGTCTTTACAACCACAGTAGAACCTGGAATATCGATTGTAAGTCGTTGTGTCATAAGTCGAGGCGCTATGTGATTGAATTCTATTTTAAGACTATTTTTACAAGGGCAATAAAGTGAGTCACTGTGATCAGTAAGCAAATCATATGGCCTTTAGTGAACCCTTTCATCCAAATGGTCAGAGGGATTTGTTTTGCCAGAAACTTGTAAAACAGATCTTGGGATGCTCCAAGCAGTCATAAATGCAAGCTGGTTCTCCGAGACCCTGAAATGCAACCATGACACAGGGTGTGTGTGTGTGTGTGTCAGTTGTAACTTTGAGGACAGATCAGAAATAACTATTTTTGAAGTCCATCATAACTTCGAATGGTTGTTGAATAATCAATCTTTAATTCAAGGACAACCTGTATTTCATTCTGCTTCTTGGAATGACAGCAGTTCCATTTATGCTAATTCACAATACTTACCGATGTCCACAGCATGTTTGTTGGGAGGGAAATTTCCTTCCACTGGCCTGGCTGAATATTTCACCCCGATCATGTAAACTTTTGAGGTTGCAGCAAGCTTGGAAATGGAATCCTTGTTGGGTTTGCAGTACTGATTCCTTATGTGCTTACTGCTGACATTGTAGTCAGGGCATCCAAGCATGTGCATATCAAAAAGTCAAGATAATGGTTATGACTGTATGATCAAATCACTGCCATTTCTTGTGATTGCGCGCATCCATATCTCGGGAGATTCTCAGTCATCCAAATCATGGTTGTGCCAAAGGCATTTTTTTCAAAAGGAAACCGGATTTTTATTTTTTTTTCCTTGAAGACATTTTGCTTCTCGTCCAAGAAACTTCATCGGTTCTGGAAGGATGGTGGGGGAGATGGAAGGATACACATAACTAAGCCTTCTATCTCCTCACCACCACCATCCTGCCAGAACCAATAAAGCTGCTTGCATGAAAAGCAAAACGTCTTCAACGAAAAATTAATAAAGTCCAGCTGCCTTTTGAAAAAGTCCCTTTGAGATCCTCATCCATACTATTTTAGTTTCTTAGACAGCCCCGGCTGCAGATCAAACCCACTTTGTTATAGCCAGGTTTGGAAATCAGCTTTTACAGGCCTGCTTAAAAGTCAGGAAGCACAAGCAGAATTTTGTTTTGATAGCAGACATTATATGATGTGGTGCATTTTTCTCACAACTTCTCTTTCTTCCTCTTTTTTCAGCCCCCTTTTACTGGGGAGAACCGAAAGAAAACGATTGACAAGATTCTCAAGTGTAAACTCAATTTGCCTCCCTACCTCACACAAGAAGCCAGAGATCTGCTTAAAAAAGTGAGACTCTTACAGGGTAATCCCAGAGATTGGATCAAGTATAAATTAATAGCAATTTTTTGAATTTGCTTCTCTCCTGTGGTTTCTATGCTCAGTTACAGGTAGTCCTGGACTTATGACCACAATTGAGCCCAAATTTTCTGTTGTTAAACAATATGGCTGTCAAATTAGTAGTGCCCAATTTTATAGCCTTTTTGTCATGGTTGTTAAGTGAATCATGCAGTCATTAAGCAAATGTGGCTTCTCCCATTGACTTTGCTTCTTGGAAGCTGGCTGTGAAGGTTACAAATGATGATCACATGACTACAGATACGCTGCAAAAGTCATAAGTATGGAAACCAGTCATAACTCACTTTTTTCAGTGCCATTGTAACTTTGAATGGTCACTAAATGAATGGTTGCAGGTCAAGAACTGACTGAGTTTAGAGTGAACCAAAAGTGATTTCATCTGAATTGTTCTTTGATCTGAATTGCAAGCTTGTGTTTCCCCAATTAATAACTACTAAATATTCATTAAGCCCTTTAAAAATACAAAATGTCTCTAGCATCTGTTTGTATACAGTTAGTGATATTGGTAAATACAAGCCTGGAAATTAGTTGGTGAATCAGTCACATGGATATTTATTCACAATGTTTCAGTACAGGTAATCCTCAATCTACATCTACATCCATTTAGCAACCAAAATTATAACGTTACTGAAAAAAAGTGACTTATGCCTGGTCCTCACACTTATGATCATTGCACTTTTGCAGCATCCCTGTAGTCAAATGATCAAAATTCAGATGCTTGGCAACTAGCATGTATTTACAATAGTTGCCGGATCTTGGCTTTATATGCTCACCTTTTGCGGCATTCGCAGGCAGCTTCTGGCAAGCAAAGTCAATTGGGGAAGCCAGGCTTAACGACCGCATGATTTACTTAACAGCTGTGATTTAAAAACTCATAAAACATTTGAAACTCAAAAGTTGAAACTTGAGGATGAACTCTTAACTGTAATCCCATATCACCCAATGCGTTTCAAGAGACATGTAAACTGGAAAATTTTGCAGCGCAAACCTCAGTTCTGGCTTTGCTATACTATAATCCACTTGGCATTCAGAAAAGTATAACTGTCACAACAAATTGAATTGAGGGTCTTCCTTGCTTAAAGGACCAGGTTGGGGCAGGTCTGACAGCTATCAAGTAACTTTTTCTAAAAGAAAATCCATTTGGTTTTAAACATCTATTCCCTCTCTTCAGCTGCTAAAGAGAAATGCTGCCTCTCGTCTGGGAGCTGGTCCTGGAGACGCTGGAGAAGTTCAGGTACGCAATTTTGTGATTTGTCCTCCCTTCTCTTCCGGCCAGTAAAATAATTTTCAAAAGGGATTGTGTCTTGGATGTAAGCAAGCGCTTGGGTATACTTTCAGAGAGATGTCAAGCAAGCCTGCTTTGCAACTCAAAACTGATAACAAAAATTTTGAAAATTGAGAAACTGCTGAGATGTCTGTTCTTATCTCTTGCCTTTCCTGCACAAAGAGGATGGCTGGGGAATGGGTAGAAAGGATGCCAGCTGATCTGGTCACAAATGTCAAATATGTTGGTGAGCGCCGGCATGTCAGCTAAAACATCATGGCATGTCACATAGGTTCACCATCACTGTCCTACCAATTCTAAATAAACAATTTTGAAGCAATACCTTAGATCACGGGTTTCAAACTTGTCGCATCACATTGATGTCACGTGATGTATCACAATGTTTTTCCCTTCGCAGAGCTGGGGTGGGCATGGCCCATTCTCAACCTTGGCAACCCTTTTCAGATGTGTGGACTTCAATTCCCAGAACTGGCTGGGGAATTCTGGGAATTGAAGTCCACAAGTCTTAAAAGTGGCCAGAGTTGGACACCCAGAGGTTAGATGTTAGTTTCAATGTGCCCCTTTTGGTCTTTTGAACTGTGAAAAATTTTAGGAATTGTGATTTGGGACAGTTAAGCGCACACACCATGCAATTTGGGTGGTCTTGTATTTATTTGTTTAAAGAATCAATTTCCCAACCTGGATTCCTTGTAGATAACAGCTATTGTGTCAACTTCACAGAGAGTGTAATTCTTTTGTATGACCTAAGAAACTGCAACCATCTATGAATGTCTATTGGAATTATTATAAGTGCTTTATTTAACAATGTCTTTAAAAAAAGGTTACCATTGGGGTATAGTAATTTAAGATTTAAGCATGGCTGGCTGGGGAATTCTGGGAATTGAAGCCCTCGCTTCTAAGGGGTTGCTGAAACAGAGCCTTAGTTCATTTTAGGGAACAATTGTTGCTTTGCCCAGTTTTTATTTGATGCTCTGTCTCTCCCAGTTCTGATTCTGAGTAAGCGCTGTAGACCAGTGTGCTTCAATTTGTATACAGATCAAAATAAAGACCTCTCATTTGGCATGTTTTGCTATCTTTGATTGGTTGTTGACTGATAACCTCTGGGTTTTTTTTTCCTCAGGGTCATCCTTTCTTCAGACACATCAGTTGGGAAGAACTGCTAGCTCGGAAGGTGGAGCCACCTTTTAAACCCTTATTGGTATGTAATTTGGATACGTGCTTGTGATCTTCAGGCACAACCCAGCCAAATAAGCCAAATTTTGGGAATCGGGGCGTGTGGCATTCCCAACCCAGATGGGGTTTTTGGCCCCGTCTTTCCAAAGTTGTCTGAAACAATACTCAGCTGCATCCCACTTCCTTCACAAGGGAGTTCACTTCTGATTCTTCCTCAGTTTTAAATTTCGGGATGAGATGCACCCCCCAATTTTAAAGTGTCTCCTTCACTTCAGGGGAAGACAGAAGATTGGCACAGCTAGCTGAAATCTGGGCTTCCCATAAACCATTGGGTTGCAAAGTGGAGAATTCATTGATCCATTTCCATAAATTGGAACTCAGAGATGCACCTGGCTATTAAAGGTAGTCCTCACCTTACAACCATTCGTTTAGTAACTGTTCTAGGTTAAACGGCCCTGAAAAAAAAAAGACTTACGACCGTTTTTCATACTTATAACCATTGCAGTATCCCCATGATCAAAATTCAGACGCTTGACAACTGGTTCATTTGCAGTTGCAGGTCATGTGATCCCCTTTTGCCACCTTCTGACAATCAAAATCAATGGGGGAAACCAGATACCTTTAACAGCCATGCCACTAAGTTAACAAGTGCAGTGATTCACTTCACAGTTGACAAGAAAGATCATTAAATGGGACAAATGCTTAACAACTGTCAGCAACAGAAATGGGCTCAATTGTCGTAAGTCAAGGACTACCTGTATTTTGTTGTATAGTTGCAGTAACTCAGACTTCCTAGAGCTCTGGAGTCCAACTAATTGTGGTGCTTGGGAGGGGAGGTCTCCTTGATGTCTTGGCCTTGAAGGCATCTCTTCTCACTCCTCCTTTTCTTTGATCCGTGACTCCCTTCCCCCTTCCCCTTGCCTTCATTTCTCAGCCCAGTTGTCCAAAAAGGGGATCCTCCAGTGGCGGCGGCAGGACTCCAGCAGACTTCCAAGGTGGTACATCTACGGAACGCTTCCTCCATCCAGAAGCTTTGTCTTCTACTAAAGGCTGTTGTGCTTATCTGTTAAACTATTTAAAAAAAAACAACAACCCTTCCTTCAACTTTTGTTTTTTGCAAAGCAATCCGAAGAAGACGTGAGCCAATTTGATGCAAAATTTACACGTCAGACTCCTGTCGATAGCCCCGATGACTCGACCCTCAGCGAAAGTGCCAACCAAGTTTTCTTGGTAAGTAAGTTTGAAGATGAATGTCTATGGAGATTCTCAGTCATCCAGATCCTGGTCGTCCCAAAGGTGCTTTTTCCAAAAGGCAATTGGACTTTCCTAGGTTTTTTCCGACTTGAAAACATTTTGCTTTTCATCCAAAAAGCTACTTGTTCAACTGGATGAGAAGCAAAACATTTTCAAGGTGGAAAAAAACCCAGGAAAGTCCAGTTGCAAAAAGCACCTTTTTTGGAAAAAGCACCTTTGAAATATTTGAGGATGAATCCTGACATATCCAAAGCAACCAGGTCTGCTTGCTCTCTGGCTCAAATTCTCAAATGTTCTCTCTGTGTGAAGGAAGCAAGATTATCCACCTACCTTTTCACCTACCCAAAGTTCCTCACTCTTTTATTTCCCTCCTCCTTGCTGCTGGGATTGGATTTATGGAAGAATGTATGCAGAATCTGTTAAGCCACTTCCCCAGTTCAGTTCTTGCTTAGGTAGTCCTTGACTTAAACGAGCAAAATTCGGGCTGAAATTTCCACTGCAAAGCAGTGAGGTTGTGCAGCCGGCAGGTCCAGTCTTTGGCTTGCCTTGGCTGCCCTGAGTGAAGAGAAATTGTTTAGGGCTACCTATAAAATATATCATAAAATGCATGTATATAAATAACAAACTTCCTTTGTTTTTTTAATATATATATATATTTACAATCTTGTAGGGTATCTATGCAGATTCCCAGTCATCTAGGTCATCGTTATCCTAAAGGTGCTTTTTCAACAGGCAACTGGACTTTTCGTTTTTCCTTGATGTTTCGCTTCTCATCTGAGAAGCTTCTTCAGCTCTGACCGGATGGTGGGGAATGGAGGGATTTATATTTCTTGCAGATAGCCTGTCATTTGCATCCTTTTAGAGAGTTGTTGAGGCTACTTGGAGGTTTATCTGTAAGATAGGAGAACAAACCCATCAGTACTAGATTCAGCAGTCCCATCTGCTTTTAAAAAACAAAGGCCACACTTTTGAGGACAGCAAAGTTCACATTCTGGACATAGAGGACCGCTGGTTTGAAAGAGGGCATCTCAAAGAGGCCATCTGTGTCAAAATTGAGCAGCCCTCTCTCAACAGAGGGGGAGGGATACAACATCATCTATCTCCAGTCCACAATACAGTCTTTTCAGCAGTTCCAAGAAGGCTCCATACCCGTTTGCACCACTCAGGTGACCCTGAGGACACAAACAAACTTCCAGGTGGCCTCAATGGCCTCTCTTTAAGGATGAAAATGACCAGCTGTCTGCAAGGAGCATAAATCTTTCCATTCCCCACCCTCCAGTCAGAGCTGAAGAAGCTTCCGGAATGAGAAGAGAAATGTCTTCAAAGAAAAACCAGAAAGTCCAGTTGCCTCTTGAAAAAAAAGCACCTGTGGGAATTCAGCCCCTTGGTTATTTAATTGGTCTTGCAAATATTGGGATATCATCCCAATATTTGAGAAAAGCACCTTTGGGATCTTGCAGGGTCACATTATTGGCTGTTCGGGGCCACATGCAGTCCTTAGGGTGCAGATTGGACACACCAGTTGTAAAATGAAATGTCACATGACTACTTTGCTTAGTGACTACAATCTGGCACTCCCAGTTGCCATGGTTAACTGAGAGTCATAGTTGTTACGCCAAGGGATTTGCAAACGGAGAGTTGCAGAACAATTGTCAATCACCTGAATTTTAATTGCCTGACCATGAGGTTCTGCAACAGGTGTAACATCAGGCATCACAAGTCCATTTTTTTTCAGCACTGCTGTAATTTCAAGTGGTCATTGAACGAATAGTCATAAACCAAGGACTAACTGTAGGACCAGTAAGGATCCAAGTTCTTGTTTCCCAGACGATGGGGATGAGTCACAGTTCAATGGGAAGGCACACTCTTGGCAGCTGGGTAGATCAAATGGCACGTATTGGAAAAGAGACAGTGACCTGGGTTCTCGTTCACAAATTAATAAGTGGTGGACACTATATATGTCTTTTAAATATATTTTTCTATGGTGTTTCTTGACTATAAGGGAAGTCCTAAGGCAAATGGCAGGGACGGAGCTTTCTCTCCAGAGCTGCTCCAACAGATCAGCCTGAGTTAGGCAATCTTGGTTGTTCCTACCTATATGTTGGTTCTCATAGCAAAATTGATGGAAGGTTAGTTCTTCCATGGCCTGTTTGGTTTCGTCACAATGTGGTGCCCTCATTTGAGTTCTTCTTTTGGTGGGGATGGTCACCGGCCACCCTTGTTTCTCTCCCTCCCCCCGTTGCAGGGTTTCACGTATGTGGCTCCATCCGTACTTGAAAGCGTAAAAGAGAAGTTTTCCTTTGAACCAAAAATCCGGTCGCCACGCAGATTCATTGGCAGTCCTCGGACCCCCATCAGGTATTTGTCTCTTCCCATTGCTGGATGTTTTGTGAGTGATAGCATGTGCCTGCTCTTCATAAAAGCTTGAGAATCTTGCTTGCGTGGGAATGTTGATTTTTCATCCAAAGATTTGCAAACATGATTCCATTCAATCCTGTCATTGCCATAAAATGACAATAAGTCAGTAGAGGGTGAAAATGACAATAAGTCAGTAATTGACAGCCCTGCGGGGGATCTCCAGGTTGGAAAATGGGTGCATGTAAATGCAGAACCTCTGCATCATTGGCCTCGCCATTAAGTTAGACAGATACTTGGCATATTTTGGCTTTAAGTTGCAATGTAGATGCAGCTATTGATCTTATGTACAAAATGGTTTGACCTTTTGCTTCTAAAATGCTTGGCTCAGCGCAGGAGTCTCCGACCTTGGCAACTTGAGGACTTGTGGATCTCAACTCCCAGAATTCTCCATCCAGCATGGCTGGCTGAGCTGGGAGTTGCACAAAATGAGGAGTGGGAGATGCGGGGGAGATGGATGGATATAGATAGATGGATAGATGATAGGTAAGTAGGTAGGTGGATTAGTAAGTAGACATAGATAATGGATGGATGGATGGATTGATGGATGTAGGTAGATAGATAAATGGATGATAGGTGAGTAGATAGGTAGGTAGATGATGGGTGGATAGATGATGGATGGATAGAGATGGATGGGTAGAGATAGATAGATGATGGATGGGTATAGGTATAGATAAAAAACTTTTTTTTGATAAAACCTTTTTAATGGCTGCCGCTTCTCTTCCAAAGCCCTGTCAAGTTCTCTCCAGGCGACTTCTGGGGCAGAGGCGGTTCCTCTGGCGTGGCCAATCCTCAGCCACCCATGGACTACCCGATGGAGATGGGTGGGATTGAACAGATGGATGTAACAGTCTGCGGGGAAGCCTCAGCTCCGCTTCCGATCCGGCAGCCCAACACCGGTCCGTACAAAAAGCAAGCCTTCCCCATCATTTCCAAACGACCAGAGCACTTGCGCATGAACCTATGACATCATCGGCCGCAGTCCTTTCCCCCAACCCCCAGCTTGAGCGACAGCAGAAGATGACGACAACTTTCTGCGGGGCAGCCGTGCCTCACTGCCCTCTTCCTGCCAAAAGATGAGACCTCTTGTGGCTTTTTCTTTTCACCCTCTTCTCAGTGATGGTATCAAATTAGTCATTGCACAGAATAATGGAAAAGAAGAATGAAAAAAAAAATGGATTCCCCTTGCCTCCCTCCCTCCTTTCTTTCCTCCTCCATTCTCTTTTTCCCCACCTGCTCATTCTCTCCTTTGAATCAATGGTGCGTAAAGACAGGACGTGAGCAAAAAAAAAAAAAAAAGGTATTACGCAACTTAGGCACAGTCGCTATCCGATATGCAGCGTGGCATCTTTTCCACTCTTTATCAAAAAGATTTTTTTCCCCCAAGTCAATCGCTTGAAGCTAACGCGATGGAGAGTAGACTCTGGCTCTCCTGCATGGTTGTGCCCCCCCCCCCGGGGAGTCCATGCCCCCTGGGCAAATGTGCAGAATGCCAGCCTGGCCCTTTTCTACCTGAGGATTTAATCCCAACCAAGTTCGTTCAGGGGGTTTCCTGCAATTTTAAGAAATTACCAGAGGTCCGAGGCTTAACTCCAACCATTAGGATTCCACGTGCAGAAACAATCCGAACGAATCATTTTTTAAAAAGAAAATTATATATAGATATATAGATATATGGATATATAAATCTCTATATTTTTCAACTAGTTTTTTTCCTTCCCTTTTTAGAAGGGACTCATAATGAAAAAGTCTCCCACAGTTGGAACATTATGGAATTATTGATTTCCCTCAGCAATGAGAGAACAAGTTAGCAAGACTTAACATTTCTTATTATATTTGAAATAATGGTTTTGTAAAAATAATAATAAATCACTGTTAATTACATTGCCAAGATTGGTAGGGTAAGAGTTTTACCCGCTTTTATCTTGTTTAAATACTTTTTTCCCCCTTGTCTTGTTTTGTTTTAAAAAGGATCCCCCATCGGGCCGTTGGCTGTGCTAAAACCTTGGCTAATGTGCGGATGTCCCGTGTTTTAATCTGAGGTCTTTGTGACGTTTTTCCCCCCCCCCCCCCCCCCAGCTCAAGTTTTGCCCTACTGGTCTGGAGTTCTGGTGGCTGTGTGGAATTCCAAGTGTCTTGTCCTATATTCTCGTCATTCTGAAACCAGAATTCTGGCTATCAGGAACTTAATCTCTGTTTATATGCTGATTATATAGTTTTGCTCAAGACCCCGGCATGTGCCAAGGAGGGCTTAAACCTATCGCAAAAGGGGCACAAGCTTTAGCAGACGGCTATCTTTTTTTTTTTTTTTTATAAAAATAAGAACCTGCACATTTCCCTTGGTGTTGCAGCCGATTGGTAATGCTCAGAAGAGATAGTTTTACCCCATAATTGTTCCATTGTTCATCTCAGTAACGGACGACCGTATAACTTCTCTGTTGGGGCAAGCCATCCGTTGATTGTATTGAGGGGGAAAAAAGGAAGAAAAAAACCAGAAACACACAAGTATTACGATGGCCTTCGATGAATGTCTTCCAGAGAACTTTTGCAACTTTAATTTTAGGAAATGTTGAGAAGATTTGCTATTTATGTTTCTGCGATTGTTATTGAAGAGGAAAAAAAAAGAAAGAAAACCTGTACACAAATGACTATACCGTCACAGGTACAAAGAATTAAATAAAGGTAACTTTACCTTAACTTAAATACTTCCTGCCTTAAAGAAAGCATTTACATGGCTACAGCTGGGGAAAGGGTGAACTTTTGTCCACAGAGTTTTACTCTAGTGTAGAGTGTGGGTGAGTGAATTGTTGGGACAGGTGCGCATCCTTTTGCTTGCTTCCCCCCCCCCCCCCCCACTTGTTACACCTGGTCAGTCTGCAACTGTAGCTACTTAGAGGGTTTTTGTGATGTTTTTTTGTGCTTCTCTCCTTGAGCCATAGGATCTGAGCCATAACTATATTTTTATTTGAATCTAGCCAGAACCTCTTCTGTGGATTCTTTTCCCCCAACACTACTTCCACACCTCGGATCCAAGCTGTTCCAGAAGTCAGTGGGGAGGGGAGGGGGGGATTGGTGAGCACGGCCTCACCTCTGTTGAGTGTCTACCTTGGTTTCCCCCTCCAGGAACAAAATTAAAGACAATCCTGGAAATGAAAGTCCCACCAAAAAGGGGCAGTGATTCTTCAGGTTCTAGAATAAGGGCCTCCAGACTTAGCCAGTTGTAAGACGTGTGGACTTCGACTCCCAAGATTTCCTCAGCCATCATGATTGGCTGGTGAAGTCCACAAGCCTTAAGTGGCCAAGTTTGTGAGGCCCCTGTCTTAAAGCATACTGGCTGGGGAATTCTGGGAATTGAAGCCCACAAGTCTTTAAAGTGACCAAGCTTGGGGACTCCTGTTCTAGAACAGGAGATTTAATTGCTGTGGGCCAGCAATCTCCTAAATTTTGCATGAGCCACTCCAGAATGAGACCCTTTCCCGTGCCTCCAAGCATCAGTCAATGTCGTGTGTGAATAGTGAGACATTTCTGGATGAGAGTAGGATCTGGGTGTGAGTTAGATCAGGGGTCTTCCACTATTCTTCCATGGGCACCTGCATCAGATTTAGTGTGTGGTGTCATGTCAACTAACTAATGGCATTGTTTCCTTTTGCAGAGGAATAATAGCACAATTGGGGAAGAGTCTGAAAGGGAGAGGAGGGGAGGGAGGCTCAGGCTGTGTGAGGGTCTTGGCAGGGCCAGGAAAGGGGCTCACTTCCTTTCTCCTGCATCATTTGGAAAATCCAGCTGACAACCAGCCCTGTGGCTCTAGGACAGCCTTTCCCAACCTTGCTCGTTTCCAGGTGCATGAACTTCAACTCCCAGAATTCCACAGCCAGCATGACCCTCGAGAAGAATTCTTGGGGTGGAAGCCCATATATGCCTGGAAATAGACGAGTCTTGGAAAGATCACTCTGGGAAGCATCCAGTGAGACAGGTGGAACTTTTTCTTTGTCCTAAACCATGAAAAAGGAAAATCCTTCCTATAGAGGTGCCTCACCCAAATCTCTGAAATCTGGATTTGGAGTGGTGCAAGATGCTCACATTTTGGGTTTTGGCGGTACCTTCCCTGTGGCTGCCTACAATCATCTTGCGTACGTTGTGTGCTGTTGCTTAAGCGGACCTCTCTTAGCTGAAGGATTAGCCGGGAAAACCGAGCAGAGTGGTTGATGAAATGGTGTCATTAACTGAACCAAGGGTACAACTCCCAGAATCCACACGTCTTAAAAGTTGCCAGTGTGGGATACCCCGAGGTAAAGACGTTAGTTTCATGTGCCCCTTTTGGTCTTCTGAACTGTGAAAAACTTTTGGATTTGCAATTTGGGACAGTTAAGCGCACACACTATGCAATTTGGGTGGTCTTGTATTTATTTGTATAAAGAATCAATTTCCCGACCTGGATTCCTGCCCTTGTAGATAATAGCTATTGTGTCAAACATCAGAGAGAGAGTAATTCTCTCATATGACCTGAGAAACTGCAACCATCTATGGAAATGTCTATTGGAGAAATTAAGTGCTTTCTTTAACAATGTCTTAAAAAAAAGGTTTCCATTGGGGTGTAGTAATTAAGATTTATTTTATACAATCTGTGCTTTTTTAATTATAATCTTGGGGTTTTTGCTATCATTTGATTTTTTTATAGATTTTTGTATTCCTTATATAACGAAGAAATAACTGGGGTTAATATCTGTTGAAGCTAACAACAACATACATACATATATATGTGTGTGTGTGTGTGTGTGTGTATGTATGTATATATA
>BLBF01000036.1:28476644-28558237 GCA_015471245.1 Laticauda colubrina
GGCAGATGAGATTCTGCCGAAACGTTGCTACAACTTTAAAAACACAACTATAATGACGTGGGAAAATACCCGAACAAAGCTGAATACCATACAGGCAAGTACCTGCAAAAACTTAAGAAAACAAATATACACACACACACACACACACACATGTTAAGTATTAAATCTTGATGACTTGAACCATGTTTTTCGGTCGGCTAAGAATCAGTGCTGATTGTATACTAGAATTTGCTTTGAGGAAATAATAAGAAATAATTTGAACAGGTCGGCTTGCCTGACGTATTAGGGGCAGAGCAGAACAAGCGAGGCATTGGATCACTTGGTTGTCTGTCTGTGGGCATGGACACTGCTGGCGTGCCAAGCTTGCTTCAGTGCCATCAGCTTCCTCCAGGCACCGTGGGTCAGTTTCCCTTGTGTTCTAGCCTAGTTCATATGAAAATGTTCAAGTCTATAGCGTTAACCTCGTTCCTATGATCGTGAGAGAAACTATCCGCGTGTTAAGAGTAGGGGTCCCCAACCTCTGGGCCACGGCCTGGAACTGGGCCTGTTTGGAACTGGGCTGCCCAAGAGGCAGCCAGCTCCATTTGTGTGCGAGCGGCAGGCACTTGCACAAATGGAGTTCCGCATGCGCATGCAAGTGCCAGCCACTGGCGCAGATGGAGTTGCAAGCGGCATGCCTGCTACTCTCATAGAACCTCTCTTCCCCCCCCTCCTGCCAGTCCACAACGCTGACAACAATCTTCAGGGAGGAAAGACGTTATCTTCCCCAGCCTGAGGCCGCCTGCTCCTATCTGGTTTAGCCAAGAAGATTGCAGAAGGCTGATCAAGGGACAGGATGTCAAAGGACTGGCCTCAGATGGCTGGAAGTGGATTAGCAAGGGTCTACTCCTTCCCCTGCCATGTTGGACCAAGGTGCATTGTTGCTGTAAAGGGAAAAGGGGAAAATGTAGGTATGTTTTGAATAACCTAGGGGTCCTTTGTGCTCTCTTGAGCTTGGTGGTTTTCTTGCAGATGTTTTGTGACCAAACTAGGTGACATCATCAGTGCAAAACCCCTCCTTCTAGCAATGAGGATGTTACCTAGCTGGGTCAGGAAGCGTCTGCAAGAAAACCGCCAAGCTCAGAGAGCAACCAAGGGATCCCACAGCCCAATCCTGAGCTATACAACTATTCTCTTCTGCTGGTAAACTAGGACTGCTGTGTATGCAGGTTGGAAGGGCAGCAGCTGTGTAAAACTGTAGTTCAGGTTGTGTTTTCTCTGTCCTTTCCGGCTGTAAGGTACAAATTTGTCTAGCAGCCCCAGCCATCTGGAAGGCTTGTTAGCCCTTGTTGAAATGGAAGCTGTGTGCTGGATGTGTTGATGATGACAAGCTTTCATTATCTGTCTAAACTAGGATATAGCTTTTAAGCTTTTATGCTTTCGGAAGAATGAAACGATGCAGGGTTCATTTCAGTTTATCTTACCCAGTGTATCTTCAGTAATTAAAATGTCTGCACCCTGGTACTTTTAAGGAAGGGAGGGGATGGGAGGAACTCAACAAAGTGATGCACAATGACAACTTTTCACCTGTACCCTTTTTAAAAAACATGTTCTTTCTGCAAAACTTTAGCTGGCTGTGTTAAACCATCCATTACGAATCCGACTACAGCTGCCTTACAAGGAATGGTATGAGGGTTCTTACCTCATTCTGTACTATTTACTGTAATAAAATATACTTGATTTCAAAACAGATGGGTGTAAATAGCAATTAAATGCATCTTTGGACAAATGACGGAATAGTGATTTCTTTTATTTCTTGCTCTTGAAGGGAAAAACTTGAGTTTCCAAGCCAATCTGAGTGGCTAGGCACCAACAGGTGAAATGTTAGGTCTCTTGAAGTCAAATTTGTGCCATGTGCAGCTAAATAGGGAAAGATAGGTGTAACCTTTCCCAAATACTCCAAAAAAAGAAATAGACTCATTATTGACCCTGAATAAGGAAGCATGCTTCTGATGAAGTTGGTTTAATTTTGGCTTCCTGGATTTTGATGATGAATTATTAAAGCTAATGAACCCAAGTCAATGATGAGCTGTTAGTAAAAGAATACAATCCATCCATTCAGAATCCAGTCCATATACAGCTGTCCAGAGTCACCTTATAGGGCAGAGGTCCCCAACCTCCCCCCCCCCCAAAAACCGGTGCCTGCTATTTGTGCAAATGGAGCTGTGTGCATTTGCCACTCACACGAAACCATCAGCTTCCCCCTCAATTTACCCATTTTGGAAGGATGGAAAGCTGAGACAACCTTGAGCCAGTCAGGATTGAACTGGCAGTGGGCAGAGTCAGCCTGCAATACTGTGTTCTTACTACTGCGCCACCATAGACTTAGTGTGCTCACCTATTCCTTGGTCACAAGTAGATTCATGTCATACATATAAATGCAGAAAAAAATGAGTTTATAAACATAAAAAAGTTTAACACAAAAAATTGCAGGCTGACAGATTCAAACTGCATTTATTTTCATCAATCATATGCTACATTTTTTTTTAAAAAAAAGTAGAGCTAAAATACAGCTTTCCTCTTTAGTAAAAATCTAGCTGCTTTTGACAAAATAGAGGCCAAAACCTTTGTTCTTTAAAATTCAGACTTAGAAAAAGAAGAAAATTTCATCCACGTTTGCATAATTGAAAGTTGAGATTTACAGACATGGAAAGCAGAAACGATTCCATGATTCTTGCTGTGTGACGGCCAGGTACAATGAGCAGAAGCATCCCGATAATGCCAAATCCTACAAGGTGGATTTTGTACCTCAGAATCTAAAGTATGCACACACCAGATGTTAATACTGGAAGGCAGTCAAGGTATCCCCATTACTGATTTGGTAGGCTGTAAAAAATAATCTTTAGATACTCAGAAATTTGAGAATTTCCCAGAAGTAGCAAATGAAAAATTAAGTAGAATACAGGCTGTAATAATCTGAACGAACTCCAATATAGCCAGTGGAGAGAAACAATACATTATTCCTTCTGTATCCCTCTCTCCTTCCAGTCATGTCCTCTACAACGCGCACGCCTGGTGCTCAAATGAGTTTATATTGTGAAGCACACAGCCACTTTTATTTTTAGTTTGTTTAATAGAGTTGCAATTGTGCAGAGGTTGCGCCATCGTACCACTTGTTGACGTGAGTGGAAAGGACTGTTCGACAGAGGGGACACGTCTTTTCCCGATTCAGCCACAGAGCGATGCACTCGTCGCAAAATATGTGCTGGAAAGAGAAGGGATTGCTTTGGTTAGAGGAGCATGCAAACATTAGGTAAATGACCCGAAGGTGTTTTGTTTTTTTCAAGAGGCAACTGGACTTTCTGATTTTTTTTTTCTTTGGAAGACGTTTCACTTCTCATCCAAGAAGCTTCTTCAGCTCTGACCAGATGGTGGGGAATGGATGGATTTATATTCCTTGCAGGCAGCTGGTCAGTTGCATTCATTTTGGAGAGCCGTTGAGATTACTTGGAGGTTTATCAGTGTCGCCAAGGTCACCTGAGTGGTGCAAATGGGTGTGGAGCCTCCTTGGAACTTTGAAAGGACTGTGTTCTAAACAGGAGAGATGATGTCCTATCCCTATCCCTCTGTTGAAAGAAGACTGTTCTATTTTGACATAGATGGCCTCTGACCCTTCTTTCAAACCAGTGGTCCTCAGTGGACTTTGTTGTCCTCAAGTGTGGCTTTTGTCTTTTAAATGCAGATGGGCTGCTGAATCTTGTCCTCATGGGTTTGTTCTCCTATACCACAGATAAACCTCCAAATGGCCTCAAAAACTCTCTCAAAGGATGCAAATGACAGGCTATCTGCAAGAAATATAAATCCTTCCATTCCCCACTATCCGGTCAGAGCTGAAGAAGCTTCTTGGATGAGAAGCGAAACGTCTTCAAAGCAAAACCAAGAAAGTCCAGTTGCGTCTTGAAAAAAAGCACCTTTGGGACAACCATGACCTGAAGGACTGAGAATCTCCACAGATATTAGGAATATGACTACAGGTAGTCCTTGACTTACGACCACAGTGGAGTCCAAGATCTCTATTGCTAAGAAAAAGAGTTAAGTGAGTTTTGCTCCATGTTACGATCTTTCTTGCTGCAGTTGTCTTGTTAAGTTAGCAACACAGTTGATAATGGAGTCTGGCTTCCCTTCATTGACTGGTCAGAAGGTCACAAATGGGGATCACATGACCCTGGGACACTGCTGCCATCAAAAATACGTGACTTTCAGTTGCCAAGTATCTGTTTCATCACGTGACCGTGGGGACGCTGCAAAGAATGTGTGAAAAGTGGTCATAAGACAATTCCGTGCCATTCTAACTTTGAATGGTCACTAAATGAACTGTTGTAATTCGAGGACTCTGTAAAGGGCTCGGTTGATTCCATTCTTATATCTACACATAGATTCTAAGCTACGTGTGGTTGAAAAAGCTGTTTGTAGTCAACCATTATCTGGAAGTTGAGTCATGGCAACTGGACTTCGTTTTCTTGTTAGTTCAAGACATTTCACTGCTTATCCTAGTAGCTTCTTCAGTCTGAGTAAATTGGTTAGAGGGACCCGAAATATGTCCTCCAAGAAGAGTCCCCCTTGTTGTGGCCCGCCAGCAGAGCTGGTGGTAGAATCAGACAGGAGGTTTGGGGAGGAACATGGGCCAGTCCTGGAGTCTGGGGAAGGCTCTGACAAGTACTCTGCATCAGAGGCAGAGATGGGGCCAGGACTGTCCGACAGTTATCAGTTGCCCTTGGAGTTGGAGATCAGTGGGGCAGAAGAACAGCTGGAGCCTGTTCCTGACGTGCACGTGCACAGAGCTGGCAGGAGAAGGGAACAGTTAAGGAACAAGGGTCGACTTGGGAGTAAAGGATCAGGTGGACCATAAATGGCCTGTCCCTTAGGGAATAAAGAAGAGCAAAAGGGGAGTGGTGTTTGCAGGAGACAATTAGTTTGTTTAATTAGTGTGGAGTTTTGTTGGTGACTCACAGAGACTCCTTGCCAAGTATTTCCTTGTACAGCGTTGCGCTTGGAAGCTATCGCCCTGGCAATTCTCCAAGCCAGATAAGGTCTGTGGTTGCAATTCACCCTTGAAAGACTGCTTGCCAGGACTTTGCTGGATGTGAATGATAGAAATTCACATTAGCCTAAATAAAAGGGGTTTTGTAGGGATAAAGAGTCTGCTTCGTGATTTTGTGAAGCCTAGATCAGAACACCCCTAATCTTCTTGCTCAGACCAAAGAAACAATCAATAATCTCGACTTACAACAATCCATTTAATGACTGTTCCAAGTTACAAAGGCATTGAAAAAACTGACATGACCATTTTCCACTTCTGACTGAATCAGCTTCTCCATGGTCACGTGATCCAAATTCAGGCACTTGGCAACTGGCATGTATTTATAATGGTTGCTGCGTCCCACAAGTATAAGAACCTATTTTGCAAACCTGACAAGCAAAGTCAATGGGGAAACCAGATTTGTTTAACAACCATGTCATTAACTTGAACAACTGCAGGGGATTACCTTAATAACCGGGGCAAGGAAGGTCGCAAAACGAGGCAAAAACTCACTGAATAAAGGTCTCCCTGAGCAATGGAAATCTTGGGCTCAAGGGTAGTCGTACGTTGAAGACAACATGTAGTTGGATAAGCAGCAGTTGGGTAAGCCAACCATCAAGAAAAAAAAGTTCTAGTTGCCTTGACTTCCAGAAAACTCTACCTGGATGAGTGGGAATCTTCACTGACACCCTTAACCATAACTCAACCGGTACCGGGTGTGCTCAGCTCTAAATCAAATTGATGAATGCATGAAGAATTGAATGGCAAACTCTTTTGAAGCATCTCCTCCCCCATCATCCTTGCACAGCAATTTTGAATCACAGCCAACAAACTCCACTCTCCTCAGAACGGTTAAGAAAAATAAAAGGGATTTTATTTTTTCCTATGGATTTTAATGAAATTCTTGCTGGCTCTGCAGGGGATGTAGCTCATCTCCGTTTCAATGGGCATTGAGCCAGCGCTGTCCCAAGGCATTTCCATGGTCATGTGGCCAGCATGATGTTAACGGAGTGCTGTTGCCATCCCACTGAAGTGGTACCGATTTATCGACTTGCATTTGCATGCTTTCGAACTGCTAGGTTGGCAGGAACTGGGGTGAGGATGGGAGCTCAACCTGTAGCACGACGCTTGGGTTTCAAACCCAACTGGGCAAGCCAACAAGGCCAATGTCTTAACCGCTGAGCCACTGCACCTCCCCCGTTAAGAAAAATATTGATTTAGAAATGCATTCAGTTTTATAGGGCAGGGTCAACATTTCTGTATGCTGGCATGATTCCCGGGAATATCAAAGGAAGAGAGGGGACTAACTAGATCCTCTCTTTCAAGGCAGAACAAGAAGCAACGGATGGAAATAAATGGAGGAGAGATCCAACCTAGAACTAAGGAGAAACTTCCTGACAGTTAGAACAATTAACCAGTGGAACTACTTGCCTCTGGAAATTGTGGGTGCTCCATCACTGGAGGCTTTCAGGAAGAGATTTGTCAATCTCTGCCAAAGAGATTTTGTCAAAGAGATCGGACAACCATTTGAAACAGCTTAGGGTTTCCCGCTTGAACCGGGGGTTGGACTAGGTCCCTTCCAGCTCTGTCACTCTGTTGTTCTCTCTGCCGTTATTCTGAACTTCCTAAAGGTAGTCCTTTATTTATGACCAGTCACTTAGCAACAGTTTGACGTTATGACAAATCCCCCAAAAGGTGCTTACGACCAACTTCTGAAGTTACAACAGCTGGCCTCACACACACACACTGCCAGTGACATGACCACATTCCAGGCACTGTTTGCAGCATCCCACAGTTGTGACCATGATTTATGTTTTTGCCCAACATCGGTATTTACTTCCGCTTTTCAGCACAGAAACACCCCATAGCGAACGATCACAGCATCCACTGAACGGCCACGATGATTCAATTTTTAAAAAAGTGACATAAGATCAGGATGACCCACTTTAGTACTATTACAACTTATGACCATAACAAACAGGCTCCATTAGGGTTAAAAGTCAAGGGTTACCTTTAACAGGATTTTAAAAAGCTTTCAGATACGTCCTCTTAAAACTCAGTTTCAGATCTGGTAACACGATCTGCTTTTTAAGGTCAAACATTCAGATTTAAGAGGATCTCTCAATATTTTCAAGACCGATTAAATAACCAAGGGGCTGAAGTCCCACAGGTGCTATTTTTTCAAGAGGCAATTGGACTTTCTGCTTTTTTCCTTTAAAGACATTTCACTTCTCATCCAAGAAGCTTCTTCAGTTCTGACTGGATGGTGGGGAATGGAAGGATTTATATTTCTTGCAGACAGCTGGTCATTTACATCCTTTTAGCATCTGAAAGACCACTTTTTTGAAGGTAGCAAAGTCCACATTTTGGACAGAGAGGACTGCTGGTTTGAAAGAGGGGTCAAAGAGGTCATCCATTCCCAAATTGAACACCCCTCCCTCAACAGAAGGGGAGGGATACAATATCACCTATCTCCACTCTACAACAGAGTCATTTCAGCAGTTCCAAGAAGGCTCTACACCCATTTGCACCACTCAGGTGACTCTGAGGACACAGATAAATCTTCAAGTGGCCTCAACGACTCTCTAAAAAGGATGCAAATGACCAGCTGCCTGCAAGGAATATAAATCCTTCCATTCTCCACTATCCTGTCAGAACTGAAGAAGCTTCTTGGATGAGAAAGCAAAACGTCTTCAAAGAAAAACCAGAAAATCCAATTGCCTCTTGAATAAAGCACCTTTGGGACAACCATGACCTGAAGGACTGAGAATCTCCATAGACATTAAGGGGATGAAGATTTCACTTGTTACAGAAGTGCTGTTACAATGAAAAATGGGCATGCAGACTTCAATGCATGTACACAAGGTGTAGCTTACAAGAGTTTCATCGCTGAGTGTTACCTGACAGAGGAGGACAACCGGCTTCTGAAATTCAGCTTGACAAATTGCACAAAGATCGTCTGCTTCGGCACGCTGTCTCTTGCTGGCCACCACGCCATAGTTCTGCAAAGTGAGGAGGAAGAGGAGGAGGAGAAAGAGGGTGAAATAATATTAGAGGTGCTAGAGAATAGAAAGAGTATTCAAGGGTCCTTGGTTTTCTTTGAGCCTGGTTGTTTTCTTGCAGACGTTTCACTACCAAACTAGGTTACATCAGCGCAAAACCCCGCTTCCTTTCAGCACTGATGATGTTACCTAGTTTGGGTAATGAAATGTCTGCAAGAAAGCCACCAAGTGTTGAGATCACCAAGGTCCCCTCATTGCAACCTTGAGCTATAGATAATCTCCTTTAAAGTGTATTTACTTTGCAGTTTTGACCCAGAGATATCCTGCTCTTTTGCTGACCTTAAACCCAGGTTTATTTTTGGGTCGTTTTGCAGCCTCAATTAAAAAAATTAGAGAGCAGATCTTCCTGGACAAAGATCAGAAAAGGCTCCAAGGATTTGGCCCCATACATTTCTGGACTTTTTCAAAGCAACTGTGTGGGTATGACTAATTTTATTTCTATAAAAAGAGAAGACTTTCTGTTGCCAGCTACTAACAACTTATGATGTTACCTAGTTTAGTAATGAAACGTCTGCAGGAAAACCACCAAGCTCAGAGAGTACCCAACAGTTGCCAGCTTCTTTGTTAACACAGGGCTCTATGTTTACAGGAGAGAGAGAAAACACAGCATGCATATCTGTGCAATACTCAGAATCTTAATTGTTTGCTACTATGGTTACCTTTTGTGAGATGGGCAGCTCTGTCAATGTAATGAGTAAATCAATCAATTAATCAGAAGGCTATACAGCAAAGCTCAGATGGAGCAAGTCCTTCCTTCCAACAACTGCTTTCATGCCTCTTTAAACATCGCCCTCTATTTACATTTTGAGCAAGACATATATCTATGACCATGATTAAAAAAAATCAAAAATTCTGTCTCAAAACTAATAGATACCAAGAAGTATATTAGTATTTATAATCCTATAAAATATGGCACAAAGAACCACAACCATTGGGACAGAATTAACGCCAATTCTCGTGGCATTCTAGTGGCTCTCTGAGTTTGGTTGTTTGCTTGCAGACATTTCTTTACCCAACTAGATAACATCATCAGCACAAGGGAGTGTGAAGTTCGCTGCCTGACCTAATACAGGTAGTCCTCAATTTATACTCACAATTGAGTCCATCTCTGTTGTTAAGTGAGACATTTATTAAGTGAATTTTGCCCCATTTTGTGACTTTTTTCCCACAGTTGTAGGAAAACCGATGCACTTAGCAGTTGTTATTCACTTGACAGTTGCTTTTTTAGCAAAATAAATTTTGGGCTCAATTGCAGTCATAAGTCAAGGATTATCTGATATTCTCTTTAGAGCATACAAATCTCACTGGTTTAGGCTGACTAAAAAAATCAATAAATGATGGAACTTTAAAAAGGTTAAGAGATGATGGATAATGAGAAAATATATTCATAAAATTGAAAAATACATAAAGGGAAAATACATAAAGGGAAAATAATAGTATGTACATCAACAGATAATATAATTTACTATAATCCAAATAAGTTAAGATTAGTAGATAGGATTTTAGGATTAGGTAATTAAACTGTGTTATTGTGTGTTAAAGTGTATTGTGGATTTAAAATATTAAGGACTAGAAATTATGTTGGATTTTGAGATAACTCCCAGGAACGATTAAATATTGTTAATATTTGGTGTTATTAGTAATCCTACACATTTGGAATCTTGAAGTTATGGTGGAATAATGAGTAATTCTTTAAAAATATTAAATAATATTTAGGGATAACAAATACAGGGAGCAAAGAATGTTATTTATGTTTAAATGAATTAATGGGAAAATGATAAATGGATTATGAAAAGAGACTAGTATTGTTGAAGATTAAAATAACACATACTTATTTGTATTATTATTATTACTGTTGTTTAAAAAAGACTTGATCCAGTCAACACAATGTCCACAAAATATCTATGTTTATATTGAAAAATAAAAAAAACTTTGATTAAAAAAAAATACTCACCGGTCGTGTAAAAAATATCCGTAAGACCCTTCTGAAGTTTTTCAGATGTGCAAAAAAACTCAAAAGCTGGAAAGCAAACAGGAGAGAAAAGAATTACGGTCTGTCCTGTAATAATAGTTCACTTGGCGTTTCAGACTCAAAGCATTTCTCGGAGGAAATTGAAGTGCTTAAGTGTCATGCAAGTATTATTAAATTTAATAATATAAGTTTTAAATATAATTTATAAAAAAATTATAAAAATTATAAAAAGCTTATATTATAAAACAATGTAAGTCCCTATAAGCTTAGACCACATAAAATCCAGTTGATGCATGTGCTTCTTAGCATGCTAGATTCTACATCAGGCCAACCTCACAGGGCTTGAAAATGAAGCAAGGGTTTCTGGGATGGGACACCACAACGAAATTCTAGTACACAATAGTCTTCAATTTACACAGTTCGTTTCGTGGCTGTTCAAAATTACAATGGCACTGAATAAAGTGACTTATGACCATTTCTCAAACTTACCTTTGCAGCATCCCCATGGTCACATGATCAAAATCCAGATGTTTAGCAGCTGACTAATATTTATGACGGTTACAGCATCCTGGAGTTACATGATCCATCTTTTAGGATCTTCTGACCGGCAAAGTTAATGGGAAGCCGGATTCGCTTAACAATGGTGTTACTAACTTAACAATTGCAATGTGTCAGGGTTGCGACAAATCCACCCCCATTCAAATCATAAGTCTCTAGCTGCATCTTTCAGAGTAAAAAAATAATGATTCATGAGGAGTGACCATGTTGACGTTGCCTGGGTGCAGCCAACACTAAGGCAAATCATTCATTTCACCCTTGACCCCCCATCTCCTGGATGTATATTCTCCAATGGGACACATCCATAGCTAAGAGTCATCAATCATGCTCTCCAGTAATATTCTTGTGCGCCAACAGCTTTGGGCTGCCAAGGTGATTATCTGAGGCATTCATTTAAGGAATGCACTGCTTTCCCCCACTCCCTTTCTGCTGGCAACTAAAAAGACCAAAGGAATATTTTTTTAGTTAATTCAATGATTCACTTAACAACTATGGCAAGAAAGTTCGTCAAAAGATTCATTTAACAAATGTCTCCCTCAGCAACAGACATTTTGGCCTCAACTGTGGTCGTAACTCGAGGACTAACCTGTATAGGCCAAACTGGGAAGTTAACCTTACCTAGAAAATGGAGAACAACTCCAAGATCACAGCAGGAATCCAGAATCCAGTAGTGGGTGTGACTTTATCCTCTACAGGGAGTCCTTGACTTATGACCACAACTGAGCCCAAAATTTCTTGGTAAAATTATGTCCCAGGAGTTTCTTGTTCTGGATTTGCCAATTGGACGCTTGACATTAAACTAGCTCTGGATTTCCCAGGCAAAAGCAAGCATAGTTAATTCCCCCCTTTTCTTACAGGACACCCAGAGTCAAACTGCCGAGTGTGAAAACAAAGAATCAATAGTCACAGATAATCTATAGATATAAAAGCAAAAGACCACTCATGCATCATCACAAAATCTCCAGAACCGCAAAGCCTACAAACTTGAAATTTGGCGCGTATGTTCCTCTTGGCTTCCAGGGGCTCACTAAGAAAGGATTTTTTAAATGACCATCAGAGCTATTAGTATTTTGCATATTATTATTAGCATGCTCTGCTGAAAAGCAGTTCTACTCCCCTTCCCCACCTGAAAAATATGTTCCAACTGCAGTTGAGCTAAGCCACGCCCAGGCTCTTTCCTGTTGCAAATACTGTTTCAGTTTCCAAACAGCTCTCAACTTTCTCACACACAGACAGGACGCTAGCCAGATGAATACCGATGGATGCTGGTAGGCACAGGCAGAATTTTTTCCCCCTTATCTTCCTTCCAAACAACTTGCCCAAGCACATAGTTTCGTAGCGAAGCACGGATATCCTGCTAGTGTGATAATAATATTAAGGCCTGAAGAGGAATTCTGGAAAAAGAAGTTGTACCTCTACATATACAGGTATTCCTCGACTTATGACCAGTTGATTAGCAAGTGTTTGAAATTACGATGGACCCGAAAATGGGAGTTATGGCCTGGCTTCTAAGTTCTAATGACCACTTTCCTGTGGTCGTGTGACCACATTTTGAGTGCTGAGCAACTGACCTGCATTTATGGACTGTTTGCAGAGCCCTGTGATACCTGACCCTGATTTACAAAGTTGTTGCCAGCAACCAGTGTTATTTGCCGATTCTGGCAATTGCAGCCCCATAGCGAACAATGGGCTTGCTTAATGACAGCCACGAAAAAGTTGTAAAATCAGATGGGGTCACAGTTTACGACTATCATGACTCTAGACCAAAATTGTGGGTTCAATTACAATTGTAATTTTAGAATCTAGAATAACAGAGCTGGAAGGGACTTCAGAGGTCTTCTAGTCCAACCCTCTGGAGCTCAGGCAAGAAATCCATGCCATTTCAGAGATTGATTATCCAATCTCTTCTTAAAAACCTCCAGTGATGAAGCACACACAACTTCTGGAGGAAAGTTGTTCCACTGGTTAATTGTTCTCAGTGTCAGGAAATTTATCCTTAGTTCTAAGTTGCTTCTCTCCTGAGATAGTTTCCATCCATTGCATCTTGTCCTGCCTTCAGGTGCTTTGGAGAATAGTTTGACTCGCCCTTCTTTGTGGCAGCCCCTCATATATTGGAACACTGCTATCATGTCACCCCGTAAGTCCTTCTTTTCATTAAACCAGACATACCCAATTCTAGCAACTGTTCTTCATATGTTTTAGCTCTAGTCCCCTAATCCTCTTTACTGCTCTTCTCTGCACTCTTTCCAGAGTCTCAACATCTTTTCTATATTGTGGCAACCAGAACTGGATGTAAATATTCCAAGTATGGCTTTACCAAGGCCTTATAAAGTGGTATTAATGCTTCCCGTGATCTTGATTCGATCACTCTGTTGATGCAGCCTGGAACTGTACTGGCTTTTTTGGCAGCTGCAGCACATGGCTGGCTCCTATTCAAGGGATTGTCTACTGGGACTCCAAAATCCCTCTCAGGGACTGCCTGTAACACTGAAAACTCTGCTCCCAGTGTGACCCCATTCTAATCAGGATAAGACACTGAGAAGGAAACAAATGTTTACCTTTAGAATAAGATATAGCAGAGCCAGCAAGATGCCAAAACTCCACCCGATGGTGCCATCCAATTCCCTTAAGCCAACGAAATATCGAAACCACACAGGAGCAGGAACCACTTTACAATAGCTCTGGCAAAGCTCTTCCAACAGCATATACCAGTAACCCTGTGGGAAACGACGGAAATGCAACATTAGAAGAAACATTCACCCAATACAGGTGGTCCTTGACTTACGACAGTTCATTTAGTGACTGTTCAAAGTTACAACACTTAAAAAAATAACATGACCGTTTTTCACTCTTACAACCGTTGCAGCATCCCCATGGCCACGTGATCAAAATTCGGGCACTTAGCAACTGACTCTAATTTGGAGGTTTCCAGGCAAATCTTGATTTAACTGAGCCACTTGGTGACCAGGCTGTCAAGTACTGTCTAGTATTTGCCAATTGATCCTGCTGCACGGCCTCATGAGAGTAGAGTAGAGTAGAGTAGAGTAGAGTAGAGTAGAGTAGAGTAGAGTAGAATAGAATTCTTTTTATTGGCCAAGTGTGATTGGACACACAAGGAATTTGTCTTGGTGTAAATACTCTCAGTATACATAAAGAAAAGGTACATTCGTTAGGAATCAAGAATCATAAAGTCCAACACTTAATGTTAGTCATAGGGTACAAGCAACAATCAAATCATACTAGGAAACAGTCAATATAAATCATAAGGATACAAGCGACAAAGTTACAGTCATACAGTCACAAGTGGGAGGGAATAGCTGATAAGGAGTGGTGAGAAGATTTAACAGTAACAGTAGTGTACACTTTGTAAATAATTGAACAGTGTTGAGGGAATTATTTGTTTAGCAGAGTGATGAGGAATCTGGGAAGAGATGGCACTACTGTCAGCCATCTTGGATTACTTCAGAGCCTTGTTGAATTCTTTATCCAAGGCTTTCTGTCTGCACCTGGTCTGCCCTAAAAGGTTTTTTAGAGGCCCTGGCTCTAATTCTGGCTGCTGCCTCTAAACCAGCAGACCTGGGCTTGGCTAAGCCTCTGGCAGCTCTCTCTCCCTCTCTGGTCTGCTGAGGTGCTGACAATTCCTGATCAGCTCCCCTGGCCGCCATCTTGCAACGGCTGCAATGTCCTGGGATCATGGGATCACCCTTTGCAACCTTCCCAGCTGGCTTTTGACATGACAAGTCCATGGGGGAAGCCAGATTGGGCTTAACAAGTGTATGATTCACTTTAACAACTGCAGTGATTTGCTTAATGACTGTGGCCAAGGAGGACGTAAAACCGAGGCAAAATTCACTTAGCCGCCTTAGCGAGGGACATTCGGGGCTCAATTGTGTCCTCTTTTTACAGCAGACTGCTAAGTATTTTCAAGACACAAAATTCAAGAAGCCGCATGTCAAAATGGTCTTTTGGGGGTCTCAATTTAAGTTACCGATGGGGGGAGCCACGGGGACTAAGATTTGCCTCCCACTGTAAAAGTTTTATCCCCTTTCCAGCACAAAGAACGTAGAGCGTTCAAAGTTAAAACAGCACTGAAAACAATGGCTGATGATCATTTTTCCCACTTACGACCACTGCAGTATCCCAACAATCGTGTGTGATCAAAATTCAGATGCTTGGCCGCTGGCTCGCATTTATGACAGTTGCAGTGTCCTGGGTGGGATCATGTGATCACCTTTTGCAACCTTCTGGCATGTGGCAGAGAAGCCAGATTCACTTAACAACCGTACAAAGGCATGAGCCACTGAATAATTGTGGCAAGGAAAGTCATAAAACCAGGGCAAAACTTTCCTTGACAACTTTCTCACTTAGCAATGGACGTTCTTGACTCAATTGTGGTCGTACGTCAAGGACTCACCAGTACAGCCCCTTTCAAATGCACTCCCCTCACTTTCAAGTCAATATCTGCACCCCTGGAAATGGAGTTTTGCAGATTTACAGATTAATAGAGTTGGAAGGGACCTTGTTGGTCATCTAGTTCAACCCCCCACCCAAGCAGGAGACCCTAAACTATTTCTGACCAATGGCAGTCCAAGTTGGCTACTTTAAGATGGGTGAGACTTCAACTTCCAGAATTCCCTAGCCGATGGCTGGCTGGGGAATTCTGGGAGTTGAAGTCCCACCTTTCTTAAAGTAGCCACATTGAAAAAACAGATTATCAGAACTGGAATCTTGTAGGTCATCTAGTCCAACCCCTTGCCCAAGCAGGAAACCCTTAACTATTTCTGACCAATGGCAGTCCAGTCTCTTCTTGAAAGCTTCCAGTGATGAAGCTCCCACCACTTCTGAAGGAAACTTCTGTTCCATGGGTTGATAGATCTCACTGTCAGAAAATTTCTCCTTATTCCCAGGCTGAATCTTCTCCTAGTTCAAATGAGTTAAGGGAGCAAAACCTGCTCTTATCCAAAGCAGCAGGACAGCTAAATTAAAATCAAATTAAAGACAGCGGTGCCTTTACCTTCGATTTTAGAGACATGATAAAACAAGGCAGCAGGAGAACGGTGCACTTCAGGCTCATGAAGATGAACTTCAAAACAAAATCTGTGATTCCCACAATCCAGAGCACCTCCCAGAAGTTCCAAAAATCCACCTTGGGACTTAAGAGGATCAAGCTTTGAAGAGAAACCATAAAAACAGCAGAGGATTAGGGTAATTGGGACACAAAAACAAGCCTGGAAATGTTAAGGGACACAACTGGGAAAAAATACGGACAGTGGAGGAATCCAAATGGGAGGTAAAAAAAATGGGAGTGCTTGACTTGCAAGAATTCATTTAGTGACCATTGGAAAATTGTCTTCTATTCCCCCATCTCCACCCCCAATTATCATTCACTTTTGGCATTTTGGTGGCTTCATCATATACAGGTAGATCTCAACTTGCAAGAGTTCATTTAGTGACCGTTCAAAGTTACAACACCACTGAAAAAAGGGACTTTTTTGTCTCAGTTAGGACCTTGGTAGCATCCCCATGGTTACATGATCAAAATTCAGATGCTCGACAACTGACTCGTATTTATGACGGCTGCAGTGTCCTGAGGTCATGTGATCTCCTTTTGCGACCTTCTGACAAGCAAACCCAGATTCACCTCACAACCGTGTTCCTAATTTAACAACCATAGTGATTCACTTGACAATTGCGGCAAGAAAGGTCGTAAAACGGTCAAACTCGCTTAACAACGGTCTTAGAGAGAGAAATTTGGAGCTCAATTATGATAGCTGTCAAGCGTCTAAAATGTGATCCCATAACTTCAGGGGGGGACAGGATGGAAGGATCATCATCCTCTTTTAATGACCCCATAATCCCTTGCAGGGTGGAGTCAGGCAACTGAATGGAGCTGAGTGCTTACTAGCTGGATGCCCTTCCTGTTGCCAATGTGGAGTTTTATTCAGCAGATATATTCTCAATGCACTCAAGAGACAGAAATATCTGCCTCTACCTAGGATCGAACTCACAGCCTTCTGACTGTGAGGCGAGAGCTCCACCTTTCGGCCACCGCACCAACCCTTGGTGGGGGGAAACGGAAGGATGAACATCGGAAATTCAGATCTGAATCCTAAGTCCCTCATAAGTAGAGGATGACAGTTCATCATGGCCAACTCGTTGCAAGACAACTGAACAATTCAATGTAATTATTTAAAATAAGTAAAAAATTATTTAATTTTTGTCATTCACATTTCGTTCTGTCCCTCCTTTGCATCCTTTCTTTAATGATTCTATACCTTCATTTCTTTGATATTAGTACAATTCTTGTCCCACAGAGGGTTGGCTGTGGAGAGTCGGCCATGACGAGTAGGCCATCATAGATCCCTCTCCTACATTTGGGGTGGCAGGGGAGAGTCCGTCATAAGTGGAGGACTACCTGTGCCAATATGGGGAATTAAGTCTGTGCTGAATTACCTGTAATGGAGCGACTGAGAGTAGAAGGTGTAATAGATGAAAACAGATGATCCCATCAAGAATAGTAGCAACCACATACACCGTAGTCTGGAGCACCTTTCCTGCAAGAGAAGAATTTTAGAAAATGTAAGTCAATCGGTAGCCTCACAGGGCTAAACCAAGAGGCAAAGGGAGTCACACAATTCCATTTGACTGGGATGGTAGAAGGACTCCTGCCTTGAGCAGGGGGTTGGACTAGAAGACCTCCAAGGTCCCTTCCAATCCTGTTATTCTGTGATGGTTTTGCGATATAATCCATTTCAATAAAAATGAACAACAACAAAACAACAAAAAAGTATTTGGAATATTGTACTTCACAATACGCAAAAGGAGGGACAGAATGAAATGTGAATGGCAAATATTAAAATATTTTTTATTTATTTTAAATAATTAAATAGAATTGTTCAATTGTCCCGCAGCGAGTGGTCTCGACTCATGGCCGCAACCAAAACCCAAAGTTTCCACTGTTCAGCAAGGCAGTTTATAAGTGATGTTTTGCCCCATTTTACAACCATTTTTTGCCACAGTGGTTGAATCAGTACACTTATTAAACAAATAACTACAGTTGTTAAGTGAATCGGATTGACTTTGTCTGTCGGAAGCCAGCTGGGAAGTTTACAAATGGTGATCATGTGGTCCCCAACAGTCATAAGTACATGCCAGTTTCCAAGTATCTGAATTTTGATCACTTGACCATGGGGATACTGCGACGGTCATAAGTGTGAAAACCAGAGATAATGTTTTTTTTCCCTGCTGGTACAAGTTTCACATGATCCCCTTTTGCGACCTTTAGACAAACAAAGTCAATGCGGAAATCAGATCTACTTAAGAACCGTGTTGTTAATTTAACAACTGCAGTGATTCACTTAACAACTGTGTCAAGACAGATTGTAAAAAGAAAAGAAACTGACTTAAAAGAAGAAACTGTGCTGTATAGCAACGCAAATGTTGGGCTGAATTGTGGACATAAATGAATGATGTTATTTATTAGGTATTTATTAGGTATTTACAATGATACCGACACACAAACACACACACACGCATATCTAAACTGAAAGATATAACAGCTTATAATATTTTAAAAAGCTACAGATGGTGCCATTATGATGCTTTTGGCTTATTCCTCTGATATTTGTATTTATTAATTTTTCTGCCCTGCGCCACTCAGAATGTCAAAACAGCATAAACAGGTTCAAGTGAAATTTAAGTCGCTTTCTCACTGACCAGTTACTTAAAATAAGTAACATAATTCAGATATATTTCAATCTCCCACTCGATTTTGGTAAATAAGGGAAGATCAATTTTAATAATATGTCCTGTCATATTTATAGGCCATGTTACCAGGGGAGGGCTTCAAAAATTTTAAGGGTTCTCTGCCCAGTGGCTGGGTGGGCGTGCCCTCGGTGGCCGTGGCCTAGTCAGCATCCTGCACCACGACAGGGGGCATATTCTGCCCTCCCTGAGCTCTGGAGGCTCTCTGGAAGCCGGAAATGGGCCTATATGCAGTCTTCCTGAACTTCCGGGAGGCCTGGATTTTTGCCCTCCCTGAGCCTCCACACAGGCCCGGTACTTTCCTCGCACCCAAAAATGGGCTGTGTGGGGACTCCTAGGAGGAGGGAAAGGGTGGGTGGGGCCAGCCAATGGTGGGATTTGGGGGTTCTCCGAACTGCGCAGAATCTTAGCTAGGGGCTCTCCCAAACCCCTGCAAACCTCCAGCAGCCCATGCCTGCATGTGTTATGCTCTAAAGCCGTGATGGTGAACCTATGGCATGCGTGCCACAGGTGGCACACAGAGCCATTTGTGCCAACATGCTAACTGCAGGCAAACTTACCTCACTGGACATGCACGCACCTCACAGCTGATTTTCGGCCTCCCAAAGACTTAAGGAAGGCTTCTGCAGGCTGAAAACTAGTCCCATTTCATCACTTCCTGTTTTTCCGAAAATACCGGAAGTGACAAAACGGGGCTAGTTTTCTGCCTGCAAAGCCTGCAGAAGCATTCCTCAAGCCTTTGGGAGGCCGAAAAAGGTCTCAAACCGGCCGAAAATCAGCTGTGAGGTGCAGTGCAGGTAAGGAAATGGCAGGGGTGAGTGGGGATTACGTGCGCATGTGTAAGGGGGGGGGGGCATGCATTTTCTTCTGGATCCTGGCACGCAAGTGCAAGTGTACAAGTGCATGCACAATTTTGGCACAGGAGCCCAAAAAAGTTAGCCACCACTGCTCTATAGATTTCCAGAAGATGCTGGCTTGTCAGAAAGCACTGAAATTTATATCCCATCTTTACTATTTTTACAAATAGCTCAAGGCAGCAAACAGATCCAACACATCTTCCTCCTCGGATTTTCCCCACAACAACCCTGTGAGGTGCATTGGACTAAGAGAGTCTTACTGACCCAAATTCACCCAGTCAACTTTCACACCTAAGACAGGACTAGAATTCATGGCCTCCCGCTTTCTAGCCTGCTATCTTAACTGTTAGGGATAACATTGTTTACCCTAACTGGTTTAGGTAAAATAATAACTATGAATCATAGTTTTGTATGTTAAAGTGTCTGCAACTTTAACTGTGAAATAGCAATTAAAGGAGTCGTTAAGAAAACAATATAAAAGTAGCAAGTCTACAGCTTGCTCGCTCTCTCTGGCTTTGATGATCCCTGATTACTGCTTGGAATCAAGACTGCATTGCTCGAACGGGAGAGAGAACAAAGGACTGATTTGTAAGTGAACTGACATAGGATATTCTACATGGACTTTGCTAACTGAATATCCCTGAATGGACTGACTACTTGATACATGACTATTGGACTGTTATTTTGACTATGCCATGAACTTATAATGGAATAAACTATATTCTTGATAGCACAAGCGTATCTGTTATTTTTACTGTATGTTAATAAACATACAAGCTTAGCTCACTCATTTAGCTGTGTGCCTATCTGACTAACGCTGCACATTCTGTTTAGCTTGTCTACCTAACCCTGGTTGGGGAACCCAGGCTTAACATTAACCATTAAAACAATCTGACTCTCTCTCTCTCTCTCTCTCTCTCATATATAAAATAAAATTACTTTATTGAAATAAAGGTAGTCCTCGACTTCCAACCACAATTGAGCCCCAAGTTTATGTTGCTAAATAAGGCAGTTGTTAAGTGAGTGTTCCCCCATTGTACCTTCCTTGCCACCGTTGTTAGCCAGATCATTGAAGTTGAGTGACACAATTGGGAACTGAATTTGGCTCTTGTGTTGACTTTGCTAGTCAGAAGGTCACAAAAGAAGTTCACGTGACTCCCTGCAACCATCATAAGTGTGAGACAGTTGCCAAGCGTCTGGTTTCTGATCATGCGATCAATGATGCAATGGTTGTAAAAGTGAAATGCTCGTAAAAGTGAAATAGTCGTAAGTCACTTTTTTCAGTGATGTTGCAGCTTTAAACTGCTAATAAATAAACTGTTGCAAATCGAGGACTACCTATAATCCAGTGGTCTGCAGGCATTTAATCTGAAATTTCTCAGTGTGTTTATCTAAAACGTCCCAGGTCAATATTTTTTTTTAAAAAAAAACATCATCCTTAAAAGGAAGCCTTAAAAAAGAAACCTATGCTATTTTATAGCCTGGTAGAACAAAAGTGAACACCACACTCTATATTTCTGTCCAGAATTTGTATCGATCTCCGGAGTAAAATGAAGCTTTAAAAATACTTACAACCGTGCTGGAGGAATCGATACTTACTCTTAGGAAAACCTGATTTACAATGGCTTTGTTTGCATACATAAAAGTTGTGAGCAGCCCAATTCCCAGAGAAATTCCTGTTAGGAAAAAAGGGTCAATTATACAAACAAAAAAGGGAAAAAAAGAAAAAAAAAAGAGAAAAAACAAAACAAAAAAGGCACCAAACCCAAGTTTCTTTGAAACAAATGGCAAAATTAAGCAAGAATTACATAACACTCTTTTAAACAAGGAGACAAATACAACTGGCCTTTTTATACACAGGGGCACTGCAAACCCTAAAGTGCTACAAGATCCTATGCTAATTAATTAATTTGTGAGAATCCCAGCAATGAATTAATAAAGAGCGTTTTTGTAGCTCTCACAACAAAATGGGAAGACTGATAAAAGGAGAATATTTGTAAAGGTTGAAATGAGAAGTCCTTGGCGCTCTCTGTGCTTGGTTGTTTTCCTGCAGATGTTTCTTTACACAACTAAGTAACATCTTCAATGCTAGAGGGCAGTGGAGTTTGCAGGGAGGAGGAGGAGGAGGAGAAGGAGGAGGAGGAGGAGGAGGAGGAGGAGGAGGAGGAGGAGGAGGAGGAGGAGGAGGAGTGTTAGGTCCTTAGTACTCTCTGTGCTTTTTCTTGCAGACGTTTCTTTACCCAACCAGGTAACATTGTCAGTGCTAGAGGGGTGTGGGGTTTGCAGAAAGGAGGAGGAGGAGGAGGATTGTGGGGTCCTTGGTGCTCTGGTTGTTTTCTTGCAGATGTTTCTTTATCCAATTAGGTAAATTCATCAGAGCTAGTAAGGAGTGGGGTTTTGCTCTCTGCATGCCATAAAATGAGAGCAAACCCCACTCTCTACTAGCACTGATGATGTTACCTGGTGGGGTAATGAAACTTCTGCAAGAAAACAGCCAAGCTTAGAAAGCACCAAGGACTCCTTAGAATGGGATGAGCCCAACACTTTGGGAAAAACACTTGATATAGGCTGGCTTGAAGATGCCATGTTTTGACTGCGATATTTCCAATCTAACCAATTCTCCACCTTATTCTTCCCTGTCTCCCGGCACCATTATGCAATTAAAACGTAGTACAAAATGCAGGGGACGGAGCAGAAACTCAAATTAGAACAGCCTGTACTCCGTAAATCAAAGCAGTGTAATTAGAGCAAGTGGCAACGTATCCATGAAATTTTTCATATAGTTTATCGAATAGAACCGCATTCATTCTGACAGCATGACCTCAAATCTTTCCTATGCAGCTTCACCTGGCTTTTTTTTTAAAAAAAAATTGGGCATTTGTCAATTTGGGTGTCTCTATGCATTCAGTGTAGCATCGCAAGTGCCGGAAAGGTGTATTTTATAGCAGTGTTTTCCAACGGCGACAACTGTGAAGATGTGTGGACTTCAACTCCCAGAATTCTTCAGCCAGACAGCTGGAGAATTCTGGGAGTTGAAGTCCACATGTCTTAATAGTTGCTACCACTGGAAAAAACACTGTTCTTTAGTGTTCTCCATGAAGAAAATCAGAATATTTTGACACAGCAGGCAATCTACACCCTAACTTTGAGCTGAGAGCCCCTGTGTATATGGCAACAAAAGGACAAATTAAAAAAAAAATTCCTAGATTTTTTTTCCCCATTAGCAATGTTTTTTCTACTGGAAGCACAGAACATAAAACAGAGGTGGAAAGGTTAGAAATGGCATTAAAAAAAAGATGGATCCCCTGTTCCCTTTCAAATGGGGAAACTGAACTTCAAGATGAAGCTTAAGAACCAAAAATCCAAATCTGCGAAGCTATGCCCCAGAGGGACTGGAAGCCAGCCGTTCCTCCCTTTTGCTGGGGGAACTGAAAATGGAATATATATTAAAAATAAAAAATAACTGTTTCTTGCTACGGATAGTCCTCAACTTACAATCATTTGTTTAATGACCGTTCAAAGTTACAATGGCACCTGTTGTGGTTCGCCAGCAGCTTTGTGCAGACAGCAGCGGAATCAGACAGTGGGGAAGAACGGGGGCCAGTCTGGGAGTCTGGGGAGGACTCGGATGAGGGTCCTGCGTCCGATGCAGAGAGGGGGCCAGGACCATCTGGGAGTGGAGTGCTGACTCCGGAGCCTTCGGAGTCTGGCAGCCGTGAGGCAGAGGAGCAAGGGGAGCCTGTTCCCAGTGTGCGTGTGTACAGAGCTGCTAGAAGGCGAGAGCAGCTGAGACAAAAGGGGCGACTCGGGAGTAAGGCTGGGAGGTGATTGCCCCTCCCATAAGGAATAAAAGTCAGACCTCAATGATGAACACTTTGCAGGAAGCAAAGTGGTTTGCTCTGTTCGGATTCAACCTTGAAGCTCTGTATGTGGACTTTGTACTTCGGTTGGTTTTTTATAGTTCATTTGGCACTGTAGTTGTTGCCAGCAATTCAAAGGAGAGAAAGGCGGGTGCTTATCTCGAGGGACTGTTTGGGACTCATAACCGGCTGGGAATGAACATAATTCCCAGTGATTAAATAAAATAAAAGTTGTTTTAACTAAGTGTGTGCTTAATTACAGTCTCAGGAAGCCTTGGTCAGAACAGGCCCTTGACTCTGCTTGTCCCTGGGACCAGAGGTGGTATTCAGCAGGTTCAGACCAGTTCTGGAGAACTGGTCACGGAAATTTTGAGTAGAGAACTGGCCAACCCCACCTCTGACTGGACCCGCCCTCATCTATTCTCTGCCTCCTGAGTCCCAGCTGATCGGCTGGGTCTTCTTTTGTTGCCCTGCACAGGACAACGGAACTGGAAAGCAGGTTAGTGGGGTGGGGAGGGAAGAGGATTTTGCAGTATCCTTCCCATCATGCCCATCAAGCCATATCCGCAGAACTGGCAGTAAAAAAATTTGAATCCTACCACTGCCTGGTGACACTGCATATGAGTCAGTGGCCCAAGAAGTGAATTTTGATCATGCAATCATGGGGAGTTGTAAGTGTGTGAAACGGTCACTTTAGGGTATTGTTGCAACTTTGAACAGTTACTAAGCGATCGGTTATGACTACCTATATATAGTTCGCATTAGGCCTCAAGCCCAAAATATTACAGGAAGTCCTCAGGACCACAACTGAGCCAAAATTTATGTTGCTAAGTGAGAAATTTATTAAGTGAGTTTTGCCCCATTTTACGACTTCTCTTGCTACATTTGTTAAGTGAATCACTGCAGTTGCTCAGTGAGTCACATGGTTGTTAAGTGAATCTGGCTTCCCCATTGACTTTTGCTTGTCAGGAGGTCACAAAAGGGGATCACGTGACCCTGGAATGCTGCAACCATCATAAATATGAATCAGTTGTCAAGCATCCAAATGTCAGTCACATCCCTTGGGATGCCGCAATGGTCATAAGTGTGGGAAATGATCATAAGTCACTTTTTTCAGTTCCATTATAGCTTCGAACGATCAATAAACAAACTGCTGTAAGTTGAGGACTACCTGAATAAAATAAGATTCAGGTAGTCCTTAACTTACAACCATTGAGCCTGGAATTATGGTCGTAAATTGTGCCAATCCTTATGCAGGTCAACACTCCTCCACTCCTGATTTTATGATATATATTTTTTGTGGTGGTGGTTAAGCAATGACAATGGTCATAAAATAAACCCACTGTCTGCAAAGGGAATTTTTTTGCTGGAAACCAGAGGGAAATACTGGAAAATACTGGCAAAAAAATGTATCAATTGTGGTCACCCGACTGCAGGATCCTGCGAATGGGCACCAAACACCCAAAATGCACCCAAAGCCCGTGAATCTGAGGAAGTCTGTTATAACTTCCAACAATCACTAAGCAATTGGTTATAAGTCAAGAACTACACAGATTGAGGCTCTTTTAAAGGTTAAAAAAAGTGTTTAAATCCATGTCTAATTTTAAAGTGAGTTACTGGCCCTTGAGGTTGAAAAGACATAATTCTAAGCATTAGGGAGATCTCAGAAGCCCAAATCACATATCAAAATTATGAAAATCAAGTGGGAGAGAGAAAAGATGGAAATTGAATTGGCGTGCTTCCTTTGTACAGGATGTCGAATTTAGCTGAGTTTCCCACCGGGGTTTTTTTTAGGGTCCAAAACTTCTGGTCTTGAAGTCCAGACTGATCCATACCCAACTCATTCATCACTACTTTCAAATACACTTAAAAAAAAAAACCTTGATGTTTCCAAAACACCCACAGGTTGATACGCTACCAATGATATGTTGCATGAGAATTTTGATGGACAAAATCAATATGTACGGGACGCTCCTGTGTAACCATTGAAGGAGGTATTTGAATTCCGAGAGAGAGCTGTCTCTTTGTTCTTCTGTGGCTGAACCACCAGAGTGGCCACTTCGGGCTTCGCCAGGCGTTTGGCCATGTGGCCGACTCTGAGTCCCCAACCGCGGATGTTGCCGGGAGCCAGCGTTGGCCTCTGGCTCTCCGACCGCTGAGGTCATTTGGATGTGAACGTCCCCTGCATGCTGGCAAGGTTCCTCTCCGTGAGACCTCGTGGCGTGAGGGCCCTGGCAGGCGGGGCTGTGACTGTGGCCATTGTTGAGTCCTGTGTGCCGAACGTTCGGGGTGGACTGCATGGTACGGAACGGACTTGCTTCTGAGATCTGGATTGAGGTGTGATGATTCCTAAAAGGAAGGAAGAAACGGTCAGAAGAGAACCAGCATCGATTAGGAATGAAAGATGTTTCCCCCAAAATAAGCCCTAGCATGTTTTTTCACCACGTGCGCATCATATATATATGATGATATATGAGCCTCTGTGGCACAGTGGTTAGAGTGTAGCATTGCAAGCTACTTCTGCAGCCAGCTGCCTACAATTTGGCAGTTCAAATCCGACCAGGCTCAAGGTTGACTCAACCTTCCATCCTTCCAAGGTGGGAAAATGAGGACCCAAATTGTTGGGGGCAAAAGGCTGACTCTTAGAGAGGGCTGTAAAGCACTATAAAGCGGTATATAAGTCTAAGTGCTATTGCTATATAAGGCAGAGGTGTCAAACTCAATTTCATTGAGGGCCACATCAGGGTTGTTTGACCTCAGGAGGGCTGGTGGGGGGATGACCAGCATGACATCACTTACCAGGACCGCCTGTGGTGGCCCAAGTGCTCTGCCATGAAAACAGGCTCCTGGACCCTATTTTCAGCTGCGACGGCCTCCTGCAGCCCTCTGCCAGTGAAAATGGAGCTGGCAGAGGGCTGCAAAAGGCAGTTGTAGCCAAAAACGAAGCCTGGGACAGCCACACGTGTCCCTCCCAAGCTCTGTTTTCACTGGCAGAGCCACCACGAGCTGGTCCTTTGCTGTTTCCAAGGTAGCCCCATGGGCCAGATCTAAGCACCTTACAGGCCGCATCTGGCCCAAAGGCCTTGAGTTTGGCCCAAGCCCTACCAACAAAATAATTCCTAATTAAGCACTGTGAGAATACTGGCTTACCTCAGGGCTCCCACAGCTAGGCCATCCATGCCTTGACAATTGCCTCGCAGTGGCAGCACCAGCCATGTGTAGCAGGAACTCACGTGGCCAGCGGTGCACTTCTGCTTGCTCAAAGTTGCAACAGAGCAGGAGGCTGAATGATGTGCTGGGGCACGGATGGCCTGGTTTTGGGAGCCCTGAAGTAAGCAAGTGTGGGGCATGTGAGGCAGTTGTACCCCTTCCCACCTCCCCCGCAGCCGTGGTACCAATGGATACTCAGCTTCCTGCCCGAATGTGAACAAGCAGAAGTGGTCCTCCCGTACATGAGGAAAAAAATAAGACACTCCCCTGAAAATAAGCCCTAGTGCTTATTTCATGGCCCAAAAGAAAATAAGACTGGGTCTTATTTTGGGGGAAACACAGCACTAACAGGGTGTCTGACTTACAACTATTTATTTAGCGACCATCCCAAGTTACAAGGGCACTGAGTGAAGTGAATTGGAACAGTTTCTCACATAGCGACTGTCACAACGTCCTCATGGTCACATGATCAAAACTTGGGCACTTAGCAACTGGCATGTATTTAGGAACTCTCCCAAAGTCACATGATCCCCTTTTGCAACCTTCTGACAAGCAAAGTGAAGGGGGAGGGGAGGAAAACAGCTTCACTTAACGACCGCCTAATTCACTGAACTACTGCAGTGTTTTACTTAACAACGGCAGCAAAAAAAAAATCACAAAACAGAGCAAAACCTACTTAACAACTACTTGCCTTGCTCAGCAACAGAAATTCGGGGTTCAGTTGCGATCATAAGTCAAGGACTATCTGTAGTCATGTAGGTGGGGAGGGGGGTTTGATCAAGGGAAGTTTTCTGCCAACCTAGGAGTTCGAAAGCATGTAGAAAAAGCAAGTAGAAAAATAGGAGCCACTTTGATGGGAAGGGAACAGCATTCTGTGCACCTTCGGGCATTTAGTCATACCGGCCACATGTCCATGGAGACGTCTTCAGACAGCTCTGGCTCTTTGGATTTGAAACAGAAATGATCACTACACCTTAGAGCCAGAAATGAGTAGCATGGATGCACGAGGGGAACCTTCGCCTTTCGGGCTTGGAGAATGACCAGGCCGATATCCTTCACACGCCGCAATACTTGGCTAGCATGCTGGAATGAACTAACTGTCTTCTGCAAAGCCCCACACCCCTTTCGCTCCTCTTTTATACTCTAGGGGAGGGGCCATTCACTGTCCACCTGTGGCTTTACTCCCAAATCCACCCTCGTTCCTCAGCTGTTCCCTTCTTCTGGCAACTCAGTGCATGCGCACACTGGGAATGTTCATTTTCTTCTGTGGCTCCAAGAGTCCAGATAGATCAGATCTTATCCAATCTATCTGGACTCTCGGAGCCACAGAGAGGAAAATGAACATTGGCTTACCTGGTTCGTGTGGTCTGGGTCTGGGTTGGTGGGGAGCAATAATGTATTTTCTTTTTTATCTCGCACCTCCAGAATCATGTCCAGTCTGCCAAGTGCTTCGTCAAAAGCTGGGGCATGGCCCCGGCGCAGGGCAGAGCTTCAGTTTTAACACAGATTTAGTCCACCAGAACAGGGTGGGGCTGGACTCTCTACATCACAGAAGAAAGATCAGATCTATCTGGACTCTCAGAGCCACAGATAGGAAAACAGGTTCTAGCTGTTCTGCTTCACTGATGTCCGACTCCAAAGGCAACTGATATCTGTCGGATGGCCCAAGTCCCATTGCTGCCTCCAATGCAGAGCACTTGTCAGAGCTTTCTCAGGCCACAACAACTTATCAGCTGCAGTGATTCACTTCACAACCATGGCAAGAAAAGTCGCAAACCAGGGCAGAACTCACTTCACAAATGTCTCACTTAACAACCGAAGTTTTGGGCTCAATTGAGGAAATTGGCAGGTGGGAACCTATTACCAAGAGAATTCTTGCAATTCTCTAACCTGGGTTTTCATATGGGGCTTTTGTTCTTATTGTTTGGCTTATGGGACATTGCAATCACCAAAGCAACTTTTACCAGCTGGAACCCCAGCTTTTAATGCAGAGATAAAACTCTGGAAATTCCCTGAAGCCCATTAAACCAGGGGTCTCAACCTTGGTAACTTTAAGACTTGTGGACTTCAACTCCCAGAATTCATCAGTCAGCTTTGCTGGCTGAGGAGTTCTGGGAGTTGAAGTCCACAAGTCTTAAAGTTATCAAGGCTGGAGACCCCTGCATTAAACAGCTTTTTATTTTGGCATTTACCACCTTTGAATTAGGAACTGTTTTACCTACAGAAATGTATACACCGTGAAGCAAAGATTCTGGAAAGCAGCCAAGGTTGGCAAAGCCAAGTTCACCCCTTTAAGTGGCCATAAAGGACATTAAGTGACCATACCCCTGTTGGCTGATCCTCTGATAGTTATTCAGAGCAGAAAAAGGAGGGGAGACGAATTCCCCCGGAAGAAAGGCATAGAAGTAAGGATAAATATGTAAAGAAGAAAACCAGTCCAACAGGCTAGTGTTTGTTTTTGTAAATCCAAGATTTCCAGGGAAAGAGGGGGAAGGGATGAACAAGAAGTCCTCAAGAAAGCAACACCATAGAATCACACAGCTGGGATCTTGGAGATCTTCTAGTCCAACCCACTGCCCCAGGCAGGAGTTCTTATTATATTCTGGACGAAGGAATGTCTGGGAATATTCTGAATGATCCTGTTCATACAATAACTATCACAAACTATGTGATGTGGCTTTGATTAGGATTTATTTAATAAGCCACAACCGGGTGAATTCACACAGCACACGAAGACATCAATTAAAGTTTATAAACCACAATCAGCAAGCCCTGTAGGGAAGGGAGAACAAGCCAACATGACAAAATGAGGCATCTTTTCAACCTAAATCAGATAAATTCCTGGAGAACCAAATGAACAAAATCAAGTTTCCAGGCTCTGCAAGTGCATTGTAGACGATTTGGAGCTATTCAGATCTTTTGTACTATAATTCCAATGATTTCGAGAAAATGGCAAAGGACTTTCCCCCAAATCTACATTTTAAACGCCAGGATTACTGGAAAAATGGCATTTCATAAGTTGGGAGGTAGCCAGCCACTGATTTCTTTACCCTCCCTGCCAAATGAGAGGGTGAGGACATTGGCCACCTATTTTAGGAAGGCAGCTGGTAACAGACAGTCCTTGATTTACGATCACAATTGACCTGAAAATTTCCACTGCTAAGCAAGACAGTTATGAATTTTGCCCCATTTTACGACATGTTTTGCCTGATGTGCTAGCATGCTGTTCCATGGGCTCGCATTGCGAAGCACACTGTCTACCTGCTTGAGCAGGGGGGTGGACTAGAATAGGGGCCACCAACCTTTTGGACCTCAGGGACCACCAAACTCATAATTTTAAACCCCAGTACCGCTAACTGGTTCTGTGGGCATGGCCTAATTTGTGGGTGTGGCTTGATGGTCATGTGACTGGCTGGGTATGGTTTGTATGTAACTATTGTATATATTGAATTTTTTTTATAAAAAAACAGCAACTTTTACCCAAAATCAGGCAAAGCAGGCAGGCAGATTGAGTTGCTCTCAGAATCACAGATTCATTCAGATATCTATCTGCCATCAGTTAGCTCAGTCTGTCAAAAATTTGCTTGCAAACAAACTCACAAAATTAACTCACAACAAACCTGTATGTAAATATTGAATTTTTTTATATAAAAAAGAAATTTTTACCCAAAATCAGGCAAAGCAGGCAGGCAGATTGAGTTGCTCACAGAATCATTCAGTGACCTATCTATCTGCCATCGGCTAGCTTAGTCTCTCAAATTTGCTTGCTGTGAGTCTGCACTGAATAACAGAACCTTCAGTCCTAAGGGAGGTTCGGCTGTGCTTAAAAGCAGAGCCGAACATCTAAAGATTAGCTAGAAAGCAAGAAATCCAACTATTTCCTGCTTCCTAACTAATATAAATCTCCCAGCACAGCAGAACAGCTGATGGTTGGAAAAATAGCAATTTAGCAGGCAGGTTTGTCAGGGAATGAGTGAGGGGGTGGGGAGGGTTCCCGCGGGCCATGTGGGTGGCACAGGCTTGTGTTTCTGCGCAGCCTGGATTAATTGCTTTGGAAGGAGTGCTCTGGGGGTGAGATTTCTCTGTGGCCCACCAAAATTTTCTCACAGCCCACCAGTTGGCAACCACTGGACTAGAAGACCGCAAAGGTCCTTTCCAACTCTGTTACTCATTAAGTGGATCACTGCAGTTGTTCAGTTAGTAACATGGTTGTTAAGTGAATCTGGCTTCCCCGTTGAGTTTGCTTGGCAGAAAGGTTACCAAAAAGTGATCACATGATCCCAGGTTACTGCAACCATCTTAAAATACATGTCAGTTACCAACCGCCTGAATTTTAATCATGCGACCACAGGGACAATGCAGCAATAGTAATTGTGATAAACAGTCACAAGTCACTTTTTTCAGTGTTGTAGTAATTTCAAACATTGACTAAACAAATAGTTGTAAACCAAGAATTACCTGTATTCAGCCCAGTTTTACACAATCAATAAAGCACTTCAGGAGAAGTAAATTTAACAAAGTCTTTTTTGGAGAAAGGGATTAGTCACTGCTCTTGGATTATATTAGATTAACAGAGTTAGAAGGGACTTTGTAGGTAATCTAGTCCAACCCCGCCCCCCAAGCAGGAGACCCTACACCATTTCTGGAAAATGACAGTACAGTCTCTTCTTGAAAGCCTCCAGTGATGAAGCTCCCACAACTTCTAAAGGCAACTTCTCTTCCAATGGCTGATTGTTCTGTGAGAAAATTTCTCCTTATTTCTAGGTTGAATCTCTCCTTGATAAGTTTCCACCCATTATTTCTTGTCTGGCCTTTGGGTGTTTTGAAAATTGTGACAAACAGAACACCTAATAATAGTAATTCTCTGTATCCCCTTCAGTGCTACGACTCAGTCCCCAATCCTGTTTGAAAGGCAGGGCATGACTGGCGCAACCAGAGCAGCAGGAACTACAATACCCCTAAGCAAAGGCAGAGCCCAAGCAGGTCCTGGCCACAAAATCTCTCTTCCCAAAATGAAATGTTAGGCCGATACTTTTCTTTCACTCCTCTGAAGTAGTTAGAATATCAAGTCAATTCAAAAGTCAGGCCTCACTGAGGCCAGTTCCTGGTCATTTCAAGAACATGGCTGGAAACATTAATGGGTGGTGAGTGGGTGGCTGATGACTTCCATGAGGGCTAGGGGATTTCCCAGTTTAGACCAGTGTTTCCCAGCCTTGGCCTCTTTAAGAAAAGTGGAATTCAACTCCCAGGATGCCCTAGCGGAATGCTTTAAGAAAGATGGACTTCAACTCCCAGAATTCCCTGGCCAACAAGCTTTTAAGATGAGCGGACTACAACTCCCAGAATTCCCCAGACAACATGCTTTAAAGGTGGACTTCAATAATTCCCCAGCCAGCCTGCTTTAAGATGGGTGGACTACATTATTGCCCAGCCATGGGGGGCGGTGGAATTCTGGGAGTTGAAGTCCACCCATCTTAAAGGGGCCAAGATGGGAAAACTCAGGTTTAGATTACAGTGGGATTACTTAGTGGCCTCCCATCCGTCCACTCTTTCCGAGCTTCTGCATATATATCAGCCCAACTCTTCCCCCCTCTTCTCTCCCCCGCCAAGGGGATGATAGGAGTTGTAGTCTCCAAGCGGTCGGGATGGGAGGGGTGACGCAAGAGGCAACCGAAGTCTCGGACTGGAGGCCCTTCCCGCCCGGTAAGTCCCCGCCACCCACCTATCATAGCTGGCCGGAGTTTCATGGCGAGGCCTGTCCGGGAGGCCCGGGCCTCGCCTCCACCGCCATGGCAGCCGCGGAGACGGCCGACCAAGCGCCAGTCTCCGACGGAGCGACCGACCGAGAGAAGGAGCGAGCGACGACCAGCTGCCTCCGACTACCGGCTCCGTGGAAGAAGAGGAGTGGCCACGCCGGCCGCAGGAGGAGGAAAACAGGCCTAGAAAAGTGGTCGCCACGGCAACAGGGATGGCGCTGCGGTGGGGGTGGGAACGGGGCCTGAGACGTCGCCTAGAGGGGCGGAGCTAGGGACGTCGTCGCGTAAAGGAAGCGCGCGGGGGGGCGTTACCGCAGGAGGCGGAGATAGTGGCGTAGTCACGGTAGGGCGGCGCTGGGGAACGTTCCCACGGGGAGGAGGAGCTGGAGACGTCATTACGTAGGGGCGGGGCTGAGGACGATGCCGTGGAGGGGTAGGGATCGATCCCTGCTGGGTTGCAGCTGCTCGAACCCCGTTGGTGGAAAGTAATTAGTTAAGAACGGAACGGAACGGAACAGAATAGAATAGAATATTTTATTGGCCAAGTGTGATTGTCTTCATTAATCATTAAGTAATTAATGATCCCCAGAGACTTTATAAATTCACCCATACAGGTGGTCCTCGACTTACAACCCGTTCATTTAGTGACCATTAGAAGTTGGAACAGCGCTGAAAAAAAGTGATCTATTACCATTTTTCACACTTATGACCGTTGCAGCATTCCCGCGATCACGTGATCAAAATGTGGGCACGTGGCATGTGTTTAAGACAGTTGCAGGATCCCAGGGTCATGTGACCACCTTTCCTTCCATATCCAGTAAGCAATGCCTGCTGCAGACAACGGATTTGCTTAACGACCACTGGGATTTGCTTAACAGCCACCGCATGGAAAACAAAGCACAGATGAGCTAGATTGTTGTAACACTAGAATTGAAAGAACAGAATAAATTAGAATCGTATAAAGTACAGAATAAATTTAACATATGGAGGGACATGAAAGGAAGTTCATAAAAGTGAAATTAGAATTTAAAACGGAAAAAAAGAGGTATAAGAATACGATTTATGATGGTACAAAGTCTAAATGTGTATATGTGTGTGTCTGTGTGTGTATCTCTATGTATATACCGTGTATACTCGCATATAAGCCAATCTCGCATATAAGCCAACCCTTAAAAAACTGCCCCAAAATGAGGAATTTTGCAAAAACTCGCATATAAGCCGACCCCCAAATACCATAGTGTTCAACCCCTGATAAAGGAAAATCTGGAGACCCATGAAAAAAAATCTGGAGATGGCGTAATTATGATGGCGTAATTACCGACATTTCCCCAAGAGCTGAGAACAGGTAAATTATAACTATTTTTGAGTAGATCCCAGCACAGAAACACCCCTCCCCCAATTAACTTTGATCTGTCAGGCTATCCCGTTCTGAGCAACACGGTGGCGATCAACCGCCGAGCTCAACGCCCTGCGAAGATGGACCAAAACCAAGGCTCACCGTCAGAAAGATTCTGGGAGGACAGGGCTTTGGGCGCGACTTCCCTAAAAAGCAGAAGTGAAGCCCAGAGGGAAAAGGCGGCAGGGCAAAAGTTGCGGCTCATCGTCCATCCAGGGAGAAAAATGGCGTCCGACTTCGCTCGCATTTTACTTGATGTGAGGGCTGCTAAGGGCCAGCTGACAGGGAGTGCGAGAGCCAAGACTCTTATCACGGGAAGCCGCCTCGCTAAGTCGCTGCTCCGGTGCAAATCGAGGCACGGCCACCGAGAGGGAGAAGGTGGGGATTTTCCTTCCAAGCGGTCATTGAACCCACTGGACTGAAATAACCGCTGGCTGAACCAGGGGATTCCGGGCCCTCCTCACCACCATATAACGGTGGTTATAAAAAAAAAGCATTTTAAATTTGGTGTGAGATTGAGGAGCCTTGTCGTGAGACCGTGAGACATGACAAAAAATAGTGAGACTCACGGCAGAACCATGAGAGTTGGCAGGGCTGTGTGTGGTAATATCGATATTGCGTGATCTGAGAAGTGGTGTCATATCGTCATGTCATTTGTGTCAGAAATCAGATTTATGCGCGTATAAGCCGACCCCCAAACTTGAAAAAAAAAAAAGCGTTCTAAAGTAGGCTTATATGTGAGTATATACGGTATACACATATATATATATTTGTTTTTTTATATAAATTTTACACATATATATATATGTATGTATGTATGTATGTATGTATGTATGTATGTGCTGTTTAGCTTCCTTCGGGTATTATCCCACGTCATTGTAGTTCTGTTAAAGTTGTAGCAACGTTTCAGCAGAATCTCATCTGCCATCATCAGGCTTCTGTATGGATATGGGTCTTACAGCTCCTGGTTTTAAATTTGAGGCTGGTCCATTCTGATTGGTTGGGAGCCTGGACCTGTGTTCATTGGACTTGGAGTTTGATTGATTGGTGTTCCTGGTTTCTTCTGTCTGTTTTGTGGCTTTGATTGGCTGGCAACAGTCTGTTCTTGTGTTGGAGGCTTTTAGTGCAGCTTGGCTCCGTGTGAAGGGACGGCTGCTCTTCATTAGCAAGCTGCTCTTCATTAGCAAGCTGGGTTTCACCTGGGTGCCTGGTGGGGGGGTTGGGTTGGAGCTATCAGGGGGAGTCTGTTTGTGCCCAGGTGTTTGCCTGGCTTGTAGCATGGAGATCTTTCTATTTGAGAGTGCAGGCTTCCAAATGATTGACAGTCTGGTGGAATCATCTCTTCTATTCATGCTGTCAGGTCTTTTTTCAATCTCTATGGCTTCTCTGATGATTGTGTGGCTGGGGTTTTCTATAGTGGCCAGGGTTTTAGTGCCATTGAAGTTGATGTTGTGACCTGTGGTTTTCATGTGTTGGACTAGTGAGGAGGTGTGTTCCAGCTTTTTTACTGCATTTTTGTGTTCATCTAGGCGGGTACTTATTCTTCTATTGGTCTGTCCAATGTATGTGGCCGGGCATATATGCCTTGGTTTTCCAGGTCAATTTTGTCTTTGGGGTTCCTCAGGATGGCTGCTATTTTTTTGTCTGTTTTGAAGGTAGTCTTGATGTGATGCCTGTGTAGTATCTTACTGATTTTATCTGTGGTACCTCTTATGTAGGGCAGGACAGCTGTTCCATGGATCTGTTGATCTTCTAGGTCTCTGTTATGTCTTGGTGTGTTTTTGTGGATCAAGTTGGTGATTTTGTTTTTGTGGAAGCCATTGGCTGTCAATACTTCAGTCAGGGTGCATAGTTCAGTCTTTATATGTGTCTTGTCTGCCAGGCATTTGGTTCTGGTAATTAGGGTTTTCGCTACGGAATTTATCTGTGCTGGGTGGTGGTGGGATTGGGCGTTGAGGTAGCGGTTGGTGTGTGTTTTCTTCTGGTATACGGTGTGTCCTAGTGTGCCATCTGTTCTTTTGTAGATTAGTACATCTAGGAATGGTAGTTGTTTGTTTATTTCTGTTTCCATGGTGAACTTTTGTTATTTTTAAGTTTTCGCGGGTACTTACATGTGTGCTGTTCAGCTTCCTTCGGGTATTATCCCACGTCATTGTAGTGCTTTTAAAGTTGTAGCAACGTTTCAGCAGAATCTCAGCTGCCATCATCAGGCTTCTGTATTGAGTTCGTATGTGGGTCAGGCTGGGATAATTCCCGAAGGAAGCTGAACAGCGCGCGCGCGCACACACACATATATATATGTGCTGTTCAGCTTCCTTCTGGTATTATCCTATGTCATTGTAGTGCTTTTAAAGTTGTAGCAACGTTTCAGCAGAATCTCATCTACCATCATCAGGCTTCTGTATTGAGAATACAGAATCCTGATGATGGCAGATGAGATTCTGCCGAAACGTTGCTACAACTTTAAAAGCACAACTACAATGACGTGGGACAATACCCGAAGGAAGCTGAACAGCATATATATATATATATGAATGTTTGCATTTCCTTATTATCTTTTATAATGTAAAAGGTAAACACTGAAATGTATGTTTAACAAAGTCCACCATGTTCAATATTTTTAATGTTTATTTTCAATTAAAATTAATTTTTAAAAAGAAAGAAAACAATGCACATAAAATCATGCACTGTCAAGTGATGACCTACTTAAGGACAGACATGGCTTATGACCATAATTCCAGGCTTAATTGTCATATGTCAAGGACTACCTGAATCTTATTCTATAGTATGGTGGGCTTGAGGCCTAATGCAAACTATAAGTAGTCCTTGAGGTACAAACCTTCATTTAGTGACCATTCAAAATTACAACAGCATTAAAAAAAAGTGAGTTGTGGCTACTTTTCACACTTATGACCGTTGCAGCTTCCTCAAGGCCACGTGATCAAAATTCGGACGCTTAGCAACTAGTTCATATTTACGATGGTGGCAGTGAGTGTCCCCAAGGTTCACATGATTCCCTTTTGCGACCTTCTGACAAGCAGTCAAAGGGGAAACTAGATTCACTTAACAACCATGTTACTAACATAACAACTGCAGTGATTCACTTAACAACAGTGACAAGAAAGGTCTTAAAATGGGGTAAAGTTCAATTGTCTCACTTAACAACATAAATTTTGGGCTCAGTTGTGGTTGTATGTCAAGGACCGCCTGTTCCATAAAGGCGTTGCAGAAGCCTGATTCATTTCATGACCATGTTACTAACTGAACAAATGCAGGGATTTACTTAACTATGTCAAGAAAGCACGTAAAATGGGGCAAAATTCACCTAACCATTGTTTTGCTTAGCAATGGACATTTTGGGCTGAAATATGGTTGTAAGTCGAGGACTGCCTGTATTCTTTCCTCATGCTCTTTTTTCCTCACAGGGTTTTCACAGAGACAGATAAACCAGGTGGAGCTACTAGATTCTGGATCATTACAATATCCTCTGATATTACAGTTGTTTTTAAGAATGATGGATAGAAATGTACAAGGCTTGCAATTCCCTCGCCATGTGTGCTGTGCAGTAATTAAAATTTGCATTTTGGGGGCTGTCCTGCTGTTTTCAAATTGACTCAGCATTATGGGAAAATCTGAAATATAATGTTGCTTGAAGTTCTGCTTGGGGAGGGGAAGCCAAAAAATAAAATTCTGGCAGCCTTTGCCTTTTGATTGCCACCCAAACCTGACAGAATAATTCACCTGTGGAAAGGACATTTATTTTGTTGTCATTTTAATATAGGTAGTTCTCAACTTATGACCACAATTGAGCCCAACATTTATGTGGCTAAGCGAGGCATTAAGTGACTTTTGCCCCATTTCACTTCAGTGTTCAAGTTAGACACACAGTGAAATGAATGTGGTTTCCCCATTGACTAAGATCGTAAAAGGGAATCACGTGACCACGAGACACGGTGACCGTCATAAACATGAGCCACATGCCAGATGTCTGAATTTTGATCAAGTGACCACAGGGATGCTGCAATAGCCATAAAGTGTAAAAAAAGTGTTCACAAGTCACTTTTTTTCAATGATGTCGTAACTTTGAACAGTCACTAAATGAACTGTTGCAAGTTGAGGACTGCTTGTAATATCGGTGGACCAGAGCAAGCAAAAGGAAGATGCAGAAATTGCCAAAAAAAAAAAAGAAGGAAAAGGAAAAATATCAGTCTGTATTCCTTTCGTGCCATCCACTCAAATCAGAATCAAAATCAGGATAGAGCCAGAAGGGACCCTGGAGATCTTATAGTCCAGCCCCCTCCTCAGGCAGGAGATTCTATACCATTTCAGACAAGTGACTGTCCAGTTTTTTCTTTAAAAACTTCAAGTGTTGGAGCACCCACAACTTCTGGAGGCAAGTTGTTCCACTGATTAATTGTTGTAACTGTCAGGAAATTTCCCCTAAGTTCCAGGTTGCTTCTCTCCTTGATTAGTTTCCACCCATTGCTTCTTGTCCTGCCTTCTGGTGCTTTGGAGAATGAAATAAATCAACATGATTTCCTTCTGTCTCACTGAATAATTAAATAACTTACAAAGGGTTGGGAAGAATACAAATAGTCCTCAGCTTTATGATCATTTGTTTAGCAACTATTCAAAACTACAATGTCATTGAAAAAAAAAGACATTCTAAATTAGGGGTCTCCAACCTTGGCAACTTTAAGACTTGTGGGCTTCAACTCCCAGAATTCTTTGCTGGCTAAGGAATTCTGGGAGTTTGAAGTCTGCAAGTCCTAAAGTTGCTTAGGTTGGACACCCCTGTCCTGGTATGCGCCAGTGGTGGGATTCAAATTTTTTTTACTACCGATTCTGTGAGCGTGGCAGGGGAAGGAAACTGCAAAATCCCCACCCCACTAACCTGCTTTCCAGCTCCATTCTCCTGTACAGGGCAACCAAAGAACACCCAGCCAATCAGCTGGGACTCGGGAAGCAGAGAAGAGATGGGGCGGGGCCAGTCGGTTCTCCAAACTACTCAACATTTCTGCGACCAGTTCTCCAGAACTGGTGAGAACCTGCTGAATATACCACATCTGGTATGCGCGATTATAACTGTTTACAGGATCCCCACGATCACTTGATCTAAATTGGGTCGCTTGGCAACTGGCATGTATTTACAATGATCCCTGGATCATGTGATCACCATTTGTGACCTTCCAAACAGTTTCCACTCCAAGTCAGTGGAGAGAAGCCAGATTCACTTAATGGCCTTACGATTCGCTTAGCAACTCCAGTGAGTTGGTTGTAAAAATTGGGGATGATTCACTTAGCAACTGCCTGGCCTAACAATGGAAATTCTGGTCCCAGTTATACAATTAGTCCTCAAGTTATGACCACAATTGAGCCCAAAACTTATTTTATTTTATTTATTTATTTATTTATTTGTTGAAAGCTTCAATACAACAGAAACAAGAATAAACATAAGCTTAAATACAAGAAATAGGAACTAATAATTGGGGACAATAGGACAGGGACGGTAGGCACGATTGTGCACTTATGCACATATAATTTATGTCGATAAGTGGAAAATTTGTTAAGTGAGTTTGATGCATTTTACAACTTTTCTCGTCACGGTTGTTAAGTAAATCATTGCTTTTGTTAGTAACATGGTTGATTAAGCGAAACTAGGTTCCCCGTTGACTTTGGTTCTCAGAAGGTCACAAAAAGGACATAACCGCCATAAATATAAACCAGTTGCCAAGTGTCCGAATTTTGATCATGAGGTGATCACAACAGATTGTTGCAAGGTTCATAAGGGTGAAAAATGGTCACCAGGGATTTTTTTTAGTGCCGTTGTAACTTTGAATGCTCATTGAATGAACTGTTGTAAGTTGAAGACTACCTGTATGTCAGGGATCAGCTGTATAACATAGTTTGTCCTTGCAACTCATGGTAACACACCTTAAACTCAACACTGTTCAACTATTTACAAAGTCTGCATTAGTATTACTATTAACCTTCTCATCACTCCTTATCACCCCTCCCCTCCCACTTGTGACTGTAGGACTGTAACTTTGTCGCTTGTATCCTTACGATTTTTATTGATTGTTACCTAGTATGATTTGATTGCATTGGTTGATTGTTCTCACTGTCAGAAAGTTTCTCCTTATTTCCAGGTTGAATCTCTCCTTGTTTAGTTTCCATCCATTATTCCTCGTCTGGCCTTCAGGTTCCTTGGAGAATAACTTGACCTCTTCCTCCTCTCTGTGGCAGCCTCTCAACTATTGTAAGGCTGCTATCATGTCTCCCTTGGTCCTTCTCTTCACTAGACTAGCCAACCCCAGTTCCTATAACCATCCGTCGTATGTTTTAGCCTCCAGTCCCCTAATCATCCTGATTGCTCTTCTCTGTAGTTTTTCTAGAGTCTCAACATCTTGTTTATAATATGGTGACTAAAACTGGATGCAGTACTCTTGGTGTGGCCTTACTAAGGCTTTATAGAGTGGTATTAGTACTTCCCTTGCACCAAAGCAAATGCCTTGTATGTCCAATCACACTGGGCCAATAAAAGAATTCTATTCTATTCTAAATATGCAAACCTGTGCCCCAGAGGTGGCCGATTGACACGCGCACTACAGTTGTGTTTTTGTTTTGCATGCCCATTAATGTAATCCAAAATGCTTATTTTATCATGCCTTGGTGAGGCCACACTTAGAATATCGCATCGGGTTTTGGTTGTCATAATATAAAAATGATGTTGAGACTCTGGAAAGAGTGCAGAGAAGAGCAACTAAGATGGTTAGGGGACTAGAGACGAAAACATATCAAGAACATTTTCAGGCATTGGGTTGAATGAAAAGAAGGACTAGGAGTGACATGATAGCAGTGTTCTGATATCTCAGGGGCTGCCCCAAAGAAGAGGGAGTCAAGCTATTCTCCAAAGCACCTGAAGGCAGGACAAGAAGCAACAGGTAGAAACTAATCAAGGAGAGAAGCAGCTTAGAACTAAGGGGAAATTTTCCAACAGTGAGAACAATAAGTCATTGGAACGTGAACGACTTGACTCCAGAAGTTGTAAATGCTCCAACACTGGAGGTTTTTAAGAAGAGATTGGACAACCATTTGTTTGAAATGGTATAGGATTTTCTGCCAGAGCAGGGGGTTAGACTAGAAGATCTCTAAGGTCCCTTCCAGCTTATTCTATTCTGTTCTGTTCTCTTCTACTCTACTCGATATTCTCTTCTCTTCTACTCAATATTCTCTTCCCTTCTAAATGATATAGGGTACCTGCTTGAGCATGGGATTGGTCCCTTCCAATTCTATTCTCGCCCTAAATTATAAGTGAAACAATTGACAAGAATTCAAGGGGTTTTGGGCTGCAAAGTATTTTTCATTTTAGAGCATTCTTTGTAACAGAATCAGGGACTGCTATATCTTAAGTGTCGTGTGAGGTTCACTTAATTCCTGTGGCATATGTAGCATTTTTTCCAAAATTCAATTTGGCTGGTTTGTGTTGCAGTCATTCTTCTCAAACTTTGGAAACTGTTTGCCTCCAGGGCGTTGTAAATATTTAGAACAGGAAGGCAAAGATTTCCGTTCTGGAGTAAACACAGATTATAGGAGAACTGGTTGAAGGGAGAAGAGACAAGGGAAATAACAAAATAAGCATCAACAGAAGAAACAGAGGACAGGTGGAAGATATCCAGGGAACTTTGCGTAAGGAGGGTCAAAAACAAACAAGCACAAGTGCTTAAAAGACAAGTGAAATAAATCAGTAAAGAAAATAAAAATGAAGATATAAAGTGCAGCTATTTGAAAAAGTCCTGCACGCTTTACAGTTACAGTTTACAGTTTATGACATTTTTGGATAGGCCATTGATTTTATGATATTTTATGCTAACTGCTATGCAAATATTGTTATAATTAAATAAATACTGGTGATTTTTAAGTGAAAAGCATAAGCTTTTTGCAATTTGGTGCTGTTTGGATGAGGATTGTGAATTTTCTTGCATGCTTACAATGTCTATGAAAACAGATTAACTAATGCATACCCAGTGGCATACCTGTTGCAATTACTAAGGCCGATGCTAGTGTTTTGTTAACATATTTATTGTTTGCGGGCCTGATAAGGACCGTTTAGGTAACCAAACATGGTTATTAATATGAAATTGGCCAGCCCTTATTCCTTATCACCAGGTGGCATGTCATAAAATCAATGGGCTATCAAAAAAATGTCATAAGCCATAAAGTTTAAAGGACTTTTTCACACAGCTGTATAATATGCCTTTATAGTACAGTCCTCAACGTACAACTACAACTGAGCTCAAATTTTCTGTTGTTAAGTGAGACAATTGAATTTTACTGCATTTAAGACCTTTCTTGCCACTGTTGTTAAGTGAAGCACTGTAGTTTATCAGTTAATAACATGGTTGTTAAGTGAATCTGGCTTCTCCATTGGGTTTCCTTGTCAGAAGGTCACCAAAGGGGATCAGCTGACCCCAGGATACTGCAACTGTTATAAGATTAATTGATTAATAATCAATTAATCATTTGAGACCTTCAAGAAGAGATTGGACTGCCATTTGTCAGGAATGGTGTAGGGTCTCCGGCATGGGCGGGGGGTTGGACTAAATGACCTATAAGGTCCCTTCCAACTCTGATTATCTGTTATCTGTTAATGCATGCAGGTTGAAGATGGTCAACAGTTTTGAAGGCAGAAGCGGGCTTCATGCCCCAACGTCAGATAAAATGGTAGAACCATCTTCTAGAAGGGAAACTCTGATCTCAAATGTCCTCTGCCTTGTGGCTATATCTATTCTTGGAAAAGGCTTCTGGAGTCAACCTCAAGGCCAAATTTGGAGCTGGAATCCCAGAAGTAGTTTGTGACAGTGTACAATCACGTTCTGGTAACTCCTGTGATGCAGCTGGACCTCATCATATTGGCTCTGCTATTCCATTAGACCGGGGGCATAACACAAAAATAACCAAGTCACAAAAATAGAAGAAAGTTCCTTTAATGCCTCCAACTTGGTCCCAATGTCCAATTATCCCCAGCTGGAAATCAAACTCTTAAAGAAAACAGTTTAGGAAGGGAGTACATGCAGTCTGCACCCAAGTAAAGTTAATTTGAAATAAAAAACCAAACACAAACCACACTGAAGGAATGAATTACTATGGCAGGCACGGATGATTAATTGCAGGCTTCTACCAGACAACGCAGCCACCCCAGTTGGGAGGAAGCCAAAACACAGATAAGCTCCAACAAGAATAAAACACGCTTTGCTTCCAGCACTGGGCCACGCACAGTTTGTCCTTTTAAACACTCCTCACAGCTGCAGCCCATGAAGGGGATCAGGGCCCCTTCCTCCCCTGTAGACCATGCCATTCATGTTTCTCCCTTATCCTCTCCTCCCTGCGTGCTCTAGGATAAAAAGGAGATGGACCTGGGTCTTTCTCTGACTGCCCAACCAGCTTGTGCCCTTCCCCAGCTTCCTCCACAACCTCCAGAGCCACACTTCCACTCCCTGGCGGCTGTTCCTCCTCTCCCTCAGAGTCAGACTCCAACAGAGGCATGACACTATTTCAATAATGTGAAGGGGGAGGAATCTTCTGCTTGGGTAACAGTTTATCCTCCATATTAAGTTATCCAGGCCTCATGCTCTGGAGAGGATGTTCCAGCTTTGCATACAGCATTGAAACAACAATGGGAAGTTGCAGTTACTGGTTTCATAGCATGATACCATAACCTCTTGAGACTGAAGGATGCCAATTGAACATGCAGGTTGCCAAGTTTCTGAATTTTGACCATGTGACCATGGGGACGTTGCAATAGTCATAAGTGTGGAAACCGATCATGAGTCATTTTTTAAGTACCATTGTCTCAAATGGTCACTAAATGAACTGTTGTAAGTTGAGGACTACCTGTATTATCACAATCATACATTGCTGAAAAGCAAGACTTGTTGGTAATACATTGCAATAAAAAAACAGTATTTCTGATGCTGGAAAAGTAATTTCACATAGATAGAATAAAATAGAATAACAGGGTTGGAAGGGAATGCAGAGGTCTTCTAGTCCAACCCTGTATCAGTTCACACAAATGGTGTCAAATCTCTTCTTAAAAAATTTCCAGTTTCTGGAGGCAAGTCGTTCCACTGGTTAATTGTTCTCACTGTCAGGAAATATCTCCTTAGTTCCAGATTGCTTCTCTCCTTGATTAGTTTCCATCCATTGCTTCTTGTCCTGCCCTCGGTGCTTTTTCAATCCACAGTTTATTTTGGAATCAAATTCTTAACTGGAATTCGTCCTTGACTTATGATCATAAAAGCTGATTTTAATAAACTGAGAGAGAACTTGGGAAAGATTCCATGAATGAAAATCCTAAAGGGAGAAACAACTCAAGAATCTTGGGAAACGCTAAAAAGTATGATCATAGAAGCCCAGACCAGCACAATACCACTGAGAAAGAAAAACAAGAAATCCAAGAAGAAACCAGCATGGCTGCACAAAGATCTCTCTGGCAAACTGAAAGAAAAAAAGGACAAATACAAAAAATGGAAAGGACACACAACTAAGGCAGAATATCAGCAGATAGCCAGAATCTGCAAAGACGAAGTCAGGAGAGCAAAGGCTCAGAACGAACAAAGACTTGCAACAAAAGCCAAAGATAATTAAAAAAGTTTCTTCCAACATATAAATAACAAGAAAAAAATCAAGGAAACATCAGTCCATTATAGAGAGAAGATGGCAAGGAAGCTATTTTAAATGTTGGGCTTTCTGCAGGGATTCCTGTTTTAGAAATCTTTTCTTATTGATGTTCAGAATATACCCATGTAGTATGGCTGTTTTAATATCATCCTTCTCATCTTTTCTACTGCCTTCTCTTGTTGGTATCATTATATGGGTATTACTCTGTTGTTTTGCATATACATCGGGAGCTTCTACACCATAGTCAAATTCCTTGTGTATTTAATAACACTAGTATACTATTCTATTCTATTCTATTCTATTCTATTCTATTCTATTCTATTCCCTATTCTATTCTATTCTATTCCCTATTCTATTTCATTTTATTTTATTCTATTCTATTCCCTATTCCCTATTCCCTATTCTATTCTATTTTATTTTATTGTGTTCTATTCCCTATTCTATTCTATTCTATTCTATTCTATTCCCTATTCTATTCTATTCCCTATTCTATTCTATTCTATTCCCTATTCTATTCCCTATTCTATTCTGTTTTATTTTATTCTATTCTATTCCCTGTTCTATTCTCTATTCTATTCTATTCTATTCTATTCTATTCTATTCCCTATTCTATTCTATTCCCTATTCTATTCTATTCCCTATTCTATTCTACTCTACTCTACTCAATAATCTATTCTTGATGTTTCCCCATTTTTTTCTTAAATAGACCTGCAGGAATAGCTTATAAAATCAAGGGGGAGCACCTATACCTCAGACTGCCACAGTCACCCTTTTGATTGATGGTGTGGATTTTGAATTTCCTTCCGAAATTGCTACAGCAGGAGAAATGTTTGTCTGTTTGTTCAGAGACATTTCTCTTCAGCACTTACCTATCCTTGGCTGATCTCAGAAAGCTAAGCAAAGGCAGGCTGGTACATCTTTGGATGGGGGACCACTCAGAGATCCTACAGCTATAGACTGGGAAGAATATTATCTCAGAAGAACAGAGATAGTCAACCTACACAGAGATGTCAAATTGTGGACAAAGGTAGAAAAGATCTTGGGGAGGAGGAAGAAAAGAGAGAGCTGTTAAGGAGAGATTTGGAAACGATTATATTGCCCCAAGAAAGAGAATATGCGATAGAGACTCAAAATAACTTTGCCTTGATGTCTATGGAGATTTTCAGTCTTCCGGGTTACGGTTGTCTTAAAGGTGCTTTTTTTCAAAAGGCACCTAATCTTGCTTTGTTTTTCCTTGAAGACATTTCACTTCTCATCCAAGAAGCTTCTTCCATTCTGACTGAATGGTGGAGAATGGATCCGAAGAAGAACTGAGGAAGCTTCTTGGATGAGAAGCGAAATATCTTCAAGACAAAAACCAAGGAAGTCCAGTTGCCTCTTGAAAAAAAACACCTTTGTTTTGTTATTGTTTGCTCAGAGGAAAGTTGAGCAGATTTTCAAGATTCTGTTGTTTTATTGTTGTTGTTTTCAATGATTGCATTGTTGATATTTCAGTTGCATTCCTCACATCTCATGAGGTCTGCTTTTTTTACCTGGCCTTCCTTGAAGGGCCAACATGAACTCTCAAAGAAGGCTAGAATCATCGGGCTGGAACCAATTGGCCACATCCACTCAGTTGGCAACGGCCTCCCCCCTGGCCAAGCTGAAGAGTTGGGGACCATTGAAAAAGAAAAATATCTCTACCAATGACCTCAAAGATTCCTGCACGTTTCAGATGTCTTGAAACCATCAATGAAAGCAAAATTTACATCAAATGCCACCTATGTGATAATCTAGCCCATCCTGCCTGCTTAAACACAAACAAAAGCCTAGCTGATATGGTTAAAAATTCAGATACATTCTTTTATCTATGTCCATCATGTTCTCCTAAGTTAAACAAACTGAGTACCTTGCCTGACAGAGTTGAAAGCACAGAATCACTCATTCACTCAATAGAAGAACGCTTAGCAACACATTTTGAAACAACTATTCAAGCAAGCCTAATCTCTCTTGAAAAAAAAAAATACAGCACAGATAAGTGAGTACCTATCAGCTCAAAATCAAATCCCACAACAACCACAACCACTACCTCAACTACAATCACAACTACAACCAAAAATAACCACCAAACCACAGCCACAAGCAATTACTATCCCTTCAAATAATTCCACAAATAATATCTCCTTCCTAATCAGAGACTCCATGGAACATGAATAGAAATGTCCAAATGCCATCTTATTTGGTCTCGAAGACATCAACAGATCAGACAACATCACCAAAATTCATGATATCATAAGCAACTCAAATACAACAAACATCTCTCTTGAAGATATCATTGAAATAACCAGAGACGGCCCTGGGTGCAAATACAATGACAGCTCTGTGGCCCCAAGATTTTGTAGAGTTGTATGCAAAAATGAGTCCAGCAAATACATATTCATTCATACAATAAATGCCATTGCAAAAACCAATCCCAACCACAAAAAAATTCGCTCAAGACCAGACTTATCCATACTGCAAAGAATCCACTCCCATAAACTCTGCGCAGAACTCAAAAACCGTCTAGACAATGGAGAAAAGGACGTATACATTGACTACAGACCTGATTGCATCAAAAGAAAGTCACACAACCCACAACTCTGCATCCAACCCCACCCCATCCAATCCAACATCACTCAAAACTAGGCACACACGCCCCTAACTACCTCTATTTCAACCACAACTGGCCTTAAATGCAAGCTACTCAATGCAAGAAGCCTTGAAAATAAAATACCTGAATTTCTCCTCTTACTAAATATGGCTAAATTCGACATTATACAGTATTTGTCTGTGAAACATGGCTCAACACATCTCTCCCTGACTCCATTACCACAGTAAGAGACTATCATGTTTACCGATCAGATCGTGAAATCCGTAGAGGAGGTGGTGTTGCTATCTTCTATAAAAAATCCCTACATCTAAAAAACATCCTAGTTTCCCAGGAGCTTGCTCTTCCTGAGACCATCGTCTGTGAACTGTCCTTAAATATCACATTTCGGTTCTTATTATGTTACAGGGCCCCTGATTATGACATCGAACATGCAAACAAGCTAAATACACTACTAACATGGGCAACATCCTCTCCACACACTTTTATCTTTCTTGGTGACTTCAATCTACCTCATATTAACTGGACCCTTAACGAATGTGCAACTGAACCCACACATGCAACCTTCTACAATGCAGTAACAAATCTGGGACTGGAACAACGAGTAACCAACAACTTAACAACTGCCTCAATCTCATCTTCTGCAATAGTTTGAATTCAATTTACGGAATACAAATTAAAGAACCCTTTTCCAACAGTGACCACAACATGATTGACTTTTGTCTCAACATACGTCCACACAAAAATAATCAGAATGACAGAATCCCCAATTATAACTTCAAAAAAGGCAACTATGATCTTATAAACAACGATCTCTCATCTCTTGATTGGCAATTTCTATTCTCTGGATGCAATACTATAGAAGACCATTACAACATATTTTTACTTGAAGTCAAAAGAGTCATCAAACTATATGTACCATTAACAACTCCCAAAACCAGAAAAAACAAATTATCCATAACTATAAGGAAGCTTCAATCCAAAAATACATCACTTTGGCAGAAAAACAAATCTGGTCATGTTGCCAACTTCAAAAGCTGATACAAAAATTTATGCCACCAGATAAAAACTGAATGCACCAATTATCACATTAAACAAGAAGAAAACCTTCTACGCACCAATTCCACCCGCGCTTTCTACAATTTTGTAAACAACAAACTAAAAGACTCAAGGTCCATCCCACCCCTGAAAGGACCTAATGGTAAAGACTGCAACGACAACACCATTAAAGCCAACATTCTTTGGCTCAGTATTTGTAAACAGCAATGGATCATGCCCAGTATTTCCTAGTCGAACAACAGACAACTATAATGATCTAATACATATCGATTTTACAGTAGACAATGTTGAAAAAGCACTACGCAATCTAAAACCATATCTACCTATTGGACCGGATGGAATATGTGCCTACTTCTTAAAAGAGCTATCTACTTCCGCAGCCAAACCTCTAAGCATAATCTTTGAAAAATCTTTCAGGACCAGCTCCTTGCCAAAACTATGGTCACAAGCCACAGTCATCCCCATCTTCAAAAAGGGAGACTCCAGCCTAGTTGAAAATTACAGACCAAACTCTCCATGCTGTGTCACCTGTAAAGTCATGGAATCAATTATTAACCAATCCATTTTCCTCCACTTGAAACAAGTAACCTACTCTTTAATAAACAATTTGGTTTCAGGAAAAAACTATCCTGTAATCTGCAACTCTTACACTGCAAAAACATATGGACTACACAACTCGATCAGGGCAAAACAATAGACTCAATTTACACAGACTTCTGTAAAGCCTTTGATTCAGTGGTACATGACAAACTACTCCTAAAACTAAAATCTTATGGTTTCTCTGGACAACTGCATAACTGGATAGAAGCATTCCTGTCAAACAGACAACAAAAGGTCAAAATTGGGAGCATCCTATCAACTTCTGTACCTGTCAACAGTGGTGTCCCCCAAGGCAGTGTTCTAGGACCAACTCTCTTCATACTCTACATAAATGACCTCTGTGATCATATCAAGAATAACTGCGTTCATCATCGCTGATGATGTAAAGCTATTCAACACCACAGACAATACTGCTACCCTTCAAAAAGACCTTGACTATGTATCAAAATGGTCAAACAAATGGCAACTTCAAATCTCAACAAATAAATGCTCTGTCCTATATATTCGCAAAAAAAAAAATCAGAAAATAAAATACAGGTTGAATAGTCAAGACCTTGTTGATGTTCCAAACTCTGTCAAGGATCTTCTCTAATGATCTAAGTGCTGGAGCCCACTGTAACTACATAGCAAAAAAGATGTTAAGAGTTGTTAACCTAATCTCACGTAGCTTTTTCTCTGATAATATTACACTAATAACTGGAGCATACAAAACATTTGCTAGACCAATACTTGAATACAGCTCATCAGTCTGGAACCCACATTACATATATGATATTAACACAGTTGAGAAAGTCCAGAAATATTTCACAAGAAGAGTTCTCCGCTCCTCTACTCGTTGCAGAAGACCTGATGCCACCAGACTTGAAATTCTAGACCAAGAAAACCTAGAACTACGCCACCTTCCGTCCGATCTAAGTATAGTATATAAAATTATACATTGCAATGTCCTACCTGTCAATGAATACTTCAGCTTCAACCATAACAACACAAGACCAAACAATACGTAGATACAAATTCAAGGTTAATCGCACCAAACTTGATTGCAGGAAATACGACTTCAGCAACAATGTCTGGAAGACTCTGCCTGACTCTGTGGTTTCTTCCCCAAACCCCAGAAACTTTAACCTTAGACTGTCTACTATTGACCTTACACTTTTCCTAAGAGGTCTGTAGGGGCCGTGCATAAGCATACCAACGTGCCTACCGTCCCTGTCCTATTGTTTCTTTTATTTATTTTTTTCTTATATGTATCCATGTATTCATAACTATGTTTTTACTTATACCTATTATCTTGTAAGCAATTGACAAAAATAAATAAATAAATAAATAAATAAAATGATCCAACACAGTGATGGCGAACCTATGACATGCGTGCCACAGGTGGCATGCAGAGCCCTCTCTGCGGGCATGTGAACCGTCACCCTGGCTCAGCTCCACTGTGCATACATGTGCACCTCCCGTCAGCCAGCTGGTTTTTGGGTCTCTGCTGTGCATATGTGGGGAGGGAGCAGGAAACACATGTGCATACGTGGGGGGAGGGAAGCACCGTGATCACATGTGCATTCGCAGGAGTGAGGGAGCACGGGGAGGGTGCGGTGCGTCCCCTCCCGTGGTCCCTGTTTTGGGCCTACTAGGCCTCCCTGCATCCTCCTGGGAGCATAAATAGGCCATGGGGGGCCGCACTCCCCCTGCGCCCCATTTTTGCTCCCAGGAGGCTGCAGGGAGGCCTACTAGGCCCAAAATGGAGTCTTAAGAGTTATAGTCATGCGCACATACATGGGGGGCGGGCTAGCGGGAGGGGGTAGTGAACGCATTGCATTATAGGTGCAGACATGCACGTGCTATTTTGGCATACATGCACCATTTTGGCACGTGACGACAAAAAGGTTAGCTGATTTCTTCTCCTGTAAAAGTATTCCTCGACCAACAAACACAACTGAGATCAGAATTTCCATTTCCTAAACAAGGTGGTTGTTCTTATATCCAATTTTACAATCTTTTCAGCTATGGTTGCTAAGCGAATCACTGCAGTTGTTAAGCAAATCATTGATTTTGTTTGTTGAAACCTGTAGGGACGGTGAGATTCAAAAAATTTTTGCTGTCGGTTCAGTGGCCCTGGCTTATTGGGCCTGGCAGGGGAAGGATACTGCAAAATCCCCATTTCCTCCCCATCCTACTAACCTGCTTTCCAGCTCCATTCTTCTGTGCAGGGCAACAAAAGAAGATCCAGCCGATCAGCTGGGACTCAATGGGAGGCAGAGAATAGATGGGGCTGGGCCAGTCAGAGGTGGTATTTGCCGGCTCTCTGAACTATGCAAAATTTCCACTACCGGTTCTCCAGAACTGCTCAGGACCTGCTAAATACTACCTCTGGGCGGGGAGGGTCGCGAATTGGAGATCACATGACCGCAGGACGCAGTGACTGTTGTCAATACATTCCAGTTGCCAAGCACCTGAATTTTGATCATGTGACCATGGGGTTGTGATAGTCCGGACATGATGTAGCGGCTGAACAACAACAAAAACAACAATTCAGCTAAGGAACCATCAAGAACACTTCCAGCAACACTGACTGGACAAGCAACAAATATATATATAAAAAGAGCAAATCCCTTCTGACACTGATGATGTTACCTACTTTGGCAATGAAATGTCTGCAAGAAAGCAACCAAGATCAGAGGGCACCAAGGAACCCACAATTCAATCCTGAGCTACAAATATTCTTCTCTGTTAATGCTTTTCCTTATGTCTTTTTCAAATACCATCCAGCTGTATTGTTTGAACCCAGGGCCTACTTAAATAACAGGATCAGACCTGGTTATTATGTGGGTGGGATACCCACAGGAAATCCCACAGCTGTAAGCTACACGGGGAAGTTACAACTTTAAAAGTACTAATTAAATTACTTCTTAATTATTTATTGTTAAAAAAACATCATTGATGGATAATGGTATATCAGAGATTGCTGAGCTCTCCTGCCTGAGCAGGGGGTTGGACTAGAAAACCTCCAAGGTCCCTTCCAACTATTATTCTATTCCAGGGCTCCCAAATTTGGCAACTTTAAGACTTTAAGACAACCAATGGAACAGTTTTCTTCGGAAGTTGTGGGAGCGTCATCACTTGAGACCTTCAAGAAGAGATTGGACTGTCTTCTGTCAGAAATGGTGTACGGTCTCCTACTTGGGCAGGGGGTTGGACAAGATGACCTATAAGGTCCCTTCCAACTCTAATTATCTGTTATCTGTTAGTTATGAACTTCAACTCCCAGAATTCTCCAGCCAGCTATGCTTGAAGTCCACTAGTCTTACAGTTGCCAAGTTAGGGGATCTCTGTTCTATTCTATTCTAACTTGACGGTGCTACAGGCAATCCTCAGGTTATGACCGTTTATTTAATGTGGGTTTGAGGTTAAAACAGAGTTGGAGAAAAATGACTTTTGGCCTTTCCTTGTACTTCTCACTCTTCAGTCAGTCCTAAATGATGTTGCAGATAATCCTCAACCTACAGCCATTCATTTAGTGACTGTTCAAAATGACAACTGCGTTGTCTTACAATCAGTCCTCATACTTACGACCATTGCAGCATTTCCCCATGGTCAAGGGATCAGAATTCAGGCAACTCCGGCTGTTGCCTTTTAGGATCTTCCCAGCTGGCTTCTAAGAAGCAAAGTCAGTGGAGGAAGTTGGATTCACTTAATGACTGAGTAATTCACTTCACAGCAATTATTTCCTTAACACAATGGTCTTCAAACCCGGCAAGTTTTAGACTTGTGGACTTCAACTCCCAGAATTCCTGAGCTGACATTACTGGAGGAGGAATTCTGGGAGTTGAAGTCCACAAGGCTTAAAGCTGTCAAGTTTGAAGACCCCGCCTTAACAATTAACATGTCATAAAACTAGGTGCATCTCACTTAACAAATGCCTTACTTAGCCATGGAAATTCTGGTTATGACCCTTGCACCACCTCTGCAATCAAGATTCTAATCCCCATGGTGGCCGTAAGTCGAGAATTACTCATATTCTGTAGCAAAGTTTGCCTTCAATGCAGGGGTGGGATACGACAGGGTTAACTACTGGTTTGGGATTTATGAGCTTCCCTGCCCGCTCTGAGCTGTGTGTCATTAGCATGCTGCGAGAAGCAGCCTTTGAAACAGCCCTCATTTCTTGTCTTTTTAACTGTAGCTGAAGTTGAAAAATCAGGAAATAAAGATCAGGTTAGAGCCCGGGTGGGCAGGCGGGCAAAAACATCAGCAGACATAGAACCGGTTCTATGTCTGCTGCTCTTCAGAGCTACCAGTTCTACTGAAGTAGACAGAACCGGTAGAAACTCACCCCTGCTTCAACATCCATTGGACCCAGAGTTCAAAACAGAGGAACCATAGCCCCAGAGACACTCTTTGGGTTGTCGAGAAAATACCACAAATATAGGAGCTGTGACTCAGTTTCCTTACGAATTAAGGGCAACCGATCTAAAGCCTTCAGCTATGATATTTATGGAGATACTCAAGTCATCCAAAGGTGCTTTTTCAAGAGGCAACTGGACTTTCTTTGTTTTTTACTTGAAGATGTTTCACTTCTCATCCAGGAAGCTTCCTCAGTTCTTACAGTTCCATTCTAAACCATGCAGTCAGAACCGAGGAAGCTTCTCGGACGAGAAGTGAAACATCTTCAAGGAAAAACAAAGAAAGCCCAGTTGCCTTTTGGGGTGAAAAAAAGCACCTTTGGGACTTCAGCAGAGATGAATATTTTATGTTGGGAAATTAAATAGTCTTGTTTCACACTGCCTGCAGAAAAAGGGGGTTTTCTCCCCCTCCCTTAACAGAAATCCCTGACTCTGTTGCTTCTACCATTGTTTGTTTATTTCTATTTTTTTTATAGTAGGCTGCAAGATAACTTTAATGAGCAATTGTAATTAAAATGAGTTCTCCCCCAATGGTTGCTGCAATTCTCGTGCTTTCCTCCAAGCACCGAGGAAGGGAAGAACTAAATCATGGAAAACCACTAATTAGTGTAATTTGAATACACAGACCACTTGTGGGCAGTTGAAGAGCACATTTTCTCTTGGTCGATGTGAATATAAAGAAAACATTAAGAAGAAAGTGTAGCAGTTCACAGGTTTTGTGGAGCAGAGGTGGCATTTTTTTAAAGAGAGGTTTCAAAGGAGTCTAGCAGTTGCTGGAATTGGGGGTGTCTAGTTTGATGAAAAGAAGGACCGGGGTGACATGATAGCAGTCTTTCCAATATCTCAGAGGTTGCCCTAAAGAAGAGGGAGTCAAGCTATTCTCCAAGCCTCTAGAAGACTCTAGAAAGAGTGCAGAGAAGAGAAACCAAGATGATTAGGGGACTGGAGGCAAAAACATATGATGAACAGTTGCAGGGGCTGGGCATGGCTAGTCTAATGAAGAGAAGGACCAGGGGAGACATGATAGCAGCCTTCCAATATTTGAGGGGCTTCCAAAAGAGAGGAGGGGGTCAAGCTATTTTCCAAAGCCCCTGAAGGCCAGACAAAGAATAATGGATGAGAACTGAATAAGGAGAGATTTAACCTGGAAATAAGGAGAAACTTTCTGACAGTGAGAACAATCAACCAATGGAACAGAAATTGCCTTCGGAAGTTGTGGGAGCTTCATCACTTGAGATTTTCAAGAAGAAACTGGACTGCCATCTGTCAGATATGCTGTAGGGTCTCCTGCTTGGGCAGATTAGATGACCTACAAGGTCTCTTTTAACTCTGTTAATCTAATCCAAGCCCCCTGGCCATGCTCCCAGGCCTCCTTGAGGTCATACAAAACCCTGATGTGGTCCTCAATGAAATTAAGTTTGACACACCTGCAATACCCCAATCAAGAAACTGCCATAGAGCCCCACCAAGCAATTGCTAAGACGGCCACCACCCACACTGACAATTCCTCCTCCTCCTCCTTCTGCCTTCTGGCACTGATTATGTTACCTAGTTGGGTCATGAAACGTCTGCAAGAAAACAAGCAAGCTCAGCGAGCACCAAGAACCCCACAGTAATCCTTCTATCTCACCTTAAATCTTTCTTTTTAAGTTGCTTCCTTAACCAGTTTTTTAGACTAGACTAGACTAGACTTCTTTATTGGCCAAGTGTGTTTGGACACCCAAGGAATTTGCCTTGTATATGTGATATGTAGGACTTAGGTGATAACTAAAATGATTATGTCATGGTAATTTTTAATATGAGGTAAAGGGGAGTAAACTGAATGATGTATAAGACAAAAGGGTGGTGCACTCAAATGGGTAATTAAGGGGGAATGTTAAAGTTAAGATGGAATTAATTGAATAATGAATTAAGAATATGTGATGAATTTGCAAATATGTCAGATAAAAGCGTTAGGAATATAAGTCACCTAACAGATATTTTGGTGAGAAATATATAAACCAGGATAAACATTTTAAAACTGCATCTTTAAGAAAATGTAAAACTGTAATTAGGTATGGTTTCTCAAACAGCTATAAGATGGAGCCAGAAATCTGGATTGTCTTAGTCTTAGTCTCCGAAGAGAATGTCTCTGTTTCCTTCTGTTGAAGAATATTGCCGTTCCTCCTACTGACTGTTATTCCTGGTTTGATGTAAATCTGATACTGAACTGTTTTTGACACTGGAATATGTTATTGGATTATCCCTGGATTGAAACCTGACTGATTTACCTGTGAATGACTTTTGGACTGCTTGTTTTTTAACTTTGTTTAAACCTTTCTGGAATTAAAAACCTACATTTACTGTACAGTGTATCTGTGTGCTGTGTGTGTATTATTCAAACACTATTCTCAAATATGTCTCCCTGTATGCGCTCATTCTCCTAACAGGGAATTACCTCAACAAAAAGTATAAAAGTATAATAAATAGAGATTAAGAAATAAGAGTTTTAAGACATATCAAAGAAAAACAGAATACATTATGAATAAAAATGTATAAAATAAATGTGACAAACAAAAGAATATTTGTGAAAATTTATAGAAAAAGGGAAATGTAATGATACAATAAGAAACTAAATATGTAGGATAGATATGTAATTATGGTCATGTTTGTATGGAAATGTAAAAACCTAGAATCACACTGTTCACCAAAAGAGATGTTTGTAAAAGATAAAAATAAAAAACTTTTTGGAAAAAACAAAGGAATTTGTCTTTGGTGCATATGCTCTCAGTGTACATAAAAATACTTTGATCAAGAATAATAAGATACAACACTTAGTGATAGTCATAGGTTATTAATAAGCAATGAAATCATACTAGGAAAACAAATAAAACAATATAAATTGTAAAGATACAAGCAACAAGGTTTTAGTCATAAGTAGAAAAGGATATAGGCAATAGGAAGGATGAGAAGAGCAACAATAATACAGTCTAAGTAAATAGTTGGATAGTATTGAGGGAATTATTTGCTCAGCAGAGTGATGGCATTCAGGAAACAACTGTCTTTGTGTCTAGTTGTTCTGGTATGCAGTGCTCTATAGTGTCGTTTTGAGTGAAGGAGTTGAAACAATTTATGTCCGGGATACAGATATTTTCACAGCCCTCTTTTTGACTTGTGCAGTATGCAGGTCCTTCATGGAAGGCAGGTTGCAGAAGTGGTATTCAGCAAGTTCTGACCAGTTCTGGAGAACCAGAAGTGGAAATTTTGAGTAGTTCAGAGAACCGGCAAATAACACCTCTGACTGATCCCGTCCCCATCTATTCCCTGCCTCCTGAGTCCCAGCTGATCGGCTGGGTCTTCTTTTGTTGCCCTGCACAGGAGAACGGAGTTGGAAAGCAGGTTAATTGGGAGGGGAGGGAATGGGGATTTTGCATTAACCTTCCCCTGCCATGTCCACCAAACCACACCATATCCACCAAGCTATACCCAAAGAACCAGTAGTAAAAAAAAAATTGAATTCCACTACAGGCAGGTTGGTAGCAATTGTTTTTTTCTGCAATCCTAATTATCCGTTGAAGTCTGTGAAGTCTGTCTTGCTGGGTTGCAGAGCCAAACAAACTACTTCCTTAGAAGCTGGGGCTTCTAAGCTTGATCTCTTTAGGTCAAGCTTCATTGGCGCCTTGTCTAATGATCTGGATTTCTCATGTCCTTCAACTCCACAGCTTTTATGCCTTGAAATGTCCTTTTTTTCCCTTTCCCCCTCCCTGGCAGATGCTCTCGTTCCTATGAAGAGTCCCCAATTCCATTTCCCTTGCAGGCAGCACTTCACGAGCTAAGAAGCCCCATCTCTCCTGCTGGGATCTAATTATCTCATTTCCCCCTGCTTACATTTGCATCTTATTAATTGCAAGCCCTGGGCTGCAGGTTCCTTAGCACCCGAGTTGCCTTGCACATCTTCTAATAAACCCCTGATGGTTTGCACCCGACTTCGTTTGCTTTTCCAACCCCTTACAGAGCGACGTTGACTTACAACCATTTGAAGTTACGCTGGCTCTGAAAAAAAAGGGATTTACAACCCTTCCTCGCACTTACAACCATCACAGTACAGGTCATCCTTGACTTACAGCCAGAATTGAGCCCAAAATTTCTGTTGCTAAGTGAGACATCTGTACAGTGAGTTTTGCCCCATTTATAACCTAATGTCGGTGTTCCAATGAAGCTCCCCATAATTATTCGGTACTCAGAAACAAAGTCCATCCAAGTAAGAATTTATTAGAGTTGTCATATTGACACATCTGGGAAAACCCTCTCAGATTCAGATTTCCCCTTCCCCAAGAGAAATTCAAACATCCATCCCCTGCACCCATCAGTCCATCACACGGCCCAATCAAACTAGAGCCATTCCTCCAGATACTCCTCTCCAGGTGCAGGGTAATTTTTCCTTGACTTTTAAGAAAGAACATTGTTGAGTCTAAACTTCTACCTCTCTATGAAATCCCCCTTCCCAAATTCCCAGGCACTAAATGTGGCAGTCTCGAAGCTTCCAAGTAAAATATGGCTTCCAAGGCTGGCACCTTAGTTACTACAGTTGTTAAATGAATCCCTACAGTTGTTAAATAAGTCACACGGTTGTTAAGTAAATCCGGCTTCCCCATTGACTTTGTGTCAGGATTCCAGCAATTACCCCAATTAAATTGTGAGTCTCGAGCCAAACTTCAAAAACTGAAAAAGGATTTATTGGGAGTTAACATGTCCAGCACTGCCTGGGTGTAGCCGACTCTGAGACACATAAATAACTGTCATCCTGGACCCTGGTTTTCTCCCACCGCCTGGGTGTATCGTAATTCATATTCTCCAATGGGACACATCGATTAGTCAAGAGTCATCATTCATGTTCTCCAATTAGATTGGAGATTAGGCAGAAACTTCAGTCATCTAATTTCTATCTTTGAAAAACCATTTAAGGAATGAACTTTCAATTTCCAAGCTGCCGCACTGCTCTTTCAAACCCCTTTCCCCCCTCCCTTTCTGTTGGCAACTCTAAAAAGACCATAGAAATATTTTGTGAGTTGACACTTCGCTTGTCAGAAGAGCGCAAAAATTGATCACATGACCCCAAGTTACTGCAACCATCATAAATATGAGTCAGTTGCCAAATGTCTGAATTTTCATCATGTGACTACAGGGGATGCTGCAATAGTCATCAGTGTGAACAACGGTCATAAGTCATTTTTTGGGAGCTGTTGTAACTTCAAAAGATCACTAAATGAACAGTTCTAAGTCAAGGATTACGTCTATTCCCACGATCATGTCATCAAAGTTTTGGTGCTTGGCTAGAAGAACCAAGATTTGAAGATTGTTCTGAAGGACAGCAGAATTGGGTCTTTATGGACCTTGGAGGCAATGCTGGTACAGAGAGCAAGTACTATGTCACTGTCATTATTATCCAGTCCCTCTTGACCAGGTCAGTTATGGCCTGTTTACAACCTGTGAACTTCAATTCCCAGAATTCCTGAGCCAGCCAACTCCCAGAAGTACAGGATATGAAGTCCATAAGTTGTAAAGGGGCCATAGTTGCCCAACTCTGCTGTTGACTCTTAATTTGGGACAACCATGACCTGGATGACTGAGAATCTCCAAGGACATCATTGTTCAGAATATCTCGTCAACTATGGTTCCTTGAAGTTCTTGTGAGCTTCTCCTTGAGTCATGTCATGCCCCTGTCAGAGGCTGATCCGAGGAGGAAGACAAACAGCTGACAGGGAGTGGGAGTGTGGCTCCTTTGGCTGTGGAGGAAACTTGGGAAGGGCAAAGTCCAGCTGGGCAGAGCAGGGAAGTGGTAGAAAAAGGGAGAGGGAGTTCAGAGTGTGCTGTCCCAGCCTGTCTATGGGAATTAGATAGTTACTTAGGAATTATGAGCTGTCCCCTTAAAGGAATGCATCATGGTAAATGTAGTTAAAGGTAACCTGGGAAATGTAGTTCATGTCACGTGGCCACATCTGTAATCCCGATTGGTCACTAATTTGATCCTTGATGGGTTGAGGGAGTTTTCCTCACTTTTGCCTGAACTCCCTCACTCATGGCAGCTGCTTTCTTTCTTTCTTTTTTTTTTTGAAAATTTTATTTGGGTTTTCACAAAAATACAAAATACAAATAAAACATCTTTTTTTGAAAATAGCATGGTCCCAGGTTATCACTTCTTCAAACAGACACAAAACTCAGTTTCATGCTCATTTTTATATTCTATTACATATCTTATTACTGTTTTATATTTTCTACATAGTTTTTCCCCTCTTTTAATTTTCTCAACTTTATTTTAATTACCTCATCTCAATTCAAATCATTATATTTATACTTTTGTCTGTCCTGTTTCAATTTCATGTTATCTTTTCTCATTTAACAAGTTTTTCCTTGTAGTTACCAATTGGAGTATGACACCTTTATATCTTTTAATTTTATCCATTCAAACTCTTATTTAAAGGCTAGGTCCCACTGGCTGACGTATGCAAAACGTATGCAAAAAGGACACAACGGACGAGCAAAATTTCGGGGGTGCTCCATCCATTGTCATCCGCTCCAAAAAGTGGTGAAAATTTGCATAAACAGAACGGAAAAGAAAGGAAAAGAACGGACATGAGTAGTATGTAGCGGGGATGTTAAACGGATGTTCATAGGAAGCCTAGAGGATGTATATAGGATGCAAACCATTCACTGTGCACCCTTTCTATTTCCGTGCTACTAACGCTGTGTAGATGTTCCGTGTACCTTTTGTTTCCTCCCTCTTTCCATTTTCAGCTGCAGCGGATGTGAGTTGCGAGGAAGCCCAGAGGATGCAGAGAGGATACAGCGAACGTTTAACGGATGATAAACGGACATAGAACGTTTGTTGCTCATATGTCGCGGATTTACATCGTACACGGCGGAAAGTTCATCCGTTCACAAAGTTTTGTGCAGCTCAAAACTTCTTGCGCGGATGAAATCTCAGTGGATGGATGCTCGAGGGATAGAGCATATGAAACACGTATGCAATGAGTACACAACGGATGCATAGCGTTTTCCAACGTTTTTTAACATTTTACATCCTCTTTGCATCCTTTGGTGCAGTGGGACATGGGCTTAAGCTTCAGTGTATACCTTTAAAATTATAGCATTCAATATAATACATAACTTCTGATTGGTAAATCAAATTCTGCTTGGTACATTCTTAAAATACACATTATATTTACATATAATCTTAAAATACACATATATATTTACATATATATATATAATCTTTCTTTTTAAGAATAAATAAAACACACATTCCATTCCAATTCAATTCTATCATTAATATTCATTAAAATCTTAACATCTTTAACCTTTCTTTTCAATTAAATATCGTATTACCTTGGGAACACTTATAAACTTTCCATAGTTAATTTTTTTCCTCCATATTTCTCACGTATATTTTTATAAATCATTAATAATAATAAAAATGTTCCCATTTAATTTTCTCATTCACTTTAATTAATTTATTTATTAACAAACATTCCACTACATTATAGTAAACATTTTATTCATCATTTCAGTCACATTTTCTAATTTTATTTCTGTTTATAATATAACAGTGCTATCTTATGTACCTTTGCAAAATCCCTTTTACAAATTAAATTTTCACCCATTATCTTGAAACAAGCTTATGGTTACAATTCTTATATCTTTTCCCTGTTTCTCTATTTCTTGTTTGTCTTTTACAACTTTTTTTCCTTACCTTCTTCCCCCTCTTCGTCTCCCTCCCCTTTCTCTCTACTTCTAACTCTCTCATCTGTAATCCCCTCTTCTGTTGCTTTCTAATATGATACTTATCTTTCAAATTGTTCTTCTTCTTTTGGGTTGTTTTTTCTTGTCTTAAACCTTTCGCTCTCTTTCCCCCTTTTCCTTTTTTCCCCCCACTTAAAATTATTTGATCATTAAAGATGGCTTCTTCTTTACCCCAATCTTCTTGTTCTGCAAGTGTTTCTTGTTGTTTCTCATAGTTCCAGATCTCCATTTCTAAGAATTGAAATACGAAGCCAAAAGAACCTCTCCCTTCTTGTGCATCTTCTTTCCATTTTTTAAGTTCCATTTTCAGTTCTTCTAAGAGTGATACCATTTTAAAGACTTTTGAACAACCACCCAGTTAATTTTAGTCATGTAGATGCAAAAACCAAAAATCACCAAATAATCCAAATAATCCAAATAATCCAAGCCTGTTTCTTCTTGCTTCTTTTTTCCACTTTTTCTTCCTGGGGTTCTATTATTTTGTTGCCAAGTTTCAGTTAAAATGTATCTTTGAGGAATCTTGGTAAAATTTCACTGTAAGTTCCTTTTAGTTACAGTTCCATTCCTTAGTTCCAGGCAGTCTCCTCCATTTTTCCAGATTCTGCCCTTTTATTCTTTTTTTTTTCTCCTTTCCTGATTTTAAAAACTTTTAAATATCCAGAAATCTTTATTATCCCTTTGACTTTTATTTTCAGCTTAGATGCCTATTAATGTCAAAGTGGATTTTTTTTTCAATTTCTTGCTTAAGTCTCTTGGCTGTCAGTATAAGGAAGGGAAGAAAAAAAACCCTAACACTTGCCCTTCTCCCTCTCCTTTGCAGCTTCAAAATCTTCTTTGGGAACAATGTTATTTAATTTAAATTCCAGGGTACTGTACGTTGTTGCTTTTTTGGTTTAGCCCAGTTGACCAAAACTTTCTCTTCTTATCTTCCTCCTGCACATTCTTTTCTGGTTCAGTTCTTCTTTGAGGTGGCCATTTTTGACCACCGCTGCAACCGCCTTCGAGAATGGGAGTAATGGCCAGCTGGGGAAGAGAGATGTGGCTCTCCTCGACCCTGCTGGCAGTCTCCCCCTTCTTCGCCATCTCTACAGGGTGGCTTAGCCCTGAAACCAGCTGGCTCGGGGTGCTCTGGCGGCGAGCACAGATCGAAACCACGCACGATCATGGATTTTGGTCTGTCGCCGAAGAGACTCAAACTGGAAGGCCATGGCAGCTGCTTTCGATCGCTATGAGATGGGTTAGGAGATAACCATCTTTTACTACAAGGCAGATATCCAAAGGATTGGTCATTAAAGAAGAACTTCATCACAAATGTGTGTTATGAGGATACCTGATGAACCAATAAATGTACTTTATTATGGATGTCTTGTTGAATTTATCTATCTGCACCTGCACAGCTTAAAAATCCACTACGGTGCAGAATACAGAAAAGTAAAAGATGTTTTTTGTATTCCTGAAGCCCAAGAAAAGTAAAAGGATTGCTTAATTTGAATTCCTGATGCCAAAAGAGGATTAAAAAGTAAAAAGATGATTTAAAATTTGAAGTCAGGAAGCACATCAGTATAAAGACTGTTAATTTGGATTTGTGATTAAGCAAAGTAATGTTGAAGCCAGGAGTGAATGTAGAATGCTAAGCTCTATGCCTCAGTTTGAATTGCAGGGAGGGGCAAGAATCCCCTCCTTCCCCTTTTATGCAAGAGTCTCTTCAAATATCCCACACTCTGGCTTTCAAAGGCAATGAAATTTGTCTCATTCGATCCTTTTTTTCTTCTCTTCCTTTACTGAGGTTGGATTCCTTTGTCTTGTATTAAGCCAAGAAGGGGCAAATTCCCCCTCTTTCTCTCGTCAGCAAAAGATGTGCTATGTCTCATGTTACATCGCTGTTATCGAAAGAGGAGTTTATCTACAAGCAGGGGGAAAGGCCAAGCATTCTATTTTTCTCTGAATCCCTTCAGTTACAAGAGGACTATCTCCCTTTGTGGGCTAAAAGCTAAAAATTGAATGTATTCACAGCAGCTGAAGAGAATTTGCTCCTTTTTTTTCTTCCTTCTTCCTTCTGAGACAAGTACTGCATCTCACTGGCCCTTCCAACCAAAAGCTTCCACAGGAAGTCAGTAATTAAAATACCTCATCACCATAGAAACAGACTGCCCACGAGGTAGAAGCCATTTGTCTCAAAGCACTTTACAAATGCTGATTTCCCTCCCACCCTGTACAACAGTAAACAGTAAACTTTGAAAAGCCTGCTTGGCTGCTGGGAGGAATTCCCCTCCTCTTTCTCTATCCAACCACAGAGGCTCAGGAAGCCTTGCTCCATTTAAAGTTATACAGTCTGGATTACAGAGAGGGATCCTTTCTTTCTTGAGTTCTACGTTATCTCTGCTGACTTGTTAATGCTTACACTTCTGAAAGGGAATTTAGCAGGACTCTGTAAGATTTTCTGAATCTTAAAGCAGCCCACAGCAACTTCTGGTGCTCAAGGAGGAATTTTCCAGAGTTTACCTCTATGTGCTTGCAATGATAATCCCTTTTTGCAATTATTGTGGACAATTTAATCAATTTAATTCAAATGTTCCAAGATTAATTGCAACCTACCAGACTCAAGCAAAGCAACCCACAGCACAAGCTGGTGGTCAAGGAAAAAATTCTCATATTTTTCCAATAAGTGTTTATCCAATGACAATCCCTTTTGCAACTATTGTGGACAATTTAATCAATTTAATTCAAGGTTCAAGATTAACTGCAACCTAACATGGGCATAGCAACAGCGTCTTCCAGACCCTCTACTGCCACCTTGTGGAGCAAACAACACTAACAGGTATATTTCTGCGTTCAGCTCTCAAATCTTCAGACTCTGTTACACATATTTCTGCATTCAGCCCTCTAGTCTTCAGACTTTGTTGCACAACTTCTAGTGGCCCCTTGTGTTGCAAGCTCACAACGCACCCTAGAAACAGCCATACTGTGTGCTGTACTAGCATCGCCCAGACTCTGCAGCGCCACCTATGTGCTCAAGTACTAAATTCAGCAGAAATCCTACTTTCTGTTACCCATGCATAGTGCCCCCTACTACAAAAAAAAAGGAATTACATGGAAAACCATTAAATTTTCCAAAATTCCCCTTTTGCCAATTTGAAGCATGGCAACTTTCTCAGCCATGACAGATGTCTCTGATGTACCAGAAGACCCAAATCTTCCAGCCACCCTTGTCATAAACATGGAGTCTGGTTCCCAACAACCGCCTTTAGATGTCCAACCCTCTTTTTTTGTATTCTGTACAGTAGTGGATTTTTAAGCTGTGCAGATACAGATAGATAAACTCAACAAGACATCCATAACAAAGTACAGTTATTCGTTCATCAGGTATCCTCATAACATCACATTTGTGATGAAGTTCTTCTTTAAAGACCACTCCTTTGGATATCTGCCTTGTAGTAAAAGATTATTATCTCCTAACCCATCTTGTAATGATAGAAAGAAGCTGCCATGAGTTAGAGAGTTCAGGCAAAAGTGAGGAAAACTCCCCCAACCCATCGAGGGTCAGATTAGTGACCAATCAAGATTACAGATGTGGCCACATGACATGAACTACATTTCCCAGGATATCTTTCACTACATTTACCATGATGCATTCCCTTAATTTGGGAATTATGAATTAAAGCTCATAATTCCTAAGTAACTATCCAATTCCCATAGACTGGCTGGGACAGCACACCTCTGGAGAAGTCGTGATACCTCAGAAGGCCTATGACCTCAGACAGCATAGGAAGCTTACCTCGCCCATGGTGACACGCTTCAGAGAGGATTGGGAAAGGCAGTATCTCCATCATGCAAACACATGGAAGGAGCTGGTCAAGATCTGTGACACCCCCAAAAGCAAATTGCCCCTCAAGAGCCTCTTCCTAATGTAGAAGGAGTTAGAGGAGCATCTTGCACAGTGGAGAGACAGTGAAAGTAAGCTCAAGTACATACAGTCAAACCTGGAAGACCTAGAGCTCCAAGAACACATTCAATGCTTTGAGGAGGCAAACAAAAAACATGAAGACTGCATCTGGAAAGAGAAATCTCCCTCCAGGATGTGCTCCTTGATGCGCTACAGGAGGAGCAAATACCAAGGGAGAAGACCACACCTGACAGAGGTCTTCAATTCTAAGCAGCTTCTTCCCACCACTCAAAGCAAGCTTCCTCCTTCCATCCCAAATCAGCTAGATTGCAGGCAGGTTCTAGTATCTTGTGCCAATTCTCTGCTGCTGGCTATCACCATCCTTCCAGAACATCCTCCCGTCCAACAGAGGAAGACCCAGGCGCACCCCCTCTTCATCCTAGGACACACAGGGAGGAACAGAGAAGAGAGCAACATGGGCTGTGTGGCTTACGGGGAAGGGCCCTGATTTCCTTCATTAGCCATACCTGGGAAAACAGTTGACAAGAAAGGCAGGCTGCATGCGGCAGGCTGATGAGAGCAAACCTGAGTTTATCTTGTGTTGACTTTGGTTATCTGCATTCCTGGCCTCTTCCCAATCATGTTGAGTGTTCTGTATGGAGCTTGGTAGGTTCCAAGTCATTCATTCTGATTGGCTGAAAAGACCACTTACAGATTGGTTCACTAAGAACCAATCTGGGAAGCCACCAAACAGCGGGAAGAGTTAAGCAAGTGTCATTGGCCACAAGCCGGCAGGCAAGCCGCTATATAAAGGGCTGCCGCAGCTTGGGCTAGGTTCCGTAACTTTTGCCTTGTGAGTTAAATAAAATAGTTGCTGTTTGGAACCCGGTCTCACACGCTTCTTTCCGGACGGAACACTGGCGACGAAGGTGGGATCATCGTAGAAGGTGAGACCAAAGCACGCGGCAATCTGAACCGAGTGAGAGAGATGGCTGGTAAAAACGCGCCACCCACACCCTTCAATCCTGATGAGGAGGATTGGGAATCGTATATCGATCGCTTTCTGATGTTTCTAGAAAGCAACAAGATGGAAGAAATCTCAGACCAAAGGAAGAGGGCTGTCTTCCTTACACACTGAGGACCGGCCATATTCAAAATGGCGAAGGCGCTGGTGAAACCCAGAGATGTCAAACAGATGACCTGGTCCGACCTGAATCAAATGCTCCAAGCACACTACGCACCGGTGGTCTCAAATTTAATCAAAAGGCATGAATTTTACAAGAGGAACCAGATGGAGGATGAAACCATAGCAGACTGCAGCCTTGAGACACATCGGAGGAGCCTGTGAGTTCCAGAACATGGACGAGGCAATGAGAGACCGTGTAGTCCTCGGCCTGAAGGATTCTACCCTTCAGAGCAAACTACTGAATAGGCTGAACATAACCGTGGCCGAAGCCATTGCAGAGGCAATCGCCGCCGAAGTAGCAAAGAAGTCAGCAGCCACCATGCGGAAAATGAACGCAGTTCCAGACCTGCCAACCCAAACCAAGGAGGAGAAGGCAGAGGGAGGAAAGAAACATCCCACAGTGACAACCCACCACGAGGACATCGAAACCCAGAGTGACATCGAAGACGAAGACAAAGATGTCCATAAACTCTATTCAGATAGAAAATGGCGTGAAAAGAGGAGAAATCGGCAGTGTGTGGGCTGTGGAGGCAATCATCCACAGGCTGAATGCAGGTTCCCCAATGCAATATCCAGGCTTGTAATAAAAGGTGGCACATCAAAAGGGTCTGCCGCAACAAAAAGAGCTATAGTCCAAAAGACGCGACAGCACCCTCCCCCAGACATGACAGACAAGCCGGCAGCAGATGGAACCGCAATAAGAGAACGGGTGACAGGGAAGAAACACATCAGATAGTCACCATCGGCAATGCCAGGGTGGAAAGCGGAAAGAAAGTTCGTATCGAGGTGAGCATTGAGGGGAGACCCTGTGAGATGGAAGTCGACTCAGGGTCATTCTTATCAACGGTATCCTGGAATACCATCCGGCGCCTAATACCGAACATCAAACAGAGAGAATTACAGAAACAAAAACTAGTGTTAAAAGACTATCAGTAGTAATCAAATCCCAGTAGTAGGCCTTGGACATTTTTTAGTTGAATTTAAACACCACGCCGAAATCTTGCCTCTGACCATCATCGACCATGACCGCCTTAGCCTATTAGGAATCGAATGTGCCCCTGGGAATCGGGATGACTGGGATCAACCGCATTGCTACAACCAACTGGGAGGAGAGCCTGCTCCAAGAATTCCAAGATGTTTTCCACAGGACTCTAGGCAAGTACAAGGGGACCCCAATTTCATTTAGCCTAGACCTGAAAATAGCCTCCATCCGTTTAAAGGCCAGACGTGTCCCATTCGCACTAAAACCTAAAACTGATGAGCAGCTAAATAAGTTAATAGCTCAAGGGGTTTTAGAACCAATCGACCATGCCAGGTGGGAAACCCCTATTGTCACACCGGTGAAGCCAGATGGGTCAGTTCGCATCTGCGGGGACTATAAGGCAACCCTGAACCATGCGCTCCAACAAAGTGCATACCCAGTGCCAATAGTGCAACATTTATTGCACTCGCTAGGGAGAGAAAAAATATTTGCAAAGCTCGACCTAGCACAGGCCTATCAACAGCTACCTGTTGATCCCATTACAGCAGAGCCACAGATTATAGTAACACAAAGAGGGGCATTCAAATGTAACTGCCTCCATTCGGTGTTAGCATTGCCCCGGGTGTGTTCCAAAGCCTCATGGAACGCCTGCTAAACGGAATCAAAGGTGTCATCCCATACTTCGATGATGTACTGGTCTCAGCAAAAAATGCCAACCAGCTAGAGACCAGGTTAAGAGAAGTCTTAACAAGATTTAGGAAGTCAGGCCTCAAAGTAAAGAGGGAAAAATGTGAACTGGCCACTAACTGGGTCAAAATTTTGGGCTATTTAATCGATGAACAAGGCATTCACCCCACCGAAAAAAAGTGAAGGCTATCAGAGATGCTCCCAGACCCAAAAACAAAACCGATCTCCAGGCGTTCTAGGCCTCATAAATTTTTACAACGTGTTCCTGCCCCATAAGGCAACAATAGCAGAACCCCTACATCGACTGCTAGATAAAAAAATCGCTTGGACATGGGGCCACCGGGAACAGAAAGCCTTCCATGGTATCAAGGACCTATTAACGTCAGACACCATTCTCATCCAGTTTAGCAATACCCTGCCTCTGACGGTCACCTGTGATGCCCCGCCTTTTGGGGTCGGCACCATCCTGAGTCACCAACTCCCAGATGGCAGAGAGGTACCAGTCACATTTTACTCCAAGACGCTCTCCAAGTCAGAACGCAATTATAGCCAACTTGATCAGGAAGCCCTCACAATCATCGCCAGAGTCAAACGATTCCATGAGTACCTTTTTCCATCGTAACCGATCACAAGTCTCTTCTTGGAATCCTAGCAGGCAACAAGCCAACCCCGAACATTCTGTCACCTAGAATGATGAGGTGGTCTGAATTCCTCGCTGCCTATTCCTACACGCTACTCCACCAACCCGGCAAAGCCATTCCACACACCGACGCCTGAGCCATTCCCCGTTGCCCATCACAGAGGACAACCCTGCTCCAACTACCTCCACATTTCAGCTTGAGACCTACCCAGAGCTACCGCTGACTGCAGCTGACATCACGAGAGCCACAGCCAAAGACCCTTTGACGGCATGCATATTGAACTGGGTAGGTAAAGGCTGGCTGGAGGAAAACAAAACTGAGACTTTTAAACCTTTCCGTGTCAGACAGACCGAAGTGTCTATTGAAAAGGGGTGCATTTTATGGGGTGACAGGGTGGTAATTCCGAGCAGCCTCCAAGAAGACGTCCTGGGCATGTTGCACAAGGGTCACCCGGGCATAGTCAAAATGAAAGCCTTGGCCAGGAGTTACATCTGGTGGCCAGGGCTGGACAAAGACATTGAACACTGGGTTGCAACATGCCATGACTGTCAAAAAGCGAGGCCTACCCCCCCAAAGGCACCAATAAGAGAATGGGAAACTCCCCAGGGTCCATGGTCTAGAGTACATATTGACTTCGCTGGGCCAACAAAGGAGAACACTTTTTTAATTGTGGTTGATGCTTATTCAAACTGGTTGGAAGTCATCCTCATGGCTTCCATAACCACCAAGGCTGTTATGAAACAGCTCAACATACTGTTTGCAATGATTTACTGGTTTACTGGTACCTGATTTACTGGTTTTGGAAAATGGGCCTCAATTTACAGCCTTGCAATTTGAATAATATCTGGCTGCCCAGGGTATCCGTCATGCCTTAACCGCGCCGGCTCACCCAGCTGCGAATGGCAGGGCCGAACGCATGGTTCGGTATACTAAAGAGGGCCTAGAGAGAATGGACAAGGGGGACGTGCAGGACAAACTAAACCGACTACTAACCTTGCAACATATTACCCCTAGTAGCACAACAAATAAAAGCCCAGCTAAACTTTTAATGGGTAGGAAACTACGTTCCTACCTGGACAGGTTACACCCCACTTACACCTGGGACAAACCCCCCGACTCCTCCAGCAAATACTGTACTTTCGAAATTGGCGCCTAGTCTATGCCAAGAACCTTAACGGGGACCCTCTATGGCTTCCAGCCACCATCACACAAATCACAGGCCCCAGGTCCTACTGACTAATCTTAGATGATGGAAGGGAATGGAAGTGGCACATAGACCAGCTTCGTTCCCGCAACCTAGAACGAAAACCCGCCGCAGAACTGAAAATAATAAATTCTGATATAAGACAACCGGGGGGGGGGGAGTACAAATAAATAAAAAAGGGAGAGATGAACCTCCCATAACAAGACAACAAACTGTGCAAAATGACAATCTAGCCAAACAAAAAGAGGACTCACGGTTAGATGAACCCCGGGAAAGAAGTCCGGGAGAAGGAGAGCGAAGCGAGGCCTTCCTGGAAGGTGGCAGCCAGGCCAGCTCAACCAACCCGGTCAAACCAGAAGGGAGTGGCAGAGCCATCTCAACCGGCCCGTGAGACTCAGGTGGGAGCGGCATGGCTGACTCACCCTTCCAGGAGGTTCCATGGAGAAGGCCGAGAGAAACAGCAATCCCATCTGAATCGCTAGAAGACCAAAACAAGACTGAGCCACGTAGGTCAACTAGGACTAGAAAAAGCCCCACCAACCTGCGCGACTACGTCACCCACGTTGGACTGAACTAAAGGGGGAGGGGTGTTCTGTATGGAATTTGGTAGGTTCCAAGTCATTCATTCTGATTGGCCGAAAAGGCCACTTACGGATTGATTCACTAAGAACCAATCCGGGAAGCCGCCAAACGGCGGGAAGAGTTAAACAAGTGTCATTGGCCACAAGCCGGCAGGCAAGCCGCTATATAAAGGGCTGCCGCGACTTGGGATAGGTTCTGTAACTTTTGCCTTGCGAGTTAAATAAAATAGTTGTTGTTTGGAACCCGATCTCGCGTGCTTCTTTCCAGACGGAACATTGAGTTACTGCTGTTCCTTCTCCTCTGGAATTCTTCTCTTGCTCTGCCAGACTAATCATCTCATCTTCCCTTGATTTGACTTGTAGTCACAGTTTGTGTTAACCACCTTTTGGACTTGATTCTCTGCAGCCAAAGGCTGTTCCTGGGAGAGTTTTTCTCCAGCCCAGAAGATAACCAGGACATTGGGAGCAAAGTTGGAGCTAATAAAGGGACTCCTTCTGATTATTTGACTGTGTTGCCTTTGTGCCATGTCCCTTTGGGTCATCACAGGTCATCTCTGATGGTATCTGGCCCCCTTATCTTCTACTAGCCTCCTCTTCAGTTGCCTGAGCATCAGGTCTTCTCCAAGTTCTTGTCTTGGCATCATATGGGCATTCTGGTTTGACTTCATCTACAATCAAATCTTTTGTTCTTGTGATCCAAGAATAAGGACTGAGGGTAATATGATAGCAACCTTCCAGTTTCAAGAGGTGGTAGGTGTCCATTTTAAGTCATGTGATATAATAGAACATAGAAATTTGAAGGTCTCTACTGTTGATACTGTTGATACTGGATGATCCAAAAAGCTGAAAAATGGAGGTTCTGAATTTTGGGATTGGAGAAGATTCTTGAGGACTTGAAGAACATAGAATCATAGAGTTGGAAGGAACCTTAGACCTAAAGTTGTTGCAAAGGTGCTTTTTTGAGAGGCAACTGGACTTTTTTTGTTTTTCCTTGAAGACATCTTGCTTCTCATCCAAGAAGCTTCTTGGATAAATGTCTTCAAGGAAAAACAAAGGAAATCCAGTTGCCTCTGGAAAAAATACCTTTGGGTCTAAGGTTCCTTCCAACTCTATGATTCTAGGTTCTTCAAGTCCTCAAGAATCTTCTCCAGTCCCAAAATTCAGAGCCTCCATTTTTCAGCTTTTCACATCATTCAGTTTTCTCCGCCAGATCTGACAAGTCAAAAAATACCACAATATCCACCTGGATTGATTTCTTTGGCCAACTTCCGATGTTCCTCTTTATGTTCATACTTGTATTTGTTATGTTGTACATGTTTGACAAACAAACAAAGAAACAAACAAATAAAAATAAACTTTTATGCTGCCTGTGTTAAACATCTTCAAAGCTTAATTAAAGTAGTTACCAAATGCTAATTTTTAACCTGAATGGGAGAGGGATGATTTTAAAAGACACCACAGCAGAGAAATCCAGCTAACTCTGTTTAATTAAATCTACATGTTAATGACATCAAATCAGTGTTGGGTTTTGCCCTAGGTCCACAGACTGCATTTTGGAGCGGGTTTTCACAGCATGCGATGGAAACACCAGTGGGAAAAAGTCACAGACTCCTTGGCCTAAAACAAACCTCGGAGTTTTGTGGGTTAGGCAAACCGCCAGCCATCCTGGGCAGCCGCTCTCTGAACCCTGGCCAATTTCTCATGCACAGAAGAGCAGTTGTTTTGTTTAATTTTCTTAATTGATCTTTCTGCTGCTGGATGCTATTTAAATCTAAGTGAGTGGTGCTCAGAGTGGAGAGGACTTAACCTCATAGTAATTTCTGCCTGTGTGAAGTAGACGTTTTCTCTCTGTATTTTACGATTAGGGGGAAAAAAAGAAATACAGACATGCTGTCTGTCAATCAAACCCCCTTTTCAAATTTTCCTGAAGGGCGTTGGATCATCCAGAAGACGGTACACACACTCCTCGACTCATGACCACATTGGAGCCCCACATTTTTGTTGCTAAAGTGAGATGTTTGTTAAGTGAGTTTTGCCTCATTTTATGACTTTTTTTGCCATGGTTGTTAAGTGAATCACTGCAGTTGTTAAGTTAGTAACGTGTATTTTTTTCACTTGGAAGCTTTGAGGCTGCCACATTCAGTGCCTGGGAATTTGGGAGGGGGGATTTCATAGTGAAACAACAACATTCTTTCTCAGAGAGTGAAGGACAAGTTTCCCTGCACCTGGAGGGGATGGATTAGAGCAGTGGTGGCTCACCTTTTTAGGCTCCTGTGCCAAAAATTGCATTTGCACACTTGCATGCCAGCACCCAGAAGGCAATGTGCATGCACTCCCCATGCCCCCTACACATGTGCACGCATTTCTCCCCCACGCACTGCACTGCATTTCTCCCCCTTACCTGCACTGCACCTTCCAGCTAATTTTCAGCCTGTTTGAGGCCGTTTTTGGATTGCCAGAGGCTTGAGGGAAGCCTCTGGAGGCTTTGTAGGCCGAAAAATGGGCCCGTTTCATCACTTCCTGTATTTCTGGAAATACAGGAAGTGACTTAACGGGCCTATTTTTTGTCCTGCAAAGCCTGTAGAGGCTTCCCTCAAGCCTCTGGCAGGCCAAAAAAGCCCCAAAAATCAGCTGGGAGGTGCATGCATGTGCAGTGAGGTAGGTTTGCCTGGGGCTCGCATACCCACACAAATGGCTCTATGTGCCACCTATGGCACACGTGCCAAAGGTTCACCATCATGGGACTAGAGGGAGGTCTCCAGTTGGGAGAAAGATTTGATTCGACCATGTGATGAACTGGTGGGTACAGGGGATGGATCTTTGATTTTACTTTTGGGTAGAGAAACCCGGAACTCTTAGTTATGACAACTCCAACAAATTCTTATTTGAATGGACTTTGTCTCTGAGTGCTAAATTAGAATGGAGAGTTTGGTTGGAACTCTGACAACATGATTGTTAAGTGAGTCTGCCTTCTCCATTGACTTTGATTGTTAGAAGGTCACAAAAGGGGATCACGTGACTCCAGGACATGGTGACCATCATAAATATGTCAAGCATCTGAATTTTGATCATGTGACCATGGGGAAGCTGCAAGGGTCATAAGTATGAAAAATGGTCATCAGTCACCTTTTTAAGGTGAGTTGTAACCTTGTACAGTCACTAAATGAATTATTGTAAGTTGAGGACTACCTGTATATGATGATGCCAACAAAATGCTGAAGGTGAATGATAATCTGAGATGGGGGAGGAAACCAGAAGACCATTTTGAAAGAAACTCAGGGAGTTTTTTGAAGATGGATCAAACAAATTAAAATGACAGCTATCTCTTTTTTTACATTCATTTTATTGTGACCGAGAAAACGAGGCGCTTTGCTTGTACAGTTGGTCCTAGATCAGTGATGGCAAACCTTTTTGTTGGGGTGTGCTGAAAGCGTGTGTGCACTGGCACCCACAATACAATGCGACCCCCCTGCGCATGCACATGCAACCCCCATCTCCTTTCCTGCATTGCGCATGCGTGTGCCTCCCAATTGATTTTTGGCCTGTTTGAGGTCTTTTTTGCCCTCCCCCGAGGCTTGAGGGAAGCTTCTGCAGCCTTGGGAGGCCAAAAAATGGGCCTTCCAGAAATACAGGAAGTGCCCGTTTTCAGCCTCTGGAGGGCCTCTGGAGCCAAGGGGAGGCCATTTCCCCCCTCCCGGGGGCTCGAGGGAATCCTCTAGAGCCTTGGGAGGCTGAAAATGGGCATGTTTCAGTACTTCTGGTATTTCCAGAAGGCCCGTTTTTCGGCCTCCTGAGGCTGCAGAGGCTTCCTTCGAGACTCTGGGAGGAGGAAAACAGCCTCAGATGGGCTGAAAATCAGCTGGGAGGTACACACATGCACAGTGTCGGTAAGTTTGGCTGGGCTCGCATGCCTGTACATATGGCTCTGCATGCCACTTGTGACACGCGTGCCATAGATTCGCCATCACAATCCTAGACTTATAACAGTTCATTTATTGACTACAATAGCACTGAAAAAAGTGACATTCCCTTTTTCATACTTACAACCATTACAACACCTCCATAGTCAAGTGATTGAAATTCAGATGCTTGGCAACTGACTCACATTTGTGACGGTTGCAGTGTCCCCGGGGGTGATGCCCTTTTGCGACCTTCTGACAAGTAAAGCCCATGAGGAAGCCAGATTCACTTAACAACTGTGTTACTAACTTAAAAACTGCAGTGATTTGCTTAACCACGGTGTCAAGAAAAGTCATTAAATGGGGCAAAACCTCCTTTAAAAATGTCTCAGAGCAATGGAAATATTGGGCTCAATTGTGGTAAGTCAAGACTATATCTAAATTTTTCCCCTTTTTATGAGATTTGATGTCTTATGCTAACTGCACATGTAATGCTGTTTTGCTTCTTTTCTGATTTGTTATTTTACAGGCAAAAGGGAAAAAGGAGGAAGTGAGAAAGGAACGCCTCCTTTTCCGTATAGTAATATTTAGTTTAATCAAAATGATTTCTGCGGACGAATTCATGTCAAATTATGTGATATGACAGCTAGTCTATTAACAGGAAACAAACAGGAAATTAATAATAACTACAGCAGTAATAAGATGAATAAGAAGGCCAAACTCAGTTGAAACAACTGGCTGACGGTGCCACCAACCATAATAAAGTATTCTGTAAAGTTTCTGTAAACTTTAGAGTTTCTGTAAATTTTAAATTTTTTAAGTTTCTGTAAATAGAGGGACAAAATCAAGATCATGTGAAGTGTTAATGCCACTTCATAAGGCCTTAATAAGGGCACACTTGGAATTAATGAATACAGTTTTGATCACGACGTTGTAAAAAAGATGTTGAGACCAGTGGTGGGATTTAAATTTTCTTACTACCGGTTCTGTGGCCATGTCTTGGTGGACGTGGCATGGATTGATGGGCGTGGCTTGGTGGGCGTGGCAGGGGAAGGATACTGCAAAATCCCCCTTCCCTCCCCACCCCACTAGCCTGCTTTCCAGCTCCGTTCTCCTGTGTAGGGCAACAAAAGGAGACCAGCCAATCACCAGGGACTCAACAGGAGGCAGAGAATAGATGGAATTGGCAGGGCTAGTCAGAGGTGGGATTTGCTGGTTCTCTAAACTACTCAAAGTTTCCGCTATTGGTTCTCCAGAACTGGTCAGAACCTGCTGAATACCCACCTCTGCACTTAGACATACATTGCGCTTTATAGTACTTTACAGCCTTCTCTAAGCAGTTTACACAGTCAGCATCTTGCCCCCAACAATCTGGGTTCTTATTTTACCCACCTCGGAAGGATGGAAGGCTGAGTCCACGTTGAATCTGGTGGGATTTGAACTGCCAAATTGTAGGCAGCTGGCTGCAGAAGTAGCTTGCAGTACTGCATTCTAACCACTGCACCACAGAGAGTAAAACCCATGTCCCACTGCACAAACGGATGCAAAGAGGATGTAAAATGGACAAAAAAGCTTGCCATCCATTGGAAAACGCGATGCATCCGTTGGGTACTCACTGCATACGTGTTTCATATGCTCTATCCGTCGAGCATCCGTCAACTCAGATTTCAACCACGCAAGAAGTTTTGAGCTGCACAAAACTTTTTGAGCGGATGAACTTTCCGCCGCGTACGATGTACATCTGCGACACATACGGGCAACAAACGTTCTATGTCCGTTGTCATCCGTTAAACGTCAGCTGTATCCTCTCAGCATCCTCTGGACATCCTCACAACTCACATCCGCTGCAGCTGAAAATGGAAAGAGGGAGGAAGTGAAAGGTACACAGAACGTCCACACAGCATTAGTAGCACAGAAATAGAAAGGATGTAAGCGGATGCATCTCGTATATAAAGCATTAAAACGGACAAAACGTTTGTATATGGGATGTATCTCAGATATTTAGGATGTCTGGAGTATGCCTAGAGTATGTGGAAGGACACCTAGTGGACAACCAATATTTCCTATAAAATGGGGGAGGAAATCACCTGGATCTCAGTATGAGTCCAGCAGCCATGGTGTACAGACCTCTTCACCCTTGGTCTTGCTCTTCCACATCATCCATTGATCTCCACCATGGATCATAACACAGTTCTTATGGTAGCTGCGATCATTCAACACCAGAACCAAGCCCTCTTCAGACTGTTTCACCTTTTCTACGCAAGGAGAAGAAGGAGACGTTCAAGAGCTGTGTGGGTACGACGATGGATCAGGAGAAGAGTGGAGTTTGGACTGTATCACAACCTGATGGTGGAACTGAGGAATGAAGACCCTCGTGCATTCCAGCACTTCATGAGGATGCCACCAGCCATGTTTTTCGAAATTGTAGAGCGTCTGAGACCCAGGTTGACCAAGCCAAGCACCAATTTCCGTCCCAACCTGGACCCTGGATTGAAGGTGGCACTGACTCTGCAGCACCTGGCCTCTGGAACCATATACAGAAACATGCAGTATGCCTGGAGGGTGCCACAGAACAGCATCAGCAAAGAGGTCAGAGAAGTGGTGCAGGCCATCATCGAAGAATATGTGGAGGAGCTCCTCCAGTTTCCCACAACTGAAGAAGGCTGGAGGAAAGTTGCAGAACAGTGGTATCAGAGGTGGAACTTTCCCCACACCGTTGGAGCCATAGATGGTAAGCACGTGGCCTGCAAAGCTCCAGCCAACTCAGGGTCCTCTTATCACAACTACAAGGGCTTCTTCAGTATCATCCTCTTTGCCATGGTTGATGCTGACTACAAGTTTATGTACATTGATGCTTCAGGCAATGGGTCAGCTTCAGATAGCCAGGTATACAACGCCAGTGACCTCAAGGATGGGCTGGAATGCAACCTCATCATGGGTTTTCCAGATACAGACCCCCTACCCAATGACACACAAGATGTGCCCTACTTCATCGTGGGTGATGATGCCTTCTCCCTCAGAACCTACCTCATGAAGCCCTACACTTCAAGATACCTCACCTGTGAAGAAAGAATCTTCAACTACTGGCTGTCCAGGGCAAGATGGGTGGTGGAGAACGCCTTTGGCATCCTGGCCAACAGGTTCCAGGTACTTCTCACCACCATGCAGTGTTACCCAGGGACTGTGAGGAGCATCGTGGAAGCTTACTGCATCCTGCACAATCTCATGCGCACCCGCTACCCAGTGTTGCAGAACCGTCAACAAGGGAATGGGGACATGGAGCCTGGTGAATGGAGGCAAGGACGAAACCTGATAGACACTGTGGATGTACAAGGCCCCAACAGAGCTTCACGTGAAGGGAAGAAGCAGCGCAACCTTAACTGTCTTAAGTAAACTGTATGACTTTATTAAAAAAGCAAAATGAACCAAGTAAAGTGTCTTTAAGCAAAGATAAAGTGAACAGGTAACAACTCAGTCTCTGGCACTATTCTCAGTCACTCTGAGGCATGTCCATGGTCTCAGCTGTCAATCGGGCAGGGACTGTGGAGGTGGCCATGGCTTGAGTGCTGGTCTGAGGCGCCATTGGGGTGCTTGGCCCCGAGAGTACAACAGGGGATGGTGTGTTCAGGAAGCTCTCAGAGAGCTGACTCAGTCCCGTGAGGTTGAGAGGCCCTTCATCAAGGACCTGGGATGTCAGGCCCAAGACTGATGACAGATTGTTCGTTGAGGGGCTTGGCTGTGGGATGGAGGAAGGAGGAATGTATTGGGGCTGTCTGGTCTGCAGCTGGGCAAGGTGAGGCGTCTGTGGCGTGCGATGAACCTGGGCCTGGACTGGGAAGGGCTGCCTCTGCTGTGGGAAGTCCTGGTACTCATAGCCTTGGTAGGTGAGGGGCTGTTGAAAGCCGTGGAAGGGCTGTGACATCGCCTGGGGTGGAGGAGCAGACCTGGACTGGGTCAGAGCAGGTTTAGCTGGGCCTGGAGGGTTGTGCAGAAGTGCTGTTATCTTCTGCTTCATCACCTGGTACTGGGCCTCAGGCAGGTCCATGAGGGTCTGGTTCATGTAGGTGATGAAGGGCTTCTGGTTCGAGGATGGTATGTCGCTGTGGACCAGCTGAGAAAGAAGATCTGTGCTGGTTTTGATTGTGTCCCTGATCTCCAACAGGACAGTGTGGCTCTGGCCCTCCAGTCTGCCTCTCTGCCTGCTTTCTGTGGAGGTGGAGCGGGGGTGGGGGTGGGTTGGTCTCTGCTGGCTGCCGCTTCCTCCTCCATTTGTGACAAAGGATCATCCACGTCCTCTGGCATGGGGAGTGCAGCTGTCGGGGGGTTCTCTGTCGTGGGGCCCTCCAAAGACACCTGCCTGGACACGGTCGCTGTCTCCTGGCTGGAAGAGGACTGGCTGTCTATGGGCTGTCTGAGGGAGAGGGTTGTCAGAGGGGCTGCTCCTCAGTGGCGGACCTCACCCTCCAGGAAGCTGTACTTGGCCATGACGTACATCTCCCAGTCAGTGAGCTTGACAGCGGCCTGGCCAGATTTCTTCAGGTGTAGCTTGCCATACCAGGTGTGCATGTGCTTCCACCATCCCAGGAGTAGTTCTGAAGTGTAGCCCAGGCTCTCTGCCTTGTCTCTCCAAGCTGCCTGCTTCCTCTTGGTGTTGTGATGGAGTCTGTGGCCCTTTCTCCACAGGTACTCATTCTCCCTCAGCCATTCCATCATCTCCTCCTCATGGTCCTCGGAAAGGGTGTACTGTTTCCTCTCTCCCTTCTCCTTCCCTTGCCTCTTCCTCCCTCTGGCAGGGGCTTGAGCAGCAGGGCCTTCAGGGGCTTGAGCAGCAGGGCTTTGAGGGACTTGGGCGTGGTCCACCACAGCAGCAGCAGCAGCAGTAGCAGTAGCAGCAGCAGCAGCAGCAGTAGCAGCAGCAGTAGCAGCAGGAGAAGCACCACCAGCAGCAACACCAGCAGCACCAGCAGGAGAAGCACCAGCAACACCAGCAGCACCAGCAGCACCAGCAGCACCAGCAGAAGCACCAGCAGCTTCAGAATCAGTGCCAGAAGGTGGGATGGTGGTTCTGTCCCTCTTGCCAGGGCTGGCAGGAGTAGGCACAGGCTTTCTCTTCTTCCCTGACTGACGAACCATGGTGTTCCTGCTAGATGTCTGTGGCAGCACGTCTTTCCTCTGAATGCTGACTGCTTGCGAGCTGCATCCTTTTATATCCGTGAATCTGATGCAATTCATACGCCCCGCATGCGCTGTGAACGCTTTGCATCCACTATGCATCCGCTATGCATCCTATAGGTGTCCGTGATGCATCTGCGTCATCTGCTATGCATCCGTTCCTTCCGCTATGCGTCCGCTTCGCAATTCTCCCCCAGAAGCCCTTCGGATGTGTCATCCGCTTCCATCCGCTGTCATCCGCTAGGCTTCCTACAAACATCCGCTTAACATCCTCGCTACGTACTACCCCCATCCGTTCCTTTCCATTCTTTCTGTTCCTTTCTGTTCTGTTTATGCAAATTTGGGGCACTTTTTGGAGCGGATAACAACGGATAGAGCCACCCCGGAAATTTTGCTCGTCCGCTGTGTCCTTTTTGCATACGTTTTGCATCCGGCGGCCAGTGGGACCTAGCCTTAATAAGTGACTAAAGTTGTATGTTGCCTGGTTTTCAAGGAATCTATATCCCTGTGTCCATATCTAAAGAGTTCTGTTCCTAAATCTGCAGGCCATCCATATTTGTCGTGAATTGGGTGGCCTTTTAAATTGGCCTTATAAAACAAAGTGGTGTTGTTTATAAGGCCAAAAAAGGGGTAGAGCTTACATTCAGTTGGTGGATTTATTTTTACTTTATTTTTTCATTTGATTATTATTCCTCCTCCTCCTCCTCCTCCTCCTCCTCCTCCTCCTCCTCCTCCTCCTCCTCCTCCTCCTCCTCCCCCTCTCAAACCTTCCCTGGGTTACAGGATACATCCAGAGAGTGTAATCGCCCTCAAAAGATCATTCCCCTCCTTTGAATGCCAATGCCTAAAGAAGCCCTCACTCTCTGAAAATCAGTGCAAAGGAAGATTTGCTGAGCATTGTTTAATGTTTATGTTCTCTAATTTTATGCAGAATAACAGTGTAGAGTATAACAGATTAGCAGAATTTTGCCTTCTGTAGAAAGTTGGCACCCACCCCTCTCCTAGAAGAATGAAATTTTGGGGGAAATATTTAAAAAGCCAGAATATTATATTTCCCTAAAAGAGCATAATGTTTTTAAAGACAGAAAGCAGCCCCCAAGTCTTTCTTAATAGCCCCAGCAGGACTGGGTCATCCTAGGTACAAGATAAAAGACCTTCAGCTCCAGGCTGATGGGATTAAGACATGGCCCTTCGGGACATAATAGGATTATCTAGCAACAGAGCTAACTACATTGCACAATCTCTTCAGGACATTGCATCACCCAACAAACTTCAATCAAATCTGACTCAGACAAACATGACCCCATATGGTACCATGGGAGTCTGACAACAGCCAATAGAATACATGTTCTTGCACAGGAACAGGAAGCTCAAGTTCAAAGCCCAAGAGAAGTTATAAAAGCCACCCACTCTCAACTCCATGTGGTCAGCTGCCCAGAACTACCCATGTGCTTCCGCTTCACCATTAAACCATCTTTCCAATCAGCCTCCATGTTTCCAGTGTCTTTCTCCTGGCTTGGAACAGAACCAGATGGATATTTCTTCCAAGGTTACTACAATATCTCAAGAGCTATAAATGAAATGAATTTCTAATTGATAACCAACAATTCTTAAACCTTTTAATTATGAGGTTATCTGTCTAAAAAACAAAGGATCCCTTCTTCCCTTAATTAAATATTTGTAGGAATGGAACAAACCAATAATGGAAAGAACTATTAAAGCCTTAAAATAATTGGCAAATCTCTTTCCCCCCCACCTCTATCTTTCAAATATTTTCCTGGTTTGAAAAAAAAACCAAGTCTGCTGCATCATTTTAATCATTCAGAAAGTATCATACAAAGCAGAGGTAATTCATATGCAAGACGTTGACTGCAGAGCAATTAGTCCTTCATTAATATGCAAATTTGGTCCAATGCAAATCCGTTGATGTGCAGGGTTGAAATAGGCAAGGCAGCTTTACACTGCACGAAAAGCCAGATGCTTTTATTAACTTTGAAATTGAGGGATTTGGTTAATGATATTGTTGACAAGATAAATGTGAATAAATTTGACGGCTGCCATCTTTCATATTAGCAAAGGGCTGCGGGGAGAAAAGAAAAAAGACAAGCAAAATGCTGATTTCATTTGATAATTTTCCTACTCCTGAACTAAGAATGAGTGTCAGATTTGAAGTAATAACGTTAGATGTCTTAATATAGCCATTCCAAGCCCTGAATTCATTTTCCAGGGTTATAATCATTTTTCTTATGCAGCTCTTTCGATTGGGAAGAAAAAGCAGACATGCAAACACATATTGCACCTGGGCATTTTAGATTGGAAAGTCAGGATATTTGCATTTGGAGGTAAAATATAGGGCTCGGGAACTTTTAGATCCAGGTTATCAACCCACTTTTTCAGGTAGGATGTAACTTTTGTAAGTAGTTGGTCAGAAGTCAAGGACTGCATGTATTTCAGCAAAATTCTCCCTGGTGGACTGTGGTATATCTACTTGTTGTTGTATCACTGTCTGTCTGCTGTCTGTCTGTCTGTCTGCCTATCATCTATCATCAAATCATCTATCTATCATCATCAAATCATCTATCATCTATCATCAAATCATCTATCTACCTACCTTCCTACCTACTTACCTATAATTTATCTATCATCAAATCATCTATCATATATTATCAAATCATCTATCTATCTATCTATCTATCTATCTATCTATCTATCTATCTATC
>BLBF01000036.1:28572390-28586476 GCA_015471245.1 Laticauda colubrina
GAGAGAGAGAGAGAGAGAGAGAGAGAGAGAGAGAGAGAGAGAGAGATCATCTCATCTTGGAGGGCTGGCAGTGATGTTCTCTCTCTTTCTCTCTCTCTCTCTTACACACATACACACAAACACACACAGGGGTCCCTCACACATCCCCATCCCCTCCAAGGCAGCCACATTCTTTCACTAACCTACTTTTCAGCTCCTTTCTCAGGGGGCGGGGGGGAGAGAGAGAGAGAGAGAGAGAGGGTATCCTGTGATCACAAATAAAGAATGATCGGTAGGAAAACAGAATGGGGGATTTTCCTGCAGACTTTTGGGGGGATTTTACCAGGGACCACCAAAATTTTCTCATGGACCATCAGTGGGCCGGTTGGTGACAATTGATCTAGGCCAACCCTCCACTCAAGCAAGAGACCTTGATAGGAGATAGGAGACATTTCTGACAAGTGGCTCTCCAGTCTCTTCTTGAAAGTTTCCAGTGACGAAGCACCCATAACTTCTGAAGGCAACTTCCATTGGTTGACTGTCCTCACTTTCAGAAAATTTATCCTTATTTCAACTCCTTGATCAGTTTCCATCCATTGTCTGGGCCTTTGGGTGCTTTGGGAAATAGCTTGACCCCTTCCTCTCTGGGGCAGCCCCTCAAATATTGAAAGACTGCTCTCCTGTCTCCCCTGGTTCTTCTCTTCACTAGACTAGCCATGCTCAGTTCCTGCAACTGTTCATCGTATGTTTAGCCTCCAGCCCGCTAATCAAACCTGGTTGTTCTTCTCTGCACTCTTTCGAGAGTCTCAACATCTTTTCAATAGAGTGGTGACCAAAACTAGATGCAGTATTCTAGGTGTCCTGACTAAGGCTTTAGTTTAGTTTAGTTTTCAGTTTACTTTATTGTCATTGCACCTTGTACAATGAAATAAAACACCATCAGTGCACATCATGAGCATGAAAATAAATACAAACACACATCCTTCACCCTCCACACATTGAACCGAAAACCCCCGATACTGCACCAACACTGCACTATATAGTAGAATTCAAAAGAGCTACTGCCCTGGGATAGAAGCTGTTTTTTAGCCTATTTGTGCTTGTTTTTATTCTCCGGTACCGTCTGCCAGATGGTAATAGTTCAACAAAAGGGTGCCCAGGATGAGATGGACCTTTGAGAATGTTTTGAACTTCCTTAAGGCAGTGGGAACTATAAAGCGGGGAGGGGAAGAGGGTAACCCAGGATCCTCTGGGCAATGACGTTAACCCTCTGGAGCGCTGCCCTGTCTGCCACTGTGCAATTGGCAAACCATACAGAGGTGCAATAAGTTAAGATACTCTCTCTGGTGCAGCAGTAGAAGGTCTCCAGCAGTTTTTCATTCAGTTGTTGTTTTCTGAACGAAATTATATTATATAATTCTTTATAGAGTGATATTAGTACCTCCCTTGATCTTGATTGTATCCCTCTACTAATGCAACACTAAGATGCCCCCTTTTCTGTCTGTTTAATTCCCCCATGTAAAACAAAATGTGTTTCATTTACTACTGGTTCCAAATGTCCTTTTGTGACACTTTGGATGATAGATGAGAATCTCTCCCATTTCAAAGGTAGGCGAGCTATTTCATTCAATCGATTGAAGTTAAATCTTATAACCGGGTATTTTTCATCCTTGGGGGAAAGTAAGGGTGGGAAGTCCTGTGTTACCATCTTTGCTTCAATTTCCCTTGTGCAGAAAAACACGATACGCAGAGTGGAGAGAGAAAGCAGCCATCTGCAAATGATCTATTTATCAGGAATGGGGGAACACAGAGCAAATTATTAAATGTTGAAAAGACTAAAACATGTGAAGAAGGGTGGCAGGATTTCGGTTTGGCCAGTCTAGAGCAAAGAAGGACTAGAGGGCAGGGGTGGGATTCTACCAATTCGCACCTATTCACTAGAACCGGTTGTTAACAGTCTAAGCAGTTCAGATAACTGGTTGTTAAAAGAAATTACTGGCCTAATTTGCTTGTGTGGAGTGACCATTCAAAGTTACAATGGCACTGAAAAAAGTGACTTATGTCTATTTTTCATACTTACGACTATTGCAGCATCCACACCGTCATGAGAGGCCCAGACGAGGAGATGCGTGCCTCGATGTGAGTGATATTGAGTTGGCCACACCCAGCCAATAATATGACCACCAAGCCATATCCACCCAGTCAAATGACCAGCAAGCCACACCCACCACCTAAGCCATGTCCACATTTTGCTAAAATTTTTGAATCCCACCCCTGACTATAATCTATCTGAAACTGAAGGGATTATTAAAATTCAGATGCTTGGCAACTGGTTCATACTTATGACCGTTGCCATGTCCTGGCCTCAGACGATGCTCTTTTGCGATCTTCTGACAAGCAAAGTCAATGGGGAATCCAGATTCACTTAACAACCATGTTACTAACTTAAAAAAAAATGCAATGATTCACTTAACAACTGCAGCAAGAAAAGTTGTAAAATGGGGCAATCTCACTTAACAAATGTTTCACTTGGCAACATAGTTTTTGGGCCCCATTGTGGTCATAACTCGAGGACTACCTGTATAAATTTTGGGCTCAATTGTGATTATAAATCGTACACTTTATGTTGCAAACACGTTTAAGTATTTATTAATTTATTTAATGTATATCCCACCTTTATCCCAAAGGTGCTTTTTTCAAGAACCAATTGGACTGTCTGGTTTTTCTTTGAAGACGTTTCACTTCTCATCCAAGAAGCTTCTTCAGCTCTGACTGGATGGTAGAGAATGGAAGGATTTATACTCCTTGCAGACAGCTGGTCATTTGTATTCTTTTATAATCATTAAGGCAGTTTGAAGTCCCACAGGTGCTTTTTCCAAGAGGCAACTGGACCTTCTGTTTTTTCTTTGAAGACGTTTTGCTTCTCATCCAAGAAGCTTCTTCACCTCTGACTGGATGGTGGGGAGTGGTAGGATTTATACTCCTTGCAGACAGCTGGTCATTTGCATTCTTTGGCCAGTCCTAGAGGCCATTTGGAGTTTTATCTATGTCCTCAGGGTCTGGTTTGAAAGAGGGGTCAAAAACGCCATCTATCTCAAAATTGAGCAACCCTCTCTCAACAATGGGGGAGGGATATGACACCATCTATCTCCAGTCCACAACACGGTCCTTTCAGCAGTTCCAAGAAGGCTCCACACTCATTTGCACTACTCAGGTGACTTTGAGGATACAGATAAACCTCCAGGTGGCCTCAACAACTTTCTAAAAAAAGGCAAATGACCAGCCAACTCCAAGGAGTATAAATCCTTCCATTCTTCAAAACCCAGTCAGAGCTGAAGAAGCTTCTTGGATGAGAAGCTAAATGTCTTCAAAAGAAAAAATAAGAAAGTCCAGTTGCCTCTTGAAAAAAAGCATCTTTGGGACAACCATGACCTGGAGGACTGAGAATCTCCATAGACATCCCACCTTTGTAATTTTATTAAATAACTGTGGTGAATATACTGAGGACCTCAACTGACAGTGAGAACAATCAACCAGTAGAACAGAAGTTGCCCTCGGAAGTTGTGGGAGCTTCATCACTTGAGACTTTCAAGAAGAGATTGGACTGCCATTTGTCAGAAATGGTGTAGGGTCTCCTGCTTGGGCAGGGGGTTGGACTAGATGACCTACAAAGTCCCTTCCAACTCTAATTATCTTTTATCTGTTAACTTACAACCATTCCGTCAACATATAAAATATTTCTATGGTCTTTTTAGAGTTGCCAACAGAAAGGGAAGGGTGCAGCAGTTTGCAAAACCGAAACTGAATTCCACAAATGTTTTCAAAGATAGTAACTAGGTGACCAAAGTTTCTGCCGAGGCAAAATTCTAACTGGAGAACATGATTGATGACTCTTGGCTACGGATGTGTCCCATTGGAGAGCATGAATTATGATACACCCAGGGGGTGGGGGGAAAACCAGGGTCAAGGGTGACAATGAATGATGTGTCTCAGAGTCATCTACACCAAGGCAGTGCCGGCATGTTAACTCCCAATAAATCCTTTTGAAGTTTTGGAAGTTTGGCTCGAGACTTATGATTTAAATGGGGATAACTTCCGGAAACCTGACACATTCATTTAGTGACCACTGGAAGTTACAGCAGCACTGAATAGATGACTTTTCACAGATGGAACCATCACAGAATCCCCACAGTCTTGTGATCAAAATGGAGGTGCTTGTCAACTGGCCTGCATTTATAAATGGTTGCAACATCCCAGGCTCACATGATCACCATGTGTGACCTTCCCAGGCAACTTCCAACAAGTCAAGGGGGTGGGGGAGGAAGCTGAATTTCACATAAGGACCATGGGATTCATTTTACGATGGCACAGATTCGCTTCACAACTGCAGTGATTCACTTAACAACGGTGGGGAAAAGGTTGTAAAATCAGGCCTGGCTCACTGAACAAGCCTCTTGTTTAGCAAAGGATATTTTGCCTCCCCGCTCAGGGTGGTTGTAAGTTGAGGACCACCTACTTCATTCCCACCATTGCATATGATTGGGCTTATTAAATAAATAAATAAATTGCATACAGCCTTAGCAAGAACATGCCATCTGTTGGCTGATTTGTAAGCAAACATATATACTATTACTAGCCAGAGATGAAATTGCATTGTGCCACCCAACTGAGGCAATTGTTTACAGAACAGCTATTTTATTTTTTGCAAAGAGAACTCCAAAGAAAGAAAATGACTAATCCTCGATTTGTTGCAACCCATCTGCAGGTTCTTCAGAGCAGTTCCTTAGCCGGTGTAAGCCTTAAACAGAATAACAGAGTTAGAAGCAGAGGTGGGTATTCAGCAGGTTCTGACCAGTTCTGGAGAACCGGTAGCGGAAATTTGGAGTAGTTCTGAGAACCGGCAAATGCTACCTCTGACTAGCCCCACTGCCATCTATTCTCTCCCTCCCATTGAGTCCCAGCTGATTGGCTGGGTCTCCTTTGGTTGCCCTGCACAGGAGAATGGAGCTGGAAAACAGGCTAGTGGGGTGGGGAGGGAAGGGGGATTTTGCAGTAACCTTCCCTTGCCACGCCCACCAAGCCATGCCCACCAAGCTAAACCCACAGAACTGGTAGTAAAAATTTTGAAACCCCAAAATTGTGGAATAGAAATTATAAATTAACGAAATCGGCAGCATATAAAGAGAATACCTATAAGATGTTTTAAATATAGTATTTGCCTCCTTCGATATTAGCGAAAATGTATCCCAATATGTATCTGGCATACCAGAAGTGCAAAAAGAAAGATGGTACATTTTATCATATGGGGTGGTCCTGCTTGGAGACCCAAAAATATTGGTTAAAAGTTCAAAAATGGCCACAGGAGATTACCAATGAGCAAATAGAATTAGAACTGGAATTGTTTATATTGGGGATATTCAGAAAGAAATATGGGAGAAATATATTTAATATTGCACATTTTAACTGCAGCCAGGATTGCCTTTGTATACCACCAGAGGAATTGATCATTAAAAAATAATGAGCTGTGCTGAGATGGACAAATTAACTTTGAGTTTACAAGAGAAAGAGGAATCTGATTATTACAAGATGTGAGAAAAATGGGATGACTGGATTGAGCAAAGACAGATTGGTGGATAGATAAATGGATTGTAAATAAATAGGGATATGCACTAGATAAGTCAATGATTTATATCCGCACAAATTCTCTATATTTGCAAATAATGCACAAAATATTAGTATAAGATGAATGTCACAAACTGTTGATCTTATAAGATTTATATTTTTTGTTTTTTGTCTTTTTAAAATGATAAAAGATTAATAAAGTTTATTTTAAAACAATAATTTTTGAATCCCACCACTGGTTGGAAGGGACCTTGGGAGGTCTTCTAGTCCAACCCCCTCAAACAGAAGGTGCTGTACCATTTCAATCAGGTGGTTGTCTAATCCTTTCGTAAAAACCTCCATTGTTGGAGCATCCACAACTTCTGGAGACAAGTCATTCCACTGGTTAATTGTCCTCATTTGTAAGGAAATTTCTCCGTAGTTCTAAGTTGCTTCTCTCCTTGATTAGTTTCCACCTGTTGCTTCTTGTCCTGCCTTCAAGGTGTTTTGCAGAATAGGTTGGAAGGTTCCATGTATAACCAGGAGAATTTCTACCTCCTGATAAAGATTTTATACAGTGTAAAAAGGTGACAGAATGTCTATTTGGCAGATCCCTCTAACTGCTCGATAGCCTGAGATCACTTGGCTCAAACTGACTCTTTATCAAACAGAGCACGGCCAATCTGAATGTTCTGTAGACATAAGGACAGTGATTGCTTCACAGCTCTGGGTAGCCAGGAATCCTGTCTGTATGAACGGTGCCAAGGAGAGGAACGGTATTTTGCAATCCAGGGGAAGCAACCATGTTTTGCATAGTTTAATACCATCAACCCCTAACCCAGACTATACTGGCAAACCACAGAATGTAATTCAGGTCTTTGGACCCTGGCTGGACGTGGTGACTTGGCCTGATTTCCTGTGGTTCCTTTCAGTTTTTGTTTTTTCTTTCAGGTTAAATAAAAATGATGAAAAACCTAAAGGTGGGTTCTAAATATCTAATGGTAGTCTTTGACTTACAACCATTCATTTATTGGCGGAATGGAATGGAATGGAATGGGACCTTGGAGGTCTTCTAGTCCAACTCCATGCTCAAATAGGAAGCCCTATACCATTTCAGACAAGTGGTTGTCCAGTCTCTTCTTATAAACTTCCAGTGTTGGAGTGTCCAGAACAGCTGGAGGCAAGTTGTTCCACTGGTTAACTGTTCTCACTGTCAGGAAATTTCTCCTTAATTCCAGGTTGCTTCTCTCCTTGGTTAGTTTCTATCTGTTGCTTCTTGTCCTGCCTTCTGGTGCTTTGGAGAATAGATTGACTCCCTCTTCTTTGAGGCACCTCCTGAGATATTGGAAGACTGCTATCAGGTCATTCCTAGTCCAGTGGTGGGATTCAATTTTTTTTACTGCTGGTTCTGTGAGCGTGACCTGGTGGGTATGGCCAGGTGGGCATGGCCAGGTGATTGGGTGGGCATGGCTTTCTTTTTGCAACACCATCCCCAACCCCACCCCACTTTTTGGGCCTTTCTGGCCTCAGGGGAGCCTCTAGGGGGGCATTTTTGCTTCCAGAAGGCTCCCCTGGGGCTCAGGAAGAAAAAAAAAGGAGCATAGGAGGGGTGCACAGACCCCTCCACCCTCCGTTTTAGGATCTTCCTGGCCTAGGGGAGCCTCCTTGGTGAAGCAGTAAGAAGTGAGGAAAATTAGCTGTTCATAGGAACAGCTGATTGTTGGGAGCTAAAAAAATAAATAGAAATACCCACGTCAAATCCTTGCTACCAGTTCATGTGAACTGGTGTGAACCAGCTGAATACCACCACTGCCCTAGTCCTTCTTTTCATTAAACTAGACATACCCAATTCCAGCAACCTTTTCTTTATGTTTTAGCCTCCAGTCCCCTAATCATCTTCGTTGCTCTTCTCTTCATCCTTTCTAGAATCTGAACATCTTTTTTGTATCATAACAGCAGATATAAATTAAAATCCGTCCTCAGCCACAAAACCCCCCAGGCGATTTTTCATGAAGGTGGAATCATCTTAAATGATTTGAAAGTTTTTCCGTCAAATTTCTCATCACCTGGGTTGAGTCACCATTTATGAAATAAGCTGCCAGCTGACTCACCCATCATCTCACAACTGTCTAGGTAGCATCTTTACATTTGTGGTTGATGGTTCATATTTTCCTTTCCCAGGTAATCTCTCACGATGGGGGCGGGGTTTACCTTTGTGAGGTTTTCAAGAAGAGACTGTTTATCTATTTGTCTAGATCGGTATGGTCACCTGCTCGAGCAGGGGGTTGAACTAAAATATGGCAAGTTTTAAGACTTGTGGACTTCAACTCCCTGCTATTGTGGCTCGGGAATCCCAGGATTTTGTATTTCTACTCTGTTATTCTATGTTCTGTAACTATTTTTTAAGCTCCCTTGGGCTGAGACAAGTGATCGGAAGCTAAAACATATAAAGAATGGTGGCTGCAATTGGGTATGTCTAGTTTAATGAAAAGAAGAACTAGGGGTGACATGATAACAGTCTTCCAGTAACTGAGGGGCTGCCACAAAGAAGAGGATGTCAAGCACCAGAAGGCAGAACCAGAAGCAATGGATGGGAACTAATCAAGGATAGAAGCAACCTAGAACTAAGGAGAAATTTCTTAATAGTGAGATTAACCTGTCAAACGGCTTGTCTTCAAAAGTTGTCACCATAATCACCATCACCACTATCACCATCACAATACCATTACCAGCGCCGCTACTGTCACTGTCAGCCTACCAGTGGTGGGCTGCAACCGGTTTAACAACCGGTTCTGTGAGCGCACGCGTGTGGAACGTTCGGAAAACACCCATTTGAACCTCAACAGCTTATCTTTTAGGGCAGGGGTCGCCAACCTTTGGACCTCAGGGACCACCAAACTCATAACTTTAAATACTGAGGACCACTAATATGAATTTTGACTGACGGTGTCTTGCTGACATGGGTGGGAGAGAGAGAGAGAGAGGGAGAGAAAGAGGGAGGGAGGGAAGCAGGGAGGGAGGGAGGGAGAGAGAGAGAGAGATCTGATCTAACCTCAGAGAGCTGGCGGTGATGTTCTCTCTCTCTTTCTCACACACACACACACACATACATAGAGGTCCCTCACACACACACATACCCTCCAAGGCAGCCATATTCCTAACCTGCTTTTCAGCTTCATTCTTGGGGGGGGGGGGGGGGGGGGGGGGGGTCTCCTGCAATCCCAAATAAAGAACGATTGATTGGTAGGAAAACGGGGGATTTTCCTGGAGACCTTTTTCCCAGGGTGTCTGCTGCTTCTGCTTTTGGCTGCATGCAAGAAAAGCAGCAGAAGCCTTTCTTTCTCTCCCCCAAACTCCACCAGAAATGAGTCTTTGGGACCCTGCTGTTAAAAGTCTTTGGGATCCTGTTATAAGTGGCTACACCATTCTGATGGAGTTTGGGGGAGACAAAGAAAGAGCTTTCCTGCTTTCCTTGCGTGCAGCCAAAAGCAGAAGCAGCAGAGAAAATCCCCAAAAAAGTCTGCAGGAAAATCCCCCATCCCGTTTTCCTACCGATCAATCATTCTTTACCGTCTCCAGCTCCATTCTCAAGGGGAGAGAGAGACTTTTGGCTCCATGCAAGATTTTCTTGCAGACCACCAGTGGTCTGCAGCCCACCGGTTGGCCGCTATTCTAGGGCAGTCATAGTAAGTAGCACAGCTGAGGTGTGGAAATCCACTGTGCTGCGCTAATCAGCTGAGCTGAGAAAGACCAAAATATAGGAGTGGATAGGCTGGGGCGGGTGGGCAGGGCTAACTGATTATCAGAACTACTGGTTCACTAGAACCGGTCTGAACCAGCAGCCTTTATAGCAGTGGTGGTTAACCTTTTTGGCACCAAGTAAAACTGGAAACTAATGCATGGGAGCACCGGAAACCAGAAGCTTAGCTTCCCGGCACATGTGCGCCGGCCACCTGGACTTCCGGTTTCTAACGTTTCTAACGCATGTGCACTTGCAAAGACCAACTGGCTGGCATGTGCATGCACACTGGGGGAGCTGCTCTTCCGGTTTCCAGCATTCCTGCACGTGGAAGATCAACTGGCTGGCGTGCATGTGCATGTCAGAACTCAGAAGATCAACGGTCGACAGCTTGCCCAGAGAGATGGCTCTGCGTGCCACTTCTGGCATGTATGGCATAGTTTCACCATCATTGTTTATAGTATAGTATAGTGTAGTGTAGTATAGCATAGTATAGCGTAGCATAGCATAGTATAATACAGTATAGTATAGTATAGTATAGTATAGTATAGTATAGTATAGTATAGTATAGTATAGTATAGTACAGTTTAGTTTATTGACATTGCGCTTCATACAGCTAAATTAAATGCCATCTTCAGTGCACATTATACATAAAAAATAAAACAAAAAACACCCCCCCCCCTCACATTATAGCCACTGCATGTGATGCATGCAATCTATGTGTGCGTGCGTGCACCTAGATCCTGAATCTTGGCTTAAGAGAAGGGGTTGCATCATCATTTCTGAAATGAAGCCTTTGGTCTGCAGAGAAGCTCAGGTGGAAATCCTTGATCTGTTGCCATCTCCAAATCCTAAGATTATCTTCTTAGGATTTTTCCGGCCAATTTCTCTGTGTCCTCAGGAACAAACGGTAGGTAAACTGTTCAGCAGCTTGTCCCGCTGAGTTCAAAAACACGCACATTCAACATTGCACGGTAAATATTTTGCAAGCTTTGAATTGATTAGGGCAAAATGCTTCTGAGCTTTCTCAATTTCTTTCCAAAAGAAGCTTGGAGGGAGCCATTCAAATCTGTGTACGGTGTTGAGAAATTACACATAGATGGCTTTCCATTGTAACCTCTCCTGTCTCCAAGAATGCCGCTTAGGATCATGCAGTGCAACGAAAGAGTAATTGATTACGGGACCTGCAAGAGAGAGCAGGCTGGCTGGGGAATTCTGGGAGTTGAAGCATGCTGACTGGGGAATTCTGGGAATGGAAGTCCACCTATCTTTAAAGCCTGTTGGCTGGGGAATTCTGGGAGTTGAAATTCACCCATCTTAAAGCCTGCTGGCTGGGGAATTCTGGGAGTGGAAGTCTGGACATCTTAAACTTGCCAGCTTTGAAAAATATTGTGTTAAATTTTAGGAAGATGTGAGGAATTGATGGACCAAAGCTCAAACTCTTTCACCCTTTACTCCTTCATTAGTCATGACTAATACAGGTGGTTCATGACTTATGACCCCGATTGAGCCCAAAATTTCTGTTGCTAAGTGAGACATTTGTTAAGTGATCTTTGCCCCATTTTATGACCTCTCTTGCCACAGTGGTTTAAGCGAATCACTGCACATTTTAAATCAGTAACACAGCAATTAAGTAAATCTGGCTTCTCCATTCACTTTGCTTGTCAGAAAGTCATGAAATGAGATTACATGACCTTGGGACTCTTCAAATATGAGTCAGCTGGCAAGTGTCTGAATTTTGATCATGTGACAAATTGGTGTGTGAAAAATGGTCATCAGTCACTTAACCATCTTGCTTGGCAACGGACATTTTGGGCTCAGTTCCGGTTGTAAATCAAGGACCACCTTAGTATAGAAAATAGGAGCAAAATCCACTTCTCTACTAGCACTGAGGATGTTACTTACTTTCAGAGGTGGTATTCAGCAGGTTCTGATCGGTTCTATAGAACCGGGAGCCGAAATTTGGAGTGGGGTTTGGAGAGCTAGCAAATGCCACCTGACTGGCCTCGCCCCCATCTCTTCTCTGCCTCCCATTGAATCCCAGCTGATTGGCTGGGTCTCCTTGTGTTGCCCTGCACAGGAGAACGGAGCTGGAAAGCAGGTTAGTGGAGTGGGGAGGGAATACAGATTTTGCAGTAACCTCCCCCTGCTACTCCCACCAAGTCATGTCATGCCCAATAAGCCACGCCCACAGAACCAGTATTAAAAAAAATTGAATCCCACCATTGCATACTTTAATTAAGGATTCCTATTGAATACTGTTGTCGGAGTCTGAGCAACGACTCTTCTGTGTATAGGAATGAGGAATGGACAGATCAGGGGTGTCAAACTCAAGGCCCGTGGGACAGATCTGTCCTGTGCTATATGTAGATCCGGTTTGCAGGCCCACCCTGGAAAAAGCAAAGGACCAGCCAGTGGTGCCTCTGCTATTGAAAATGGAGCTTGGAAGGGCTGTGCATGGCCCTCCTGGCCTCCATTTTTGGCCGCAACAGCCTATTGCAATCCTCTGCCATTGAAAACAATGCCTGGACAGGCACACGTGGCCTCCTTGAACTCTGTTTTGGCTGGCAGAGGGCTGCAGTAGACCGTTGCGGCTGAAAATGGAGCCCAGGTGGGCTGTCGCAGTCGAAAATGGAGCCTGGATGAGTGACGTCAAGCTGGCCACGCCCACCCTGGCTACATCCCCCTTACCCCCGACTCTCTGATGCAGTGGTGGGATTCATTTTTTTTTTTTTTACTACCGGTTCTGTGGGTGTGGCAGGGGAAGGATATGTAAAATCACCAGTCAGGATAGTATTTGCTCGTTCTCCAAACTACTCAAAATTTCCATTACCGGTCAAAACCTGCTGAATACCACTTCTGCTCTGAGGTCAAACACAATCCTGATACAGCCATCAATGAAATTGAGTTTGACACCCTTGGGATAGATGTAGGATAAGGTTCTTGTTGGGAATGAGCACCTATTTTGGAATGCACACTTCCTATCAACGGAGAACCAATTTTTTGTCTGTGGTGACCAAAAGGAGAGGAGGAAGACTAGGAAGATGTCCTTGGCCCCCCACTTCCTCCTCCAAACTGCCCGCTTAGCATTCTCAAAAATGCACAAGTGCACACTTGCACATGAGACGCCCCAAAGTTTCAAAGTGGCACTTTGGTTGCTAAGAGTAATTATCTCGGCATGCAACATAAAGCCTTTGTTTGGAGTGTTATTAAGTCCCGTTATCCCCAAGGAGAAATTCAACCTCCTTGCAAAGAGATCTTTGAAACAAACAGAACTTGGCAATCGTGCAATGCTGGCTGATGCCGTCTCCTCAAGGAAACTCCTGTGGGTTTCTGAAGGTGCAGGATAGAAAGGAACACCTTCAGTGGGTCAAGATGCAGCACCAGGATTCTTCGGACCCAGTTTGGTTGAGGAATGGGAATGTTGGGCCCAGACATGCATAATAACGTTGAGTGCAAGGCTCCCGGGTAGGTGCCTTACCCACTGAGACAAAACCTCGTCCGCCATTTCAACCCAATGGGATTGGCCAACCTTGCTCCCTCCAACAGAAGAGGGCATACCGTGGACCCCATCGGTCTAGGAATCTCAGCAGCAGGGTCCAGGAGAAGAGCCTTGTCACAGTGTTTGCTGCGTGACCACTATTGTGAGACAACCCAGGAGCAAAACACAGCACAAACAGGGGCTTTGTCTTTTAGCAGTGGTTTGTATTCAAGACAGCGATATACATACATATACGTGGTAGGCAAATACCTGGCAAACAATCAATCTTTTTTACTCTACACGGAGAACCACAATGGAGACACCTGGTGAGCTATTAAATCTCAATACCTTGACAAGCCTTTTCTGTTGTCTCCCCCTACAGCTCTGGAACATTGGGCCCCTTCTGAAAGGGCCTTAAAAACACAACTCAGCCAATTGGCCTGGGGTCCCGATGTGGGCCTCCCATCCCGGCTTATGCACTGGTTCCTATTTCACCCTTGTCCGACTCCCTAATGCCTTCTCTCCAAAATGGCCCAAATAAGCAGCAACAGCCCCCTCCCCCTCCCCGCAGAAGCAGCCAAGCCAGACTAGGAAATTCCAGTCTGATTATAAAGGTTGCTTAATTCTCAAATGCCGGTTATAGTGCGTGTGATTAACACCAGGCTGAGCTAAGGAGTCCAATTTTGCATTCCAATGGTTGGACTGTTCTTCGTGTGTCACTCCAACATCCCATACATACAATCACACAAACACAACAAAACAAAGATAAAATCACTGGGACAGCAGTTCAAAAACTCTCACTTCACAGACCCCTCACATCCTAGACATAAACTGTTTCAGCTCCTACCCTCAAAACGACGCTATAGAGCCCTGCACACCAGAACAACTAGACACAAGGACAATTTTTTCCCAAAAGCCAACACTCTGCAAAACAAATAATTCCCTCAACACTGTCCAACTGTTTACTAAGTCTGCATTACTACTACTATTAATCTTCTCATCACTCCTTATCACCCATCCCCTCCCACTTGTGACTGTATGACGGTAACTTTGTTGCTTGTATCCTTACAATTTATATTGTTTCCTGGTATGATTTGATTGCTTATTGTACCCTATGACTATTATTAAGTGTTGTACCTGATGACTCTTGACGAATGTATCTTTTCTTTTATGTACATTGAGAGCATTTGCACCAAGACAAATTCCTTGTGTGTCCAATCACACCTGGCCAATAAAAGAATTCTATTCTATTCTATTCTATTCTATTCTATTCTATTCTATTCTAT
>BLBF01000036.1:28586486-28604416 GCA_015471245.1 Laticauda colubrina
ATTCTATTCTATTCTATTCTATTCTATTCTATTCTATTCTATTCTATTCTATTCTATTCATCTGCCCTCTTAACCAGGAATCTTTGCTTAAAGGAAGATGGTTTTTAACCTATATGTAATGATTTATCTTTAAACAAGAGAATTTCTTGAAAATCTGGTAATACAGGCAAATGAGGGGGTTTTCTGGCTTGCTTCCTTTAAAGGAAGTATCATAAAAATGTGGAAATCTTTTCTTACATCTTGTTATTTATTCTTCATATTTGTACCTGCTCATTCTCAGAAAGGCTTTCCTGGTAAATATAGTACCAACAGTCCCTATAATGGTCTGTTCAGAACCTGATAAAGATTTCTGACATAGTCTGGAAAACAATGACAGTCCTTTGTTATTGAGGAAAATTATATCCAACTTATTAATTCACAAGAAAGTACTTAGAAAAGACTATCTCTGCTCTAATGAACTAAAAAAGGTAAATTGGATCCTAAATTGAACCCAGTTGCTGAAATTTCTGTTCAATAATCTTATAAATTTACCCTATCAATAAATCTTGTAAAAGAAGACTACAACAATCTACATATCCTCAGCAGTCAGAGAATGGGAAGTAATTTCTTGGAAACCTTCAACCAATATTCCTTGAAATTTTATATTGATTTCTTTATATACAGTCTTCAATCTATGACCACAATTGAGCCCAACATTTCTGTTGCTAAGTTTGTTAAGTGAATTTTGTCTAATTTTATGAACTTTCTTGTCACAGGTGTGAAATTAGTAACATGACTGTAAAGTTGAGCTGAAGAAGCTTCTTGGATAAGAAGAGAAACATAGAATAGAATAATAGAGTTGGAAGGGACCTTGGAGGTCTTCTAATCCAACCCCCTGCATAGGCAGGAAACCCTACACCACATCAGACAAATGGTTATCCAACATCTTTTTAAAAACTTCCAGTGTTGGAGCATTCACAACTTCTGGAATTAAGTTGTTCCACTGATTAATTATTCCCGCTATTAGGAAATTTCTCCTTAGTTTCAGGTTGCTTCTCTCCTTGATTCATTTCCACCAATTGCTTCTTGTCCTGACCTCAGGTGCTTTGGAGAATAGCTTGACTCCCTCTTCTTGGTGGCAGCCCCTGAGATACTGGAACACTGCAGTCATGTCACCCCATGTCCTTTCCATTTCTTCACTTCATCTTCAAAGAAAGTCCACTTACCTGTTGAAAAAGCATCTTTGGAACAACCATGATCTGGAATCATGGAGAATCTCCACAGACATGATTGTTAAGTGAATCTGGCTTCCCCATTGACTTTGCTTGTCAGAAGGTCTCAAAAGGTGATCACGTGGCCCCAGGACACCGCAACTATCACAAATATGAGTCAATTGCCAAGCATCTGAATTTCAATCACATGATCATAAGGATACTGCAACGGCCATGTGAAAAACAGCCATAAAGTCACTTTTGTTAAAGCCATTGTAATTTCAACAGTCACTAATTGAATTGTTGTAAGTCAAGGGCTATTTGTATTTCAGAGGTGGTATTCAGCCAGTTTTGACAGGTTCTGGAGAACCGGTAGCGGACATTTTGAGTAGTTTGGAGAACCTGCAAATCCCACCTCTGACTGGACCTGCCCCCATCTCTTCTCTGCCTCCCACTGAATCCCAGCTGATCGGCTGGATCTTCTTTAGTTGCCCTGCACAGGAGAATGGAGCTGGAAAGCAGGTTAGTGGAGTGGGGAGGGAATGGGGATTTTGCAGTAAACTTCCCCTGCCACACCCACCAAGCCAAGCTCACTGAACTGGTTGTAAAAAAAAATTTGAATCCCACCACTGTTGTACTTCATTATTTTTATAAATAACTCAGGTCGGCAAGCATATCTACTACTTCTTCCTCTCATTTTCCTCACAAGCACCACTTTGTGAGGTGTTGGGCCCAGAGTGTGTCACTGGCCCAAATTCTACTGGACAGTTTTATTATCAAAACATATTTAATTTTTATTAAATTGTTAAAACAGAAGCATTTGAAATCAAATACCACTGCTGAAAACCAAGTAATTTTTAATTAATTTGTACTCCATCTCCAAAATACTACCATAGAAATAAAGGTGGGCCTCATTTAGCGACTACAATCGGGACCAGTGACTCGTTTCTTTAACAAAGTGGTCACTAAATGAAACTGCAACTTCGCTTGCAATCCAGCTTCAGCTTTCTTTTGCTTTTGAGGCGTGAGAAGTTGCAAAGTTAACCTTTTCATCCCCGTCCTGTGAACTGTCAACTTTATGAAGCAGGAACTCAATGAGGATGACCACCAGTAATGAAAAGTGCAGAAAGAAAATCTCAGCTCAACTTTCGTGGAAAAAAATAATCACAGAAATAAAGCCTGAATTCCAAACTAACCACTTCAAAGGACCTCAACGTAAATGTAAATGAAGAGGCGCAAGTCTCTTGTAAACAAAAATATGAAATATCCACGATCCTTCTGAGATTTTTCCCCCCCTGCAATCTCTCCACCGGCCCTCTAGATGGCGCTCTCTCCTCAGGCGCCTTTCACGCCAGCTGACCGCCGGGCTTCCCTGGTCTTCCCTTTCGCTCCCCCACCCCCCTCTCATCATCACCCCGGCCTCGTCCTTTCCTCCACCACCTTCGTCTCCGACGGCCCTGCCTCTGCCTCTCGGATTTTTATTCCGCCGTCCCCTCCACTCCGCCCCTTTCGGCTTCCTCGACCAGCCAATGACGGGCGGCTTCTCCACGTGATGAACGCTCGTCCAATCCGCGCAGCCAAGATTGGGTTGAAGGGGAAGGCCTCTAAAAGAGGGCGGCCAATGGCCTTGCAGGGGCGGAGCTCGCTCCCTTCCGACGCTCTCCTGCTCGCGGCCGCCATTAGAGAAGCGAAGCGAGACTGAGGGGAAAAAAAATTGGCCGAAATAAGGCTCTGAGGGGAGGGAGTCGTCCGACATCGCCTGAATATTGAGAGTGGGGAAAAGGGGGAAAACGACGGCAGCGAACGGCATGGGGGAGACCCGCTGAAGGAGACGACCGACTCGGCGAAGGCGGCGGCTGCGCAAGAGGAAGGCGGAGAAGGGCATCCGGCGCTCAGGATGCCTCGGCTGGGAAGCCGCCGACAGAGGCACCGCTGAGGGAAGAAGAGACGCCAAGGAAGCGAAGAGGAAACGCTGCGCCGGCGGGGGGGGGGCCCCCTTGGATTTATTTTCTCTCAACCCCCCCTCCCGAAGTCGTCTCCTCGGTCCTCACCTGTCAAAAGCCTTCGGGGGGAAGGAAGCCCCAGAGCCCCAAATCGCCTCAGGAATTTTATTTTTTTAGGAAGAAGGAAAAAAGAAGACGCGAGGCGGACTCGGGTCTCTTTCGTCTTCCTTTTCGAGACGTTTATTTATATTGAAAAAAAGTCGGCTTTGAAAACCAAACCAAACCAAGTCCCACCCCCACCCTCTTATTTTGAGGGGGGCAACCCCAAAGCCCTCTCGTCTCAAACCTCTCTGGAGGATCGATCAATACATAAATATCTGGAAAGGAGAAGATATCCCAACCCCCATATCGTTTCTGAAGGGGGAGAGCAGAGCAAGAGGCTTTCTAGGGGGCTGATCATTATTCCAGAATTTTCTTTCCCTTTTTTTGGCTTTAAATACATAGTATTTGGAGGAATTTCCCCTCGTCCTCTTTTCAGCTTCTCTTCCCAGGTGTGAAGAAGAAGAAAAAGTTTCATTGGAGGTTTTTTTTTGGGGGGGGGGCGGCGGCTGGGGAGCCTTGAGGAAGAAGGAAAGGCTTGTGGAAGAAAACTTTTATTGGCTCCCCTGCCTGGAAAAACAAGGGGCGAAGTTGAAAGGAATTACCCAAAAACAAAGAAAGAAAAAAAACTTGTTTCCAGTACTTGGAAGGGGGGGGGGAAGCTACAAAAACCCTCACATCCCATCCCGGGGCAGCAATTCCTTCAAGAATTCATTGCACGGGGGAAAACAACCTGAACAGAGGACCTTTCGCGATTACTTTTATTTTTTTGTATAATTTTGGAAGAAGATCTACTCTTCTCTCTCTCCCTCTCTGCGTTTCTTTATATAAAAAAGGAAGTTTCTTCTTGGCCTCCGTTTGCAGAAAGGAAATCAAGGGGAGCTGAATCAGTTGCTTTCTATCTGGGAATTTTTTTTTCACTTTCCAAAAGTTATTTGTGGGGGAGGGGGTCATTTGCCTTTTCGGAGGTAAAAACGAATTTTGGTTTGTTTCTCCTCTTTTGGAAGATTGTTTTTTTTTTGGGGGGGGGGGAGAAGCAAGGAATCCACCACCACCCCATTGTGATATTTTCATCGAAGCTTGAAAGGAGCCACTGTATCTAGGACAAGGAGGGCTTTTTGTTGTTTTTGGATAAAACATCGCAAGAGAATCGGAGAATTGTGATTCTCCTCTCCTCCCTTTTGTTGGGGGGGGGGGGGAAGCATCTTGACCTCTTAATTCGAGGGGGGGGGAATCACTTTCCTGGAAACTGACTTTTTTTTGCTCTCCCGACTCCAAAAGAAAAGAAAACCCCAGCAGCAAAGGAAAACTCTTCACCCGGACTGAAAAACCAAACCCCCAGCCCTGGATTTCGCTTCCAAGGGAAGTCGGAAGATTTTCAAGGCGGCTCCTTGTTAAAAAAAAAAAAAAAAAAGCGGTCGAGAAAAAACAACGCAACTCTGTGTCAAGCGTCGTTAAAAAAGAACTCTTTCCCTTAGGAAGCCGAAAGGAAACCGGGGCTTGCAAAAGAAGTCGTGACGGGGCCGACTCAAAGTGGAAGTTCCCTCCTCCTCCTCCTCCTCTCTTGCGAGGCTTCCCGATCGTCCGAACCGAGCCAGCGACCGGGGGAGGCCTGAGGCAGCTCGGAGAAGCTGGGCCCTGCTGCCTTCGGCTCGCTTTGCTTTTCACGCCGGCGCCGCTTTTCTCTCTCTTTTTTTTCGCGTGTGGCCGTGTTGTCTTTCTTGCAAATCCAGGGTGACGGGAGAAAAACGAGGCGCTAAAAAGGGAGCAGCGGGCTCGATTCCTGGATTACTTCACACCCGCCCTCCTCCTTTCCCCTCCTCTCTTTCGCTTGCTTGCTGAAGACCGTAAATCTCTCGCCTTTTGCCAGCCCTTTTGGATTCACTATCCTCCCCGCCCAGCCCACCTCCAAGCTTTCGCCGGCCTCCGCGGATTTATTGTTGTACCTTTTCCTGGCCGGGAGGCTTTGAAATTTCTTTTCTTTCGTTTGGAAAAATCCCTTCCTTCCTTCCCTAGGGTTAGCTTATTTCTTCCTGCTCCGGGCAGCCCCGTCACCCCTTCTCTCTCTCTCCCTGCAGTGCGTGTGTGTGTTTTAGAAAAGGAATTAGGCCCGTTCTGTTCTCTCTCTTCCTCCCCCCCCATCACACCGCCCCATCCCTCCCTCCCTTTGATTGTGTCTCCCTCCTCGGTCTGGTGTGGTTTGTGTGTCTCGCTCTCGCTCCTGTCTCTTTTCTTTCTTGTCGGAGGCTTGTGGGATAATGGCGTGCGGGTTGTGGCTGTGAGGATGAGTTCCTGCTTCGTGCCGAACGGGGCCAGCCTGGAAGATTGCCATTCCAACCTTTTCTGTCTGGTGAGTGTCTACTTTGTGTGTATATGTGTTTCTTGGGGTTTTTTTGGGTGGGGGGAGTAGGGAGGGAAGAGGCATTGAAGGGCAGATCGCAAGCGACAAACCGTGCAAGGGAAAGAGGGGGGGAGGGCGAGAGAGAGAGAGATGAGATCGCCAGCAAAGAGGAGGAAAAGAAGGTGGGGGGGGGGGGAGAGGAATGGAAGCAAAGCAGCCATTTTTAGCATTCTGCTTGGAGGAGTCCTCTAGAAGTAGGCCTTAGCCAGGAGTCGCCCAATTCTCCCTATGCCGCCCCCCTCCCTCCTCCTTCCTTCTGGCAAGGCAATTTGCTTACAAGTCTCTTTTGCACTCTTCTTTTCTCTCCCAGGGCTTTCCTCCTTCCAGTCCTTTGTTTTTTAGCACCTTGATTTCCCCCCCCCCCACCCTAAACTTTCATTTTCTCTCAGGTCTCCTTATTTTTTGGTTGTTGTTCTTGTGGTTGTTGTAGGTGGTGACACTAGCAACACGATTTCTTGTGTGTTTATTTTATCTCTGCTCATTTTCATACTGTCCAGCCAAAGGCATGCATTCCCTCCCCCCTTTTTTCCCCAAGCTCACTTTTCTGCCTTCACCCCACTCCCCTAATAGTAGAACCCTACTCAGATGGGATTAAAGTGCCTCTGGGGGAGCGACCCTGTGATTTGTAGGCTCCATATTTGTTTTTGTTTTTTTTAAAAGGATGGATGGAGGCAAACCAACAACCCCATGCTCTTTTATATAACATTGTTTTTTTCAAACTCCAGTTGAGTTTCCTAACCAGGGTTTTGACCTGTTTCTGGAGTTTTATTTAAATGATGATTGACTGGTTGCTAAAAGTAGGTGAATTGCCGTGGATATATAGAGCTGGTGCAAGGAATTTAAGAAGCTGGAATATATCGGCAAGAATACGGGCTAGGCTGGTCCATTCTCAGAATTATCACTGTCCTGTTCATTTATCTCCCCCCCCCCCCAATTTCAATTGCACCAACTGTTTCAAATTCTGTCACTCGAGAGAATAGGGTTGTCCTTGCTGAGATTAAAGAAGCAGGAAAAAATTATATTTTTTGCTGAAAGGGAAGTAATGTATTGAATAGAGCATGAAAGATAGTTGAAGTTAAGCCCAGGCAATTTCTGTAATAATTTGTAGTCCCCATATGTGAGGGAGCAGTGTGGTAGGTATTGCATAGCTGGAAGGAAGAGGTGGAAGGTTTCCTTAAAAAAATATTTTGAATTATGCTTCAAAAATGTCTTAGTTTATTTTGCTATCCTTTTCCTCTCTGTTCCTCTCTGATAGAAATAGTAGCAGTTAATGCTTTCATTGGAATTCATGTATTTAAAGCTGGGTTGGTTCTGTTTAATTATGTCTCAAGTACTAATGAGGGGCTTATGAGGGGCTTATGGCTGAGGTGTGTTTGCATTTCTGACAAATGGACAGACAACCTCTTTCTCTCTAGAGATGCAGGTTCTTTATATGGGGATAATCAGTAGATACAACCAAATGAGAGCCAGCCATTCAGAGTAATCTTTCAGATGTTTTGACTCAATTCTCTCAATAGTTTATCATTAGACATGCTGACTGGATGACATGAGAATTAAAGTCCAAAATATCTGGAATGTGCCCTGGCATTATTGAAAACATTTTTTTTACATCCTAGAATGGAATTTTACTGTGTTTAAATAACAACACAGCTGCCACTGATTTTATGGAGCACAGATTGACTAAAGTTTCTATGGCTTCAAATGTTTATTACCCACAAGACAATTATTTTGTAATTTCTAACATGTCTTATGTGTTTCTTCACTAGAATAAGAAGAAAAAGTTTGCTTGAAATCACTAGAGCATTTCATAAAAAAGTTTGAAACTTTAAAAGAGAACATTTGATTCTTTCTGCTCTTAATATCTGTTCAATTTTTCTTTCAGGCTGACTTAACTGGGATTAAATGGAAACGATACGTATGGCAGGGCCCAACTTCTGCTCCGATTCTTTTCCCTGTAACGGAAGAAGATCCTATCCTAAGCAGTTACAGTCGTTGCCTAAAGGCCGATGTCTTGAGTGTATGGCGACGAGACCAAAGGCCTGGGCGCAGAGAACTATGGATCTTCTGGTGGGGTGATGACCCCAATTTTGCAGACCTAATTCATCATGAACTAGCAGGTAAGGCACGGATAGATAAGTTCTTGTATTTCTTTTGTGATGGTACAATTCTTCAAATGTAACATTTCCCCCTTGACTTTGTTTTGTTTTAATTAATTAATTATTTTATCCCACTTGGAAATTTTATTGCTAGTTTACTGGCTTTGACAGGCTTGGCTTTAAAGAAAGAAAGGATGAAACGTGTGTCCTTGCATTTGTTCATACAGTACAATAATACATACATCCAAATGATTATATTTTTTATATTTAAGCTCTGTGTAAGTGGGTGCCACTGTTTTTACTAATGTTGGTCTATGAAGGGCTGTAGAGCCTGCTTAGTTCTGTGTGGAATTTTCATGTGGTTAAAACTGCCACAGCTTTAGTGAAGTAGGAAAGCAAGCAGGGTGGCAAAGGGTATATGTGCTTGGAATGTTGTAGCTTCTCTGAGAAAAATGTTGCAAGAGGATGTATGGATGGCTTTATTTCCATATCTGAAATTTGGTCTAGCCTTGTCTGCATTTGGAAATTGTGTTGAATTTGCAGGTCTGGTCATGAGGCAAGTAAAAGTTTCGGGTAATTTGGAAGGTTATGTGTTATATCCATAGGATAATTGTGTGGTTTTTCTTCTTTCAAATGGAAGGGGTTTTTTTGGTCAAGAGAGGTACTGTATTTGAAAAGAAAATGAGTTAGAGGAATAGATAGGATCTGTTTTGGCCATCAAACTACCACCTTGAATGAATGGCTGGATATGTATGCTTTGTCTTAACAGTTTACCTACTTAGCATAAACAAGCTCTTAAACTGAGTTCTTGACATCTTTAGTTAAAAGGATTAAGTAGCAGGTGATGGCACCCTTCACTGGTTGATAGTATTGGCTACATGAACAAGTAGTCTGGGTACTGTACACGCCAATTTATGTTCTTAATATAATTATACTAGTAATTGGTAGGAGTGAATAACGTGCATCATTTCACAGTTGTTTATGCATTCATACATACTGCTGATTAATCCCCTTTTTACTGTCAACAGTTTTCTCCCCAGGTTGTTGCAAGAATTAAGTATCTATTATATTTTTAACTAGCAATGTAGATTACCTGTATGTAACTAAACAATAGGCAATTAAAAAAATTCCAAACAAAAATAGTTGGAGAAAACTTGTAGAAGTTGGGTTTTGTGGAAACTTTCAAAATAAGCTTAGCAGATTTGAATTCCCTGAATTTGGTTGATGTAAAGTCTCCTGTGTCAGTAACTCATAAGTTCCTGAAAGTATTCTATATGGCAAGTACAACAAGAAATAAAATATTAAATCTTTCAGATAATATTTTAAAACAAACTGTCAACCATGTTCATTGCATTTATTCTATTGAGTCAAACATTGAAGTAACAAAAGCAGTACAATTGAAAGATTAAACAAGATTTGATAAAGTAGTGGCAAAAATTGAGGAAGAAGAGGTTATAAATAGCCCAGAACAAGTTAATTTGTTGTGTTCTAAAAAGAGGGTTTTACTTTACATCGAATGTGACGTGTTGGTTTAATCTGAAAATAAATCAGTATAGTTCAGCTGTGAAGCTGGGTATCAGTGGTCTTCAGAACATTTGGACATTCCCTCTAATTTTGGAAGCATCACCTTCCAACCACTTACTGAAATATTAGGCTATTTAAGCTATTTTTTCATCACCTATCCTAACAAAATGGTGCATGAACTTGTCTTTGGCAGCAGCATGCTTTATATAAAGATGCTCATCAATATTGAAATGTCATATTTAATCCTTGAAAAGTTCACATCTTCTATGTGCTTATATTATTTAATGTAACTTAAACATTTACATATTCTAACTGCCACACATACCAGAAAGCTAGAATTGCTTCATACAGATCCTCAGATTAAGACACATTAAGATATAGGAATGGGAATGTCAGTATCTTCTCATGTGATGTTTAAAGTTTTTAGGTTGTCGATGAATGTTCTTCCCCATGTACAGGTAGTCCTCGAGTTATGACCACGACTGAGCCCATAATTTCTGTTGCTGAGTGAGACATTTATTAAGATAAATTTGCCCCATTTTACAACTTTTCTTGACACAATTGTTAAGTGAATCAATGCAGTGGTTGTTAAGGGAATCTGATTTCCCGATTGACTTTGCTTGTCAAAAGGTAGACCCAGGACACTGGAATCATCATAAATATGAGTCAGTTGTCAAGTGGCAGACGTTTGATCAGATGGCCATTGGGATGCTGCAACAGTCATAAGCATGAAAACTGTCTATAAGGCACTTTTTCCAGTGCAGTTGCAACTTTGAATGATCACTAAATGAATTGTTGTAAGTCAAGGACTGCTTGTAGGGTGTCCTCTTGGTTGTTTGGTATTGGCGGAGGGGGATCCATCTCATTGGCATCTTGGGAATTTTATTAGTATAATTCTCCATACATAGTGTATGACCTGAAAGACATATGGAAGTTACAATAATAAATGTGCAAGAAAACAATCAAGCTCAGAGAGCACCAAGAATCCCTTAGCTTAGTGGTATAAAATATTGTGAAACAAAATGAAAAATTCTTGATAAGGATGTTCTAATTAATACAAAATGCAAGTATGCATGATCAGTGTTTGGTTTTAATTGTTATAGATAAAATTGAATTAAGCATGTAAATCCTAGGCTCATTATTTGAGGCTAATGGATAGTTCTCTAACAAGACTCATCTGTATTGTGTATTGTATTGTGGTTTTGATTACAGGTATTTTAGGAAGTAGAATTGTTTGTGTGCTTTGCATAATCTTGCTGTGCTGCTATTTTTACTTCTGGCTTTGCTGTGTCCTGCTGGCAACTTTTAATTTTGACCTATTCTGTTTCGATGTTTTTTCTTCCCTTTAATATATTTAATTTAATTATCATTGAAAAATTTCAGCTATTGGATTGCATAATATATAATATAATAAATAATCAGTTAATATAGAACCCTTATTGTAACATTAGCAGTAATCATAGGATACGCTCTAATATAGGTCAGGAGCAAGCAATATGGTGCTTTCTAATGTCTTTTTGGATTTAAACTTCTACCCTTTATATTGTTTGATCAATGGCAAAATAGCAATAGTCCAAAACATCTGTAGGGCACAATTGTGCGATGAACAGGTACTCAAACCATTCCCATTTTTATATCATGACAATTTTGCTACATGCATCTTCTGTCTGGCTCAGGACTTGCTGTGGCAATGAAATAGCATCATCTCTGGGCTCTTCTGAGATCTTTATTTGCTATAACAAGAGAAAGGAAAAGCTTTATGCATTCAACAGCTCAAAGCTAATCAGTATATTGCTAAGAATATAGAATGCCTGGCTGTGATCCTAGCAGCAATAATGGGTGCAAAACACCTAGAAGGTAAGTAACTAAGTCCTTTACCACAGGATTTAATATTGTTATCTCAGGAATTTTCTTAAACCTGTTCAGACATTAAGAAACCAATGCTGTCAGAAGTTCATTTTTCAAATACAGGAAAGATGACTTTCTCCTTCCAGGCTATGGAATTTACTCCCTCTGCAGTGGAGCTTGGCCTTCATTTTTTCTTAACTTTGGAAGAGTAGAAGGTGTATTTCCTTAGTATGTATATATTTTTATGGTTTTATTTTGTATTTCATTTTTTGTTATCTGACTTGAATAACCCAGGTGAGGGGCAAAGCATTTATGGTGAACATGTATAAAACCTATAAAGGAACTAAAATAAATATAAAATATTAAAAGAATCAATACAGATGTATGTTTAGCAAAATTGACAGATGATATCATAGATGAGAGAAGATAATTCTTCAATTGTGAAAAAAAGTTTCTGATTCTAAGATGCTTCATTCATTGCTACTTCAGGGATTTACAAGGAATTAGCAAATAATGTAACTGTAAAGTATAACTAGCACTGATGATGTTACCTATTTGGGTAATAAAACACCTGCAGGAAAATAATCAAGCTCAGTGAGATAGTACAACTGTAGATATTAGATTGAGTGTTTAAGTATATGCTTTAAGTTTTATTCACTGAGAGCTGAAAGTAAAATATTTGAAATGATCAATAGATCAATATAAATTAATCATGTGATGTTACCTTTAACATCATCAAACAACATTTGGGAATGTTTAAAGTCCTTTGGGAAGGACTTTATAGGTGGATAAAAATGCCAAATCCAGTTTAAATATCTGACTGATTGTGTGATGGACCATAATAATATGCCATAACAGTTATTGAAAAGAAGAAAATCTGGTCCACTGGTGCTGCTATTTTTGGTAAAGCTAGAATTGGAAAACATTTGGAAAAATACAAAATAGCAGCAGGGCTTTCAGACTGAGATTTTGAACGCTTATAGAGAAAGAAATAATTGTTATTCCCAATTGTGATTGGAACCTTGAGTGATACCTAAAGGAGTTCCTTGCATCTGGAAACACTGAATTTATTAGACCTGGGAATCCTAATTTTACAACAACAATAGCAACAAAAAATCCCCAAACCCTCACCTTGCTTGGAATTGTCTATATTCTTAGATGCTACCTTAATAATTCTTAGCTCCTTGGTTAGGACTTGAATAATTAAGTTTCCACAAGTGTTAGACTGTAAATCTAACTGTAGGTTACTCACACCTAATCTATACTTTAAGAGTATCACAGATCTTTCCTTTTGCCAAGGTGATATAATGTTAATTTATAATTTAAGGTAGGTATATCTTTTATGACTGTAAACTGCCCACCCCTCTTACACCTTAGACGGGTGTAAGATGGGTAGCCAATAAATGTTATAAACAAATAAAATTAAATAAATAAATAAAAATAATGTCTGGTAATTTATCCCTCTAACTCTTTATTGGTTAACCTGAGGTCTTCTCTGTTGCTTCCCATACAAATATTTTACCTGCTGTGTCAGGATCTCATATATTCTGTACATCAAGCATGCACTTTATCACATTAGAGCTGTATGCCATTAAATTGCATGTTTGTGAGTTCCTAAGTTTGTGACAGAAGCAAGGCTTGAAAAGGGAACATGCAGTTTTATAGCTCAGTTTGCCACAATCTAAGAAATTATATAGTAATTCTGGTGTTTGGTGTGTAATAAATTGAACAATTATTATTGCTATGGTATCAGTTAAATCATAAGCATAAGTTAATTGGGATTAATGTTTTTTAAAGAAAAACCTCCCTTTGTGATGCTGTAATTAAATAACATGTTAAACATTTTGATAAGAAAAAGAAATGGGTATAGTCTGTAGTCCTAGAATTGAGCAGTACATGCAAAAAAGAGATTCCTTAAAAGGTGAGGGAGCTAAACATTGTAGTGGTAAATCTGTAGCTTCCATATTTTGTCATCAAGAGTTTGTTCAGTCATAACTTGCATAGGCTCTCTGCTGTAATGCTGAGCTGTAACTTAGGACATAAAACCTATTTTTGTCCTTGGCAGTTTCTGAGCAAAGGCCAACAGATGTGTAGGAGTATCTGTTTAAGCTTTGCTCATTTGTGTTATTTGCTAGAAATAAAACGTCCAGAAAGAGTTTTACTTTTTACTGAACTGAACTGTCTTTTGATTTGCAGAGATAAACAAGTGCAGGTTATGGCCTTTGTGTAAGATTACATATAAATGAAGTATAATTAATGATTGATTGATGCAGACTTTCACTTTTCAGAAGGACCCACTTTATCTTTGAAATGACAAGACAGAATTAGCCTCAATTCTCAGAAAACTACACTCCCTAATTCAGACAAAACTGTAAACAAGAATGGAAACCAAGAATTGGGATGGAAACCAAGAAATGGAAACCAAGAATTTCCATTCCTGTAAACTCGGAATGGAACCGCCTGTGTCATTTGTTAACTGCTAAGTCAGTATGTGGACAAATTTATATCAGTGTGTCACATGAATTCTCTGAATTTGTCTCTCTAATTTTACTATTTGCTGAATTTTTAGGCATTTATTATTCTACCTTTTATTTTTGGTCAGCTCCAGGCAGTATGCATACCTAATGTTCCTGCCTCCCATCCTCCCCTCCCTCCCTCCCCAACAACAATTCTGTGAGGTAGGATGAATTGAGAGGGAGTGACTGGCCTCAAATCATCCAGCTGGCTTTAATGCTTAAGTAAAGACTCTTGTACTCTTTTTAAGCTAGTATCTTAGTTACTGTATCAGCAATGGTGAACTTTTTGGACCCAGAGTGTTAAAAATTTAGAAAATGCTTACCTCTGATGACGTACCATTCCCCTCCCAAAAGACTCTTTTTTTCCCTCCAGACGCTCTGAAATTTACGCAGGAGTCAGTCAGTCTTTTGAGGACTATGGAATTTCAGAAAAGCATGCACAAATGCTTGGATAAATTTTTGGATGCCTTAGAGGCTGCATGAGAGCAAGGCCTTCTGGTACAATTTCCAGAGGATCTGGAGGCCTGGCGTGTCACCAAAAACGGCATAGCATGTCAGAGGTTCATCATCGCTATGATATACCCGAGAGACTCCCTCATCCCATCAGTAGTTTAACTAATTGTTCTAAGTGGAAAAGTCAAATTGAACTTGCAGTTGTCTGCATGCAAAACAGTCGTTTCTGCCTGTTTAGGCTGCGTCCTCCCACATCAATTTGCAAGGGTAACTTTAAACCTGTGAATCTTAAGAGTTGTATTTTTCATTTTGACTCCATCTTTCTGTTCCTTATCAATACTTCCCAGAGGGTCGTCAAAGAGTGAAGTGGATGCGGTTGAGAAACCGTAGACGTGCAGTGCATGTTAGGTAGATGACGAACAGCTCTTTGAATTCAAGTCCTAACATTCAGCAGCTGAGGAGCTCATGATTCTATTTTAACATTTTTCAACAAAGATATCAGTTGTCCAGAGAAAGGGATGTTGCTGAATACTTTATGTATTTATTGCACGATCAACATTGCCTTGCAAATGTGACTTCGGATACATGAATATATTCTGCGTTCCATTGCAAAAAAAAAATCCCCATTTTTTATTAATTTCCCAATATTATTCTAAAATCGTTGGATCTCCTTGGTAGATAAGAAGATCTAACCTCCAATCCATCATTTGTTCCCTTAAAAATTGTTGGCTGTCTGTAGTCTTACTTTTAATAGGTTACTTCACAGTTTCCTTGGTTATTAACACATTCAGAAGTGATTATGCAACAGTGCTTTCCAGGAAGGCAGATGAAGTACCCTCCTTGAGATAAGCTGGTTTTAACTTTTTTTTTTTTTTTGGGGGGGGGGGGGGAATCTTCTGAGAATGGACTCCTGTTGAACCTCTTCCTATAGCTTCCAGTTGCCAAGCTTGTGGGAAAACTTGGAGTTACCTCTCATCTAGCTAAACTAATAATAGTAATTGTTTTTCAGCAATAGACTAAGTTTGCATAGCACAGTTAGTGCAATACTTCCTCTGTTTTCCACATATGGTAAACCAGAAACTTATCTGTTAATATTTTTCTTTTTTCACCTTAATGGTGTGAAAGCTTTTGCATTAAAAAAAAACATTTTAACAAGCAAAATGCTTCAATTTACGTGATACTTAAATTTGTGGGATTTTTTTTACTAGATTTTTTTTTTTACTTAATTGCTGTTCTACGCTTTCCTCTTTAATGTGTACTGAGCACTGACTAGCATAGGATTCAAAAGCTTTAAACATGATTTGCTTTGCTATGCATTCGTTTTCATTCTCTTTTTTAAGTATCAGTAGCTTCTAGAATTACTGAAGCACCAGGCTAAAAATAACTGGGGGCAGTATACCATAGTGATAGGCCTCGCATAATGAATGACATAATCCATTTCAAATGAACCTTCTTAGAAGATTATAAAATAGCAATCGTAAAGTTCTGAAAAGGAATAATTAGACCTTTTTCAGACTTTGAAATTTCCTCACGTGTTCTGGCTTTGCTTCAGAGCATGAAACACTATTGCTGCAGCATTGGTACTCCAGCAATGGTTCCTTGTGCAAGTCCGTATTGCTTGAGTTATTTTGGAAATTGATTCAAAGCAGTGATTTCAAAGCTTTCTGTGTTCTGAGAACTGTTTACATATTGGCTGCTTTTTCATGGAATACTTTCTATTTGTAAACAGTTACAGTTCTGCAGGCCAAAGGAAATGGCAATGGATGTGTTATACATTACTTTGACCTCAGTAAAGTAATTGACAAAATCTCATCACATCCCTCTGGGATAAGATCTGTACACGTGAGCAAGGTGGTATTGTGCTCTGGTGGATGTGTAACCAGCTGAATAATGTGATTTACAGCAATTAAAAAGCCACTACATACTTTGGGCTGCATTAATAATAAAATTGTGTTCAGATCATGGGAGGTAATAGTTCCATTGTATTCTGTACTGGTTAGGCCTCACTTGAAGTACTAAGCATTGTATTTTAAAAGAGACATGGAAAAACTGGTAAGTATTCAGATAGCTACCAGAATAAGGGTTCAGGAAATGAAACTATATTTGGAATTATTAAAGGATCTGGGCAGATTAAGAGGAAATATCATAATGAGCAAATAACTTAAAAGGCTGTTATGTTTGTTTAACTTGACAGCAAAAGACAGGCAAACAGGTTGACAGGAAAGATGTGTAGACTAATACAGGTAGTCCTTGACTTACAACAATAATCACTCAAAGTTACAGCAGTACTGAAAAAAGTGACCTTTTTCGTATGACTGTTGCAGCTTCCCCATGGTCACATGATCAAAATTCAGATGCTTGACAACTGACTCATATTTATGAAGGCTGTAGTATCCCAAGATCATGTGATCCCCTTTTGCAATCTTCTGACCAGCAAAGTCAATGGGGGGAGCCAGATTCCCTTAACTGTGTAACTAACTTTACTGCGGCAATTCACTTAAACACTTGTGGCAAGACAGATTGTAAAATGGAGCAGAACTCACTTTTTAGCAACTGTCTCGCTTCGCAGTAGAAATACTGGGTTCAATTGTGGTTGTAAGTCGAGGACTACCTGTAAGGAATTTCTTGATGGTTGAACTGTTAAAGCCTGTTTAAAACAACAAGGAGTTCAGTTTTGTTTGAAATTTTTAAATGTGGATTGGATGGTCACAGATCAGGATGGTTTATAGTAGGTTCCTGGGGCATGTCTTGGTGCCTGCTCAGTTTGAAAGAGACAGTGACTGGTGTTGGGCTTCAACTCCTTATGAAAACTAAGAGAACATTTTAGAACAGTGGTCCCCAACCTTTTTTGTACCAGGCACCAGTTTCACGCAGAAACACTTTTTCAAGGACCGGCAAGATCAATTCTTCCCCAATAGTAAAGGGCTTCTTTACTATTTCTTTACTAAAAACATATTTTTATATATATTTTAAACACGATTATTCAATTTTTGTGGCCTGGTACAAAATGATCCACGGACCAGTACCAGTCCGGGGCCCGGTGGTTGGGGACCCCTGTTTTAGAATATGCACGATGGTGGATGGATGGAATAGATGCGTAGTCCTTCATGGGGCTTGTTCAGTATTATTGAGGGGTCTTTCAGAAATATCCATGTGCCATTCAAAAGGCAACTGGGCTTCCTGAATTTTCTTCCTTGAAAATGTTTATCTACTCATCCAGGAAGCTTCTTCAGCACAGAACTGTACATGATTTATCAGGACCAAGTTTGAAAATCTTTGGATTAGAGATTTGGATCTAAAAACATTTCATTTGAAATCCCATATCACCAAAAGATCTTCAGGAAGCTTCTTTATCATTTATTTGGTCCTCTTGGCAAGGATTTCTCTTTTCAAAAACAAGCGGAGGAGAGTCACGAGTACAGAATACCCTGGATCTAGCCTTTTCCTGGGAGAGAAAGCTTGGAATTGGGTGCCAGCTGGCTGCATTGGCTGTCAACATCAAGCCTGGCAGAGCCACTTGTTATTTTTTTTTTCCTTTATAGAATCTTTTCTTTTTTCCCCTTCCTCCCAGGTCAGAATTATGGGTCAAGTTGTCTCTCCTTTTACAGACGGCCATTTACCCGACGTAATTTGAAAATTACCTCTTCAATTGTGCAACTTACTCTTGGCTATGGTATTATTTTTATCTTATGGCTTCCTTGAAACAGTGGCACATGTCTCTAGTGGTGGAGGAAGTTCAATTATTGTAATATCTTCCCTACAGGGATTAAAGTAGGATATCTATGCTGCTTACAGCTCATTAGGAAAGCAACAGTGTGTGCTGATAGGTATAACAGCAATTGTGTCACACACACACACAC
>BLBF01000036.1:28604426-28672710 GCA_015471245.1 Laticauda colubrina
TCTCTCCCCTACATTTTTTTTCTCAGCTTATAAAGAGGTCTGTGCGTATTTTGTGCAGGTGATAAAAATCAAGTGAGTAGAATAGATTGATATCTGTTTGAACAATCTATGTGAAACATTAGATTTTGGAAAGAGTTCCTACATTCTTGTTTGGTTTTGGTTTTGTTTTGGTACTGGATTGAATAGGCAAGCAAATAATATGGTTAACCAAAGAATGCAAAGAATACCTTTGCCTCCGATAGGAAAGAAGCTAGAATTCATTGATGGAGTATAGTAAGTGTTTTGTAACCCATTGTCCTATGAAATTGCTTTACATTGTCAGTTTTGAATTTTGCTCTCTCCCTCCCTCCAATTGAAATGTGAAATATAAAGTCATAAGTAACTTTAAAAACCTTGTACATTGCTACACACATGAACACATTTCTCTTGTTCAAAAAAAAATGCCAAATCCTATACAGTAATCTCCTTCTCAGCCCAGTTATATCCTCAATTACCCTTTGAGGTTGATTAAGCTGAGAAAGAAAAGACAGGTACCGTAGCCCTCAATTTATAATAGTTCATTTAGTGACCATTCAAAGTTACAACGGCACTGAAAAAATGACTTATGACCATTTTTCACATATATGACCTTTGCAACATCTCCATGCTCACATGACCAAAATTCAGATGCTTGGCAACTGACTCATATTTATGATGATTGCAGTGTCCTGGGAATCACGTGATCTCCTTTGGCGACCTTCTGATAAGCCAGATTCACTTAACAACCTTGTGTCTCAACAACTGCAGTGATTCACTTAACAAGTAGAAAAGTCATAAACGGGCAAAAGTCACTTAACAAATGTTTCACTTAGCAACAGAAATTCTGGTCACAAGTTGAGGACTATTGTACCGAATGAGAAATTGGGGAAAAATACTTCTCTCTCATGCAAATCTAAATAAGCTGTAGCTGATGCAAATTTAGTCATACATTATCTTATATTCAGGAGGCCACTGGCACAATACAAGTCTTTGTTTCTTCTAAAAAAACTTCAAAGGGCTTCCATGGAGATGTTAGAACAGGAGATGAGAAACTTCTTTGATTTAGGCTGCCTTTTTCTCTTGAGAACTGTTTTTTCCTCTAAAGTAGTTTAAATCCTCTACTTTTCCCTAAATAAACTAGCTTCTCTTATATTGAAGATTATATGAAAATCATGTTTCATTTTAGTTAACTGTTCACAGCACTTCAGATGACAAAAGAGGGAACATTGGAGAGATTATTTAAAATGCTTGCTGTTTGATATCTTTGTATCCTCTTATGAGCAATTTCCTATTTTATGGGGAAAATAGTAACATGTTAATGAAAATTCTCCCTTTGCCATCCAAACAACTGTCCTTGTGTCTCTATATTAGTTTACTTTATTGTCATTGCACCTCGTACAACAAAATTACATGCCATCTTCAGTGTACATTATACATAAAACAAAGCATACATAAAGCAAACACACATCCTTCACATTCTATACAATTGAATTGAAAACCCCTGATATTGCATTAATGTTGCACTATACAATAGAATTCAATATAGTTACTGCTCTGGGTTTTCCAGCCTATTTGTGCTTGTTTTTATTATATTTCTCTTCAGATATTCTTTCTTTGTTACTTGGCCTCTTAGGTTTTTTTTTATTAAAAATGTTAAGGTATCATATTCTTTGGCAATTTATCTGGCTCATGTGGAGGCACGTTCTGTTCAACATCCTGTTCAAAGCATATTAGTGCTTTTTACGCAACTGCTGTGCCGAATTTCTTTATTTGCTTTTATCTTTGTACTTGCTATGCGTAAAAGTTGGAAAGGTTTCATTAGCTACACCTTCTAGGTTTTTGCCAAGTCAGCCATAACTTATCCTTGGTATCGTTACAGAGCAGGGAAAATTAGTCAAAGATGGCAAAGGTGGATTTGGGGCGTCATCACTTTGTTATCAGGATCAACATCTATTTTCTTTGAATACTTGGATTTTGTTTTCTGAAGTGTGTGTGTGTGTATACATACACGTTTATAATGTAATTTAATGTGTGATGTGAATGTAAATACATTTTTTGTTGTTAAATTTGATATAATTTTCTGGATTTTAAAAAAAACACATTTTTGGCTATAATTCCAAACATGCATAATGGGAGGCAGCAGGGTAAACGTTGTTTCTGAGTAAGCACAAGTTCTACTGCTCTGCATGACATTTGAATTCATTATGAATGTAGGGAGTGGAAGCTTTTATGGCATTCCCTTTCTTTGAGAAATTGGCAGATCCTATTCTGGAAGCAGCATAGGGCACTCTTACTTCAGCTTGTCTTTAGGTCGGAGAATAATTTAATTAAGAGTTAATTAACTTTTTGATCTGTCTCTGGCAGAATAAGGTTCAAGAGTCCTAAATATTACGAAGTGCCTTTGATCAGGCTAGGCTTGAGAGTTACTTATAGCCCTGCTTGGGTATATGCTTGCTTTGGTATCCTGTAGCCTAAGAAATGTTTCATTTAGATTGCGTTATTTGAAGGGCTGCCCTTGTATACAGTTTAGAAACTTCCACTCGCACAAAACACTGCAACAAAAGGTCCTATATTCATATTACACACATTCTGTAAAGCCTTCACTGTTTCACACTTTCTTTCAGTGCTATATAGGTAGTCCTCAACTAACAGCCCCTTACTTAGTGACCATTTGAAGTTTAAAAAAAATGATTTACAACTGGTCTTTGCACTTAAGACTGTCACAATGCTCCCCATGGCCACATGATCAAAATTCGGGGGCTTGGCAACTAGCATATATTTCTGATGTTTGCAGTGTCCCAGGGTCATGTGATTTGCAACTTCCCATTTGTTGTGGGGTGCCTCGCCATGCTAGGATACACAATAAGTGTTTGCCTAGGAACAAGTATTCTCAATAGGATATTTATTTCAAAATACTATGTATCTATCCAGTTAAGCACACTGAGCATCTACTTAAATTATTCTTCCTGCATCAGGCAAAGACTTTTTAAAAAAATTATCCTGAGACTTTTGACATATTAGTATTTTAAATATATATGTTTCATAAAAGCTTTTAATCTGTCTCTGATTTTATGTATATTGCATTTTTTATTTTTTTAATTAAAAAACACATAAGGTTCTTAACTTATGGTGCATTATCCTGTGAGAACTCAGTTTTGAAAGACAGCATATCATTTTTTTTAAAAAGAAAGAAATGTTTCTTGCCTCTTCCTAAACATTTTGTGAAGAGGAGATGCTTCATGTTTGGCTTCTTGGAATATATTTCCACCTAGAAGATGATCCTGCGATGATGCGGCCTTTTTGAGACATAATTTTAATGTGCAAAATCTGTTTTGGATTGCAAAATTAGTATCTGAAAAAATTGCCTAAAAGAAAGCTTTGGCATAATTATCTTTTGTACCTTAATCATAGAGAGCTGATGAAGTTGAATGCTTTTTTTTTTTTTTGGTTCTTAACAGTGAGATCAGTTGCAACCAGTTGCCATTACAGCCTTGATGAATGAGTTTTGAATTTCTCGGTCAGGAAACTGAAGCATTCTTAAAACTTATTTCTGCAGCTGTGACTTTTATATTTCCAACTGCTTTACATTTCTTACTTTGAAAAACTGCCTGACTGTATATAATTTCAGTGGTAAAATTAAAGATGTCAGTTACCGTATTTCCGAATGCATTTTCCAAAGCTTGAGGCTTACTGTTGTGCTGATATTCTTATATTATGTGACTAGATTATGAATTATTGCTTTCTGCAATAAAAAAAATATGTATTGCTTCTTTAAGGAAAATCATTTTGTTTCTTGTTTCAGAGACTTAATGCTGTTTAAAAAAATATATTTTAAGGCTGTTGTATATTTTAGTAAAGTATGAATTGATTAAGCTCTTTTAGGATATGGCTTTTAATGTATGCATATGGCATGAAGGCTCAAAAAATCTCTGTGGCATGCTATACACCAAGGATATCTAAATATGAAATTCTTGGAAGAGTTGAATTTCCATGATCCCACAGTGGTTGGCATTTGTGGAAATTAAAATTCAACACATTTGAAGGATGCTTTTTTATAGAGAATTGCTTTGCATTCTTTTCTTTCTGTACTATGGAAGTGACTTTTAACTATATTCTAGCTTTTTCTGGCTACAGTCAATTACAAGTTATGGTTGGAAGTTTTCATTCTTTATTAGGCTTATATGTTGCCCATCTTACTTAGATGACTTTAACCATAGCTTGCTACTTGTAATGGCCACAATTTAATGTGATGCAAATTAATTGATTTCAGAAGTAAAAGATAAAATGATCATTCTGTTCTTGAAAGAATCCTTGATCTAATTCTCCAGCACAGGAAAAAAAAATGTTTGCCTGTGTCAGATTTGCCTTACATAAAATAGGCTGCAGTTTTGTAGTAGTTACACTGTAACAAATGATTGCTTGCTTAATCAACCTTCCAAAGTGAAGAACCAGATTAAAGTTTTGTTGTTGTTTTTTTATACGTAATCAAATGAAAATTTCCAGGTGTGTATGTTTAGGCAGGAAGATAGATTTAAATCTCTTCATAGAGAACTTTATGTGCTAACATAGAATGTGGAAATTAAAGTACAAAGTGCAGTTTGGGTTTTGCCGTATTTTATTATGGATGTTTGCTGTTGCTAAAAACGCTTGCACTGTGTTTGCAAATCAAGGGTGGAAGTAAATTGAAAGATTAGTATAATGTTCTCATCTTTTTCAAAATGTTTCCTTGATTTATTTGTAGCTTGACTCAAATACGATTTTCCTGGTGTGCCTCTGAGGTTAGTAAAACAGGAAAAAAAAGTTCATTTCTTGGCAGTTTTTAAAATTTGCTGCACCAATGACTATTTATTTATTGAATTTATATTGCCGCCTATTCGTCTGTAGTGACTCTAGGCAGCTTATGGAGGAATGATGTTCCAGAGAGAGGGAGCCATCAGAGAGAAAGCCCTTCTTCTGGGTCCCACCAGGTGTATCTCCCTCAGGGATGGGACCCGCAGCATTCCCTGCCTCCTTGCTCTGATGGGTCGGGTAAATTTGACCACCAAGAGACGTTCCCTCAGATAACCTGGTCCCCAGCTATGAAGGGCTTTAAAGGTGACAACCAGCACCTTGAATTGAACCTGGAAGCAAATCGGCAGCCAGTGCAGCTCCCACAGGAGAAATGATACATGTGCACACTGGGGTCTGCACAAAACCATCTGGCCTCCTGCATTTTGTACCAACGGGAGCTTCTGGATGCTCTTCAAGGGCAGTCCCATGTAGAGCATGTTGCAATAGTCAAGACAGGAAATGACCAGGACACGAGTGACTGGGAGTAGGGATTGTACCTGGGGCTGCCCTTGAATTGCACCTTAAAAGCTTCAGCTATTCCAGAATGCAGCAGTATAGGCACTGTTGGGCATACCTTGGTATGTCCATGTAACACTTTTGCTTCATGAGCTGCACTGGTTACTTCTGGGGGGCTGGTTGTTACCTACAAAGCCCTATGTGGCAGAGGGCCTGCTTAATCTAGGGACCACTTATCGCCCACAACATCTACTTGGCCAGCTTGATCTGACAAGGTTGTAGCACTCCAGGTTCCTTAAGTCAAGCAATGCCATCTATAGCAAGGTTGTCAAACTCCTGGCCAATGGGCCAGATGCGTCACATCATGCTGCTGTGACGCTGCTGTGTTTGGCACCTCTGATCTATATATAGGGAACCTGAGTCTGTGTTGCAGGATCTTCCCTGTGGGATGAGGTTTCTCAGATCCAAAGATCTAAAGATCCCAGATCCAAAGGATTCCATCCCGCTCTTCGCTTAGACTTTTAAATGAAGATGATTGAAGCCTCTTTTTAACTTAGCTTGTTTCTTTTTGTTTGTTATTCTTCCATCTCTACCTTTTCTTTTTTTCTTGTTGTCTTTATTGTCTTGTTTTCTATTCTGTATTTACATGTATTAATGACTTCTTGTTTACAAAAGATTTAAACCCTGAAAACAAGACACTTATTAGGAATCTCCCAGATGGCAATTGGAAACATTTGGCCCTGGTTAAAAGCATCCTAGAAGAGTAGTGATTTGTGTGTTTGTAAAATGTATTAGGCACCCATTTTGCCGCAAGGCTGCTCTGGGTGGCTTATAATATTAAAAGATAAAACTGTACAAAATCTAATGACATATATACAATACTATAAAAACCTCCAGATTCAGATAGTCCTCAACAACCTCCCCCACAATTGAATCCCAGATTTTTGTTATTAAGTGAGACATTTATTAAGTGTGTTTTGCCCCATTTTGCAATCTTTCTTACCTCAGTTAAGTGAATACTGCAGTTGCGTTAGTAACATGGTTGTTAAGTTAATCTGGCTTTCCCATTGACTTGGCCTGTCAGAAGGTCGCAGAAGGGGGATCACATGATCTTTGGTCATAGCAACAGTCATAAATATGAATCAGTTGCCAAAGCATCTGAATTTTGATCAGATGATTATGGGATGCTGCAAAGGTGAAACTGTAAAAATAGCCATAAGTCACATTTTTCAGTGCTTGTGTAACTTTGAATGGTCACTAAATGAACTGTTGTAAGTCAAGGACTACCTGTAATCACTTAATGACCATCCAGAAGAGAAGAGGTGAAGGCAACAAATCTTAAAGTAGGGGGATTGTAGTAGCAAAGACTTGCTGCCTGGTTTTTCCAATTTAATACTACTGATGGTAGCTCAACATTAGACAGTTCCCAAAGCCAACATGGGATAGCCATATTTTTAAAAGTTTCTAGAAAAAAGGGAGGTAGGCTGTTCCAAAGATGGGGAGCTCTCATCAAAAAAGCCCACTGTTAGGGTTAAGTGTCAGAAGGTCAAAGTTTGTCCTGGAAAGGTGATAATTTAAATAGGTTTTTAAAGGTAATACCCATCAACTTCCTTTGCATCTGAAACAAACTGGCAACCAGTGCAATTCCCTTAGTAGTGGGTATAAGTGTAACACTTCATTTATACCAGCTGAAATTTCTGGATGGCTTTGAAAGACTTTTGGAGGAAATTATAGTACTGTAGTGCAGTGGAGAAGCAGATAGCTTTTCGCACTTAGACTTATATATTGCTTCATAGTGCTTTACAGCAGTCTCTGAGCAGTTTTACAGTGTCAGCATCTTGCCCCCAACAATCTGGGTCTTCATTTTATTGACCTTGGAAAGAAGGAAAGCCAAGTCAGCATTGAACTGGTCAGGATCGAACTCCTAGCTATGAGCAGAGTTTTTGCCTGCAATACTGCATACTAACGACTGTGCCACCACTGAACGTGAATGATGGCCTTCAGTGTGTCTTGTGCTAGATAAAATCACAATTAGTGCCCTTGCTGTAGCATCAAAAGGTTGTCTTGGCCACAGTCTCCATCTGCTCCTCCCATGAGTAAGAGCAACTTTATTATCAAAATTAATAGCCAGTTTAAGTGCAACAAAACTAATAGGTTGTTCTGGCCCGTTCTTTTTATTAAATTTGGACTAGTGCAGTTGCCTGATACCTTACAAATCAAGTGAGACAGGGGAAGCTCCCTGTTGCCTTATTGGTTCAGATTTGAACTCATAACTGTTCATGGTTGTATTTTTCATTCCCCCCAGCATCTAGGCATCTCTTCATCTGTGTCATTTTCCATTGCTTTTTAGAAAATCAAGAAACCGATTAGGATTGGTGGGCAGGGAGGGAGACCATTAAAGTCAATCTTGTATAGTACCTTATTCATCTCTGTATTTCAGAGGTTAACACAACATTTGACGGAAGTACTTTCAGTTCAGAAACCCTGTGGATCCATTAAGTGCTCAAGTGGGCCATCTAAATCACATTTTGAGGAGTCTAGTTGGTCCAGTCAACTCCCAACATTTCAAGGAAGCAATTGTATTCTTCACTTCCTTGTAACAGTGTGTTTCCATTTTTATTTGAATGATCTCCTTTGCACAAAGGCTCAAAATTGTATATTTTCATGGACCCATGCTCTAACTTCTTTGTGCCATTCTGAGAATTGAAAGGTTATCTCTTGGCACATCAGGATATGAAACACACAGCATCTAAAGAAATCTGTATTTAGGGTCTACTCCAGAGCTCTCCAATAGTCAGCTTTCTCTGCTTACCTCTGTATGCGACACCAAGAAGGAGAAAGTCTCATCTCATACTGTGGTCTACACCAGATCAAAAAGTGATGCTAGTTATAAGCTTATAATGACATGAGACCATTTTTTTCTTCTACATTTCGTAGAGAAATTGAAGGAGAGGAGTTGTTTGCTGGTGGACATCCTGTATTTTTGCAGTGGTTAAGGTACTGGCTTAGAAACCAGGAGATGGTGAATTCCAGTTCCAGTTTAGGTATGAACGCTGGCTGGCTGAGTTTTGGGCCAGTCACTCACTCTCAGCCCAACTCACCTTACAGAGTTGTTGATGTGGGGGAGATAGGAGGAAGGCTATGATGTCTCCTTGCTGCCTTGGGTTACTTATAAAGTAATAAACGTGGGATAAAAAGCAAATAAATAAATACAATGCCCTTGATCCTGACTACTAAACAACTCAGAGGTCAATTCACATCTGACAAATCTATTTAACAATTCTTATTGGCTACGTTTTTTCCAAACAACTACTCGAAGTTTCTTAAATTAATACTGATATTAAAACCTTAGTCTAATAGCTTGCTGGTGATGACTGATTTTATGTTCACAAACACTGTATTCAGACTAATGGAAGAAGGAACATTTTTTTCTTGCCTCTGAGCCCAGCATGAAACAAATTGGGCTGCTAAAAAAGCCAGACATCATAAGTTTGCAAAATGGAAAGGCTATCTTCCATCAATTCTTAACCGTAATGTACTCTGCTGAGTAGTGACTTTTCTGGAGATTTCTACTTGTTAATCTAAAGGCTAGGTCACACTGGCTAACGGATGCAAAACGTATGTAAAAAGGACACAGCAGACGAGCAAAATTTCCATCTGTTGTTATCCGCTCTCAAAAGTGCCCCAAATTTGCATAAACAGCGGACAACAACAGGAAGGAATGGACGTGGGGAGGATGTAGCGGGGATGTAAAGCAGATGTTCATAGGAAGCCTAGCGGATGGAAGTGGATGACGCATCCGCAGGGCTTCCGAGGGAGAACAGCGAAGCGGACGCGTAGCGGAAGGAGCGGATGCGTAGCGGATGACGCGGATGCATCACGGCCGCATATAGGATGCATAGCAGATGTGTAGCAGATGCAAAGCGTTCACTGCGCATGCGGGGAGGATGAATTGCGTAAGCTCCGCGGATATAAAAGGAGGCAGCTCGCAAGCAGGTCACAATTCAGAGGAAAGACCTGCTGCCAGAGATATCTTGAGAGAACACCATGGGAAAGAAGAGGAAGCCTGTGCCTACTCCTGCCAGCCCTGGCAAGAGGGACAGAACCACCATCCCACCCGCTGGCGCTGACTCTGAAGCTGCTGGTGCTTCTGCTGGTGCTGCTGGTGCTTCTTCTGCTGGTGCTTCTGCTGGTGCTGCTGCTGGTGCATCTGCTGGTGCTTCTCCTGCTGCTGCTGCTGCTGCTGCTGCTGCTGCTGTGGTGGACCAGCCCCAAGGCCCTCAAAGCCCTGCTGCTGAAGGCCCTGCCAGAGGGAGGAAGAGGCAAGGAGAAGTGGGAGAGGAAACAGTACTCCATTTCCGAAGACCATGAGGAGGAGGTGCTGGAATGGCTGAGGGAGAACAAGTACCTGTGGAGGAAGGGCCGCAGGCTCTATCGCAACACCAAGCGGAAGCAGGCAGCGTGGAGAGAGAAGACGGAGAGCCTGGGCTTGACTTCAGATGTCCTCCTGGGGTGGTGGAAGCATATGCACACCTGGTATGGCAAGCTGCACCTGAAGAAATCCGGGCAGGCCGCTGTCAAGCTCACTGACCGGGAGACCTATGTCATGGCCAGGTGCAGCTTCCTGGAGGGTGAGATCCGCCACCGAGGAGCAGCCCCTCTGTCAACCCTCTCCCTCAGACAGCCCACAGACAGCCACTCCTCTTCCAGCCAGGAGACAGCTACCGTGTCCAGGTAGGTGTCTTCGGAGGGCCCCATGACAGGGACCCCCCCCCGACAGCTGCACTCCCCATGCCAGAAGACGTGGAGGATCCACTGTCTCAGATGGAGCAAGAAGAAGCAGCCACCAGAGACCAAGCCACCCCCACCCCCAGCTCCACCTCCACAGAAAGCAGGCAGAGAGGCAGACCGGAGGGACAGAGCCACACTGTCCTCTTGGAGATCAGGGACACAATAAAAGCCAGCACAGATCTCCTCTCCCAGCTGGTCCACTTCGACATACCATCCTCCAACCATAAGCCCTTCATCGCGTACCTGAGCCAGACCCTCATGGACATGCCCGAGGCCCAATACCAGGGGATAAAGGAGAGGATCACAGCTCTTCTGCACCACCCTCCAGGCCCAGCTGAACCTGCTCCTACCCACTCCAGGTCTGCTACTCCACCCCAGGCGATGTCACAGCCCTTCCACAGATTTCAGCAGCCCCTCGCCTACCAAGCCTACCACTACCAGGACTTCCCACAGCAGAGGCAGCCCTTCCCAGTCCACACGCAGGTTCCTTGGACACCACAGACGCCTCAGCTGAAGACCAGATAGCCCCACTACACTTCTCCTTCCTCCACCCCACAGCCAAGCCCTTCCTCAGAACATCTGTCATCAGTGTTGGGCCTCACATCCCAGGTCCTTGAGGAAGGGCCTCTCAACCTCACGGAACTGAGTCAGCTCTCTGAGAGCTTCCTGCACACACCATCTCCTGTTGTACTCTCGTGGCCAGGCACCCCAATGGCACCTCAGACCAGCACTCCAGCAACATCCACCTCCACAGTCCCTGGTCCCTTTACATCTGAGACCATGGGCACGCTTCAAAGTGACTGAGAAGAGTGCCAGAGACTGAGTTGTTACCTGCTCACTTTATCTTTGCTTAAGACACTTTACTTGGGTCATAGGAAAATGACAGGAAAAACTCAATTTAGTCGGAATACATAACTTTTGAAGCAGAGCTCGGATTTGAAAACTAAGTTCATTTTCATGTTCTATGGGGTGGGAAACACTGTACAACCACATGATTTTCAGCTGCGAGCTTTCCCTGAGGAGATATCCTAAGACATGTTTTAAAATGGAAGGTATAACTTAGAGGAAGATTTCAAAATGGAGTCCGAACTCAATTTAGTGGGTATACATAATTTTTGAAGCAGAGCTCGGATTTGAAAACTAAGTTCATTTTCATGTTCTACGGGGTGGAAAACATTGTACAACTGCATGATTTTCGGCTGCGAGCTTTCCCTGAGGAGATATTTATTAAATAGGTACTTTCCCTGAGGAGATATTTATTAAAAAGGAAATTTTAATAAAGTCATACAGTTTGTTATTAATAAAGGTTATTTTTGCTTCACACACTTGGTTCATTTTTTTTTACTTAATAAAGTGCTGGGGAAAACTTTGAAAAAAGGGTTAAGCCTTTTCATGCTTGTGGGATTGGTAAGGATAGCTGTGGGATGGATAGCTGTGGGATGGGAAAGGATAGCTGTGGGATAGATAAACCTCCAGTGCAAGCATAGTGGGACTGTATGGTCCATCCTCCCAGCTGCCACACATATGGCCCTTTATTATCAATAACAATTTAATCATTGATCAACACATTTCAACATAAACAAAACTATTAATGCCCTGTTCATTGTAAGGCCACTCAACATACATGGCACAATGTCATCAGTGTGATGAGACAGGCTGAAGGAAGCATCCATTAAGCATCTACCATCCTGTCTTGCCACTCTACTGCTCCAGCTTCAGGAGGTTGCGCTGCTTCTTCCCTTCACATGAAGCTCTGTTGGGGCCTTGCACATCCACAGTGTCTATCAGGTTTTGTCCTTGCCTCCATTCACCAGGCTCCATGTCCCCATTGCCTTGTTGGCAGTCCACAAGCCTGTTCTACAACAGTGGGTAGCGGGTGTGCATGAGATTGTGCAGGATACAGCAAGCTTCCATGATGCTCCTCATAGTCCCTGGGTGATGCTGCATGGTTGTGAGAAGTACTTGGAACCTGTTGGCCAGGATGCCAAAGGCGTTCTCCATCACCCGTCTTGCCCTGGACAGCCTCTAGTTGAAGATCCTCTCTTCATGGGTGAGGTATCTGGAAGTGTAGGGCTTCATGAGGTAGGTTCTGAGGGAGAAGGCGTCATCCCTCACGATGAAGTGGGGCACATCTTGTAGGGGTAGGGGGTCTGGATCTGGAAAACCCATGATGAAGTTGCGTTCCAGCCCACGCTTGAGGTTACTGGCGTTGTATATCTGGGCATCTGAAGCTGACCCATTGCCTGAAGCATCGATGTACATGAACTTGTAGTCAGCTTCGACCATGGCAAAGAGGATGATGCTGAAGAAGCCCTTGTAGTTGAAATAAGAGGACCCTGAGTTGGCTGGAGCTTTGCAGTCCACGTGCTTCCCATCTATGGCTCCAACGGTGTGGGGAAAGTTCCACCTGATACCACTGCTCTGCAACTTTCCTCCAGCCTTCTTCAGTGGTGGGACACTGGAGGAGCTCCTCCATGTATTCTTCGATGATGGCCTGCACCACTTCACTTTGCTGATGCTGTTCTGTGGCACCCTCCAGGCCTACTGCATGTTTCTGTATGTGTTTCCAGAGGCCAGGTGCTGCAGAGTCAGTGCCACCTTCAGTCCAGGGTCCAGGTTGGGATGAAAATTGGTGCTTGACTTGGTCAACCTGGGTCTCAGACGCTCTACAATTTCGTCAAACATGGCTGGTGGCATCCTCATGAAGTGCTGGAAGGCACGAGGGTCTTCATTCCTCAGCTCCACCATCAGCTTGTCATAGAGTCCAAACTCCACTCTTCTCCCGATCCATCGTCGGACCCACACAGCTCTTGAACGTCTCCTTCTTCTCCTTGCGTAGAAAAAGTGAAACAGTCTGAAGAGGGCTTGGTTCTGGTGTTGAATAATCGTAGCTACCATAAGGACTGTGTTATGATCCATGGTGGAGATCAATGGATGATGTGGAAGAGCAAGAGCAAGGCTGAAAAGGTCTGCACACCAGGGCTGCTGGACTGAAAGTGAGATCCAGGTGATTTCCTCCCCCTTTTTATAGGAAATGTCGGTTTTCCGCTAGGTGTCCTTCCACATACTCTAGGCATTCTCCATACATCCTAAATATCCGAGATACGTCCCATATACAAACGTTTTGTCCGTTTTAATGCTTTATATACGAGATGCATCCGCTTACACCCTTTCTATTTCCGTGTTACTAATGCTGTGTGGATGTTCCGTGTACCTTTCGCTTCCTCCCTCTTTCCGCTGGAGCGGATGTGAGTTGCGCGGATGGCCAGAGTATGCCGAGAGGATACATTGGACGTGTGATGGATGACAATGGATGTAGAACATTTGTTGCCCGTATGTGTCGCGGATGTAGATCGTACGCGGCGGAAAGTTCATCCGCTCAAAAAATTGTGTGCAGCTCAAAACTTTTTGAGTGGATGAAATAGCAGTAGACGGATGTTTTACGGATAGAGCGTATGAAAGACATATGCAGTGAGTACCCAATGGATGCATTGCATTTTCCAATGGATGGCAAGCTTTTTTGTCCGTTTTACATCCTCTTTGCATCCGTTGGTGCAGTGGGACATGGGCTTAAGGTGCTGTGAAGAAAAATAAGTCCCTGGGGAAAGGATTGATTTGGATTTTATGTCCCATTAATTAAGGTACTGTAGTGCTCATAACCAACTCCTGGTTCTTCATATTACGTAGTCCCTGACTTATTACATAGTCCTTGAATCAACACAGTTGAGCTCAAAATTTCTATTGCTAAGCGAGGCAGTTGTTAAGTAAACTTTGCTTGATATCTTTGTTAAGTACATTTTACAACCTTTCTTGCCATAGTTGTTGTGTGAATCCCTACAATTGTTTGTAAGGTGAATCTGGCTTCCCTATTGACTGTCTCAGAAGGTCGAAAAAGGTGACCCCAGGACACTGCAATTGTTATAAATATAAGCCAGTTGCCAAGCGCGCGAATTTTGATCATGTGAACATGGGGATGCCGCAACAGTTGTATGTGTGAAAAATGACCATAAGTCATTTTTTCCCCAGTATTTGAATGGTCACTAAATGAAAGGTTGTAAGTTGACTACCTATATTATGCTACTGTCCCATAACTGTAAACCTTCCCAGGTAGATCCCAGCAAATCTGCTGCCATCTCTCTCTCTCTTTCTTTTTTACAGCCTGAGAAGTTCGGGAGGGTTCCTCTCTGACTCTCTGTTCTCCACCCATTATACAGCTGAGGGCTATGCCCTCTCTTATCTGATAGTTACTTAGGCAGCATCTTTTTTCCCCATCTCCCAAAGTCTTTCCCATGTACCATTACACATACCCAAGCTTTTCTTGTTGACAGTGCTTTAAGGAAATGTGTTACTAAAACTGAAGATTGAACCATATCCCAGTTATCTCATGCGGATATAGAGTAATGTTTTTCAGGGAATTTGAGCAAGCTGTAAGATAAAAACTGGCTAGTCCACAGTATTTATTAGCTACCCTGCATGAGTGAGTGGTCCGCACTCTGTGAACAATTCTGTTACATTGCAGAGGCAAGCTGTCTTTCAGGAAAGCTTATGCTGAGTAACTAGGTTTGAAGAGTCGTGATGTAGAAAACACTTGGTTCTCAGTTTAGAACCACAATTGGGCCCAACATTTCTGTTGTGAAGTGAGAGAGTTGTCAAGTGAGTTTTGCCCATTTTATGACCTTTCTTGCTACAGTTGTTAAGTGAATCACTGCAGTTGTTAAGTTAGTAATATGGTTCTGAAGTGAATCTAGTTTCCCCATTGACTTTTCTTGTCAGAAGGTCACAAAAGGGGAATCATATGACTCTGGGACACTGCAACTGTCATAAATATGAGTCAGTTGCCAAGGGTCTAAATTTTGATCATGTGACCATGGGGATGTTGCAGCAGTCATAGGCATGAAAAATGGCCATAAATCAAATTTTAAAATGCTGATATAACTTTGAACAATCACTGAATGAACTGTTGTAAGTTGAGGACAACCTTTAGCAGGTAGTTTTAATCACTTGTAATGATGCATATTTATTGTGTTTTTAAGACACTGGTGAGTTACTGTTTCTCTGTTGCAGATAGACGATGTGGGAGTGCCCATGCCATCTATTTTGATTAGGGATTTGAAATTGCTAATTTATAGCAAAATTAAATGGCTTCAATGCTGTTACACCCAGCTTCAATTTATGAAAGGATTCTTCCTTTCTGGCTCAGTGTACTTTTTCCACAGGGACTGATCCTTGACTTTTGACAAATTTAATTATTGACCTAGGCTTCTGCCTTGTTAACTTTATGGAATGTTTTGAGTTACTTTTACTGTTATGTTTATGACTTATGTTTCAAAAAAAAATATGGTAAGGGCCATGAAATAACTAAGAGGATGTTTACAAAAAGAGTGTGCTTGTGTCACTTGTGCCTGTTTTTTCAAAAAGCATTTACAATGATTATTAGTTTGCAGAATCTGTTACTAGCCTGCTGAAGGCTGGCAGTATTCTTGGTTGCTGGGCACAGAAAACAGTGCAGTAGAAGTAGTCCCCCACTTACAGCCATTTGTTTAGTTACTGTTCAAAGTTGCAACATCACTGAAAAAAGTGTTTTTAACATGTATGATCATTGAAGCATCCCTGTGGTCACATGCTCAAAATTCATTTGCTTAGAAACCTGGCATGTGGCTATGATAGCTATGGTATCTCAGAGTCCCATGATCAATTTTTGCAACCTTCTGAGAACCAAAGTCAATGGGGAAGCCAGATTCACTTAACAACTGTGTTACCAACTTAACCACTGCAGTGATACACTTAAACAATAGTGGCAAGAGCAATCATAAAATAGGGCAAAACTCACTTAACAACTGTCTTGCTTTGCAATGGAAATGTTGGGTTCAATTGTCATAAGTCAAGGACTACCTGTAACCAAAAATGCAATACTTGGTACTAGTTGTGTGGGTCTGTATAGTAATGGGATACTACTCTTGTTCTGCTATTTAAACATTTTTATGAACATTGATGAGGCTGCATGGACACTTCTTTAATTACTTATGATTGCCTTGTTGAATGTGCTTGTTATTTTTAACCTCGGAATTCATAAATAGTAATGTGTCAAGAGAGCCTTTATATTAAAAGTATACAATATACAGTAGAATAATGGAGTTGGATGGGACCTTGGAAGTCTTCTAGTCCAATCCCATGCTCAGGCACAAAATCCTATCCCAGTGTTGGTAAATCCTTTCAGCACCGACTGTGGAAACGGGAGAGCGTGTGTCCTGGAAACCAGAAGAGCAGCTGCCCAGTGTGTACGCATGTCGGCCATCTGATCTTCTGGTTTCTGGCACACATGTATGCATGAAGACCAGTTGGTCAATGTGGATGTGCGTGCTGAAAACTGGAAGAGAAACTGCCTGGTGTGCATGCGCATGCCGGGAAGATGGTTCCGGTTTCTGGTGCACATGAAGACCAGCTGGCCGGTGCGCCAGAACCCAAAAGACCAATGGGCAATAGCTCACATACCCAGAGAGATAACTCTGTGTGCCACTTCCGACACACATGGCATAGGTTCGCCATTATGGCCTTATACCATTTCAGACAAATGATCCTCCAACCTCTTCTTCAAAACTTCCAGTGTGGGAGCATTCACAACTTTTGGCAAGTTGTTCCACTGATTAATTGTTTTAACTGTCAGGAAATTTCTTCTTAGTTTTGGGTTGCTTCTCTCTGCGGTTATAGTTTCCATCCGTTGCTTCTTGTCCTGCCCTCAGGTGCTTTGGAGAATAGATTGACCTCCCCCTTCTCTATGACAGCCCCTCAAGTATTGGAAGACTGCCATCATGTCACCCCTAATCCTTCTTTTCCCTTTACTAGACATACCCAATTCCAGCAATCATTCTTGGTTTGTTTTAGCCTCCAGTCCCATAATCATCATTGTTGCTCTTCTCTGCACTCTTTCTTGAGTCTCTGCATCTTTTTTTATTTCATGGTGACCAAAACTGGAACCATTATTCCAAGTGTGTTTTTACCAAGGCCTTGTAAAGTGATATTATCACTTCACGTGATCGTAATTCTATTCCCTCTGTTAATGCAGCCTAGAACTCTGTTGACTTTTTTGGCAGCTGCAGCACATGCCTGCAGTACATTCAAGGGATTGTCCACTAGGACTCCAAGTCCCCTCCAAATAACTGATAATACAGGTGGTCCTTGATTTATGACGATAACTGGAATTTCTATTGTAAATCATTACAGTCATAATTTTGAGGCATCAACATGACTGGATCTGATTTTTTTTTGGGTGGCTGTCATTCAGCAAATTTGGTGGTCATTAAGCAAACAGTATCAGGATCATACTTCATTAGCCAAAGGGTTAAACATACAAGGTATTTCTCTCCAGTACAGAGCGTGGTCATTAAGCAAATGAGGTAGTCGTTAAGCAAATTAATACATTCCTGTGTATTGAACCTTGGCAAAAATAGGTCATAAAATGGGCATGTTTTATTTGATAACCACCTTGCTTAGCAGTGGAAATTGTGGTCATAAATTGAGGACTAGCTGTGGTATCAGTGAAGAAAAGCTTGAGTCTTTGTCTCAAAGACCTTGTGGTTTAAAATTTAACAGTGGCTGAGTAGGAGATGTGTTCATACTGGCATAGCAAATCCCTGATACCTCTGCTTAAACAAAAAGATGTTTTTTGTTCAAGAGCTGGAAAAAATGTCTTATTCTGAGACCATGGAGATTTTGCTGTCCATCAGAAAGCCACAAAAGACTCCTTCATGTATTTATGTTTCAGGTGGCCTTTGTATACAGTTAAATGTAAGCTATTAGGACAGCTCTTACAAGTAACAATATTTATTGCCCTTAGTCGTGGTGGCTGCACTCTTAGCTTCTGTTGAAGGCTTGATATTAATTTAGGTTTGTTTAATCCCTGCAGATGAGGAAGACGGTGTCTGGGAAAACGGGCTTTCCTATGAATGCCGAACTCTGCTCTTCAAAGCAATTCACAACCTGGTGGAAAGATGCTTAATGAACCGGAATTTTGTCCGTATTGGGAAGTGGTTTGTGAAGCCTTATGAGAAAGATGAAAAACCTATCAATAAAAGGTAAGGTATCTTAATGATTCCCCCCCCCCCCAGTTTTCTTTTTCTCTGTATCCATATGAGCCATGGTGACGCAGTGATTAGAGTGCAGAACTGCAGACTACTTCTGCTGACTGCCGGCTGCCTGCAATTTGGCAGTTCAGATCTCACCAGGCTCAAAGTTCACTCAGCCTTCCATTCTTCCGAGGTGGGTAAAATGAGGACCCAGATTGTTAGGGGCAAGAGGCTGACTCTAAACAGCTTAGAGAAGGCTGTAAAGCACTGTGAAGTGGTATATAAGTCTAAAGCGGTATATAAGTCTAAGTGCTATTGCTATCCTTTATTGTGTGCATGTGTGTATGTAAGCATATGTATGAGGTACAGGAAGTTCTTGACTTGAAACAATTCATTTAATGACCAACATTACAACAGCACTGAAAAAAGTGACTTATGACTGGTTTTAACATGACAGTTGCAACATCCCCATGGTCACGTGATCCAAATTCAGTTACTTGACAAATGTCTTATATTTATGATGGTTGCATTGTCCCAGGGTCACATGGTTACCTTTTGCGACATTTTGACAAGCAAAGTCTTTGGGAAAGCCAGATTCACTTAACAACTGTGTTATTTAATGACTGCAGTGATTTATTTAACAAGTGTGACAAGAAAGGTCATAAAATGGGGCAAAATTGACTTAACGGTTGCCTTGCTTATCAACAGAAATTTTGGGCTCAATTAGAGTCAAAAGTCGAGGACTATCTGTAAATAGAAAAATAGGAAGAGGTGAACTAATTTTTCACTTAAGTGCAAATATTACTTGATGATAGAACTGATTTTCATGTATTTGCAACTTCCTGGAATAAACTCTGCTTCTACAACCATTCCTATATAAAATCTTCCTTTCATTTTTGCATGTGCTGGTATCAATGAAGGCAGAGTTGCTTTTGTATCCTTCTCTTGGCTGCTGAAACTCAGAGTTATAGCTCTCCCAGAGAAGAGATGCAAATAAATGCCATGCAAATGTCTTTTATTAAAATACTTTTTGGAATCATGACAGTAATGCCATGTAGCTATATTAGTCCATTAAAAAATAAATGGAAAAGGTCATAATGTGGTTGAACTTTTCATTAGGATTGACTGCGAGTCCAAAGCAATTTGAGGGCTTATTCATTGTTTTATGATTTAACTAGGAAAATATAAATATGTCAGTGTTACTTTTAAATTTAGGGTTGTAGGCATTTACCAAATATGAGCCAGCCGTGTGCAGCAGCAGCCAAAAAAACTAATGCAATCCTAAATTGTATTAACAGAGGGATACAATCAAGATCAAGTGAGGTACTAATACCACTCTATAAAGCCTTAGTAAAACCACACCTAGAGTACTGCATCCAGTTTTGGTCACCACATTATAAAAAAGATGTTGAGACTCTAGAAAAAGTACAGAGAAGAACAACCAGCATGATTAGGGGATTGGAGGCTAAAACATAAAATGAATGGTTATAGGAACTGGGCTTGGCCAGTCTAGTGAAGAGAAGGACCAGGGGAGAGCATCTTCCAATATTTGAGGTGCTGTCACAGAGGAGGGAGTCAAGCTATTTTCTGAAGCACTCGAAGGCCAGACAAGGAATAATGGAGGGAAACTGAACAAAGAGAGATTTAACCTGGCAATTAGGAGAAACTTTCTGATAGTGAGAACAGTCAACTAGTGGAACAGAAGTTGCCCTCGGAAGTTGTGGGAGCTTCATCACTTGAGACTTTCAAGAAGAGATTGGACTCCCATCTGTCAGAAATGGTGTAGGGTCTCCCACTTGAACAGGGGGTTGGACTAGATGACTTACAAGGTCCCTTCCAACTCTGATTATCTGTTATCTGACATGTCTTCCATTATGGACCACCTGTGACCTTCACAGCCTTTGTTTTAAAGTTATTGTAAATTGAGATTATTGATTCTTGTGTCTGTTCAATGTATTTTTCTTTGTTTAGGAAAATGCAGAAAATAATTTGTGGAGTTCTTGGTGTCGTTTGTATTTTGAAAATGGGATATTATGCATGCCTTTAGAATGTTCCTTATGGAAACTCATGGGGTTATTTCATTCAGTGCCTCCAGAAGTTGAGAGTGCTCCAATACTAAAGGTTTTTAAAAAGAGATTTGACAGCCATTTGTCTGAAATGGTATAGGGTTTCCTGCTTGAGTAGGGGGTTGGATTAGAAGACCTCCAAGTTCCCTCCCAACTCTGTTATTTTGTTATTCTGTTAATTATTTGGTTAGAAGGTCAATTTCCATAATTCCTGCTATAAACTGTGCATCAAGAACTACATGTCTATCGCTGAATGTTCATTGGCTGTTAATTCCTGATGTTTATTCAGTATTTTAGGATGAGCTCCGAAGAGGTTTTTGTGTGGGTATGGCAAAATGCTAACTGAGAAACATGAAGCAGGTTTTGTTTATGAGTTCTCTTGCTCAATATTAAAAAAAAGTTGCATGTACACTTTTTACTTCATAAGGATATGTTAATAATGTCAGTTATGGTGTTTTATGAAAATTCAGGTGTAGTCTGCACTGATATTAACCTGGCAAAGAAACACATAGCTACGATTTTCTTCACAGTGACTTGTTAACTAATTTTCATGTGGCATTCTTCAGTGTAGTTTAATTTGGCAGGGTTAAGTGCTGTTTGTGCATAATAGTTTTTTGTAATTTCATTTCTGAAATTGCATGTGGTCTTTTTCTAATTTGAGATAGATTAAGTTTTCTTTTTCCACAAGTAAAGTATTGAATAAATGGGTTCTCTATTTTAGGAATAATAGAATGGAATGAAAAAGAAATAGGAATAAACTATTTTATTTGGCAAGCGTGGTTAGATACACAAGGTGTTTGTCTCTGGTACAGAAACACTCAGTGTCCTGAGTAAGGAGAGATTTTTAAAAATTAAATTAAAATGAATGATTTTAAGGTTACCAAAGATATTAAGCATCGACCATTGCCAGTGAGATAACTATGTGGAGTTCTTTAAAACTAGTTTATTTATTTAGCAGATAAAAGAATCTGGGCTGACACAAAAAGCAAAATATATGAGAAGAGTCTATAGGGGCAGGTTGTCCTCAACTTACGACCAAAATTGGGACCAGAATTTCATTTCTATAAGAAGATGGTTGTTTAGTGAATTGTGCTCAATTTTATGACCATAAAAGTTGTAGTAGTTAAATGAATCATGGCATGCGGTCATTAAGGGAATCCAGCTTCCTCCATTGATTTTGTTTGTCGGAAGCTGGCTGGGAAGATTGCAAATAGCAATCATATGACCCCAGGATGCTACAGGATCTTAGATGTTGGTTGCCAAGCCCCTTGAATTTTGCTCACATGATAGTGGGAATGCTGTAACAAGAGTGAGGATTGGTTGTAAGTCACATTTTTCAGTGACTTTGTAACGTTGAACGTGTTGTCAAATGAATGGTTGTAAATAGAGGACCATCTGTACATCAGAAGCCAGAGAAGAGCATCATTTCATCATAACAGAGATCCATCTCAAATTAGCATCCACAGACATCTCATGTTTCAGAGAGGTAGCCGTACAAGAAAATAAACATAATTTCACCCCCTCAGTAAAATGCCTTTGATATGACCTAGGACCCCTGAGATTATAGCTATCATAGCAATTAAATACCTTTTCCTTTAGGGCCTTTGAAAGCAACCAAATTGATGGCCATGTTTATACCCCGTGATTATGAATTCTGTAGAATAACTATGTGCCAAGTTTAAAAAGGTAAAGTTTTTGTAGAAGCAGTTGTCTTAATTTTAAGAAATCCCATTTGAAACTACCTTTGCCTTACATATTCAGATGATGGTAAAGGAATCTGCTTTGCAGAGATGGCTAGAAGATAACCCATGGGAGCATTCAAATAATGCTCTATTGCAATTGCAGTTCTGAAGAAAAGCAAATACTGCTAGAAAGCCGACTGCACAAGGGAGCATTTTCAGAAAGCCAAGGATATTTATTGGACAATGCTGAAATGGAATTCACTTAAACTACGGTTCAGATTCTATCTTAGATAGTTCTGCCTTTTAACTTGGAATGCAGCGTAATGGAAAACAGCAGGTAAGCAACAGGCATAAAAAGACAGAAAGAGCATTCCACTCAGCATCTGTTTTAATTACTCTGTTGCTCCCTTCATCTTTATACAACAAATACAAAAAAATAATTGCAATGAAACAAGAGTATTAATAGCTGAAAACAAGAGAGAATTACTTTGATTTTTCTGATATTTTGATCAGTAACTTCTCCATTCTCTTCTACCTTAATCTGAAATCAAAAGAGGCCATTCTAACTCTGGGTATAGAAATAAACTACTTTTACAAGTCCTATTTAAAAAAAAATGACCCCGAACAGTTCACCATTACAGGTAGTCCTTGACTTAGGATAACAATTGAGTCCAAAATTTCTGTTGCTAAGTGAGACAGTTGTTAAAGTGATTTTTGCCTCATTTTACAACCTTTCTTGCCTCAGTTGTTAAGTGAAGCACTGCAGTTATTGAGTTAGTAACACGGCTGTTAAGTGAATCTGACTTCTCCATTGTCTTTGCTTGTCAGAAGGTCGCACAAGGGGATCACCTAAAACCGCACCACCACGACATTGCAACCATCATTTATGAAGAACCAGTGGCCACACATCTGAATGTCATGTGAAAAATGGCCATGTGAAAAATGGTCATAACATAAGTCACTTTTTTCAATGCTGTTGTAACTTTGAACAGTCACTAAATAAATGGTTGTAAGTCAAGGACTACCTGTAATTGCTGTTATGGGTTTGAGTATTAAAAACAAGTATGATGTCAAGCAGACATGGTCTTGTCCAGGGAGGTTCTTAAGAAACTTCCAGAAAGTGATCCTTTGGATATTTTTTTGTTCCTTGTTGCTTAGAACTTTTAATATTATGATTGCTGTGAGGGAACATGGGCATTGGATCAAGATGCCACTCCTTTTTCTTGGCCAAAGGCTATCTAATACCTGCTTCCTAATCACTTTTCACTTGCAGTGCTAAGGATATCTTTTGCGTGGTTGTTTTTCTCTTCTCACTTTGTAAGTTTGAACTTGTGGTTAAAAGGTAATTCCTTTGCTGTAAAATGGATTTGCTCTGCATGCTGAGGTTATATGAGCCCTGTATGCTGAGCTTGAGTCTCTTTTAGGTTTTTCTTAATCCCATCTTTATTCTTTTTATAAATAACTCAAGGCAGCAAACTCACTTCGTACTTCAATCCTCCTCCTGTCTTTCCCACAACATCAACGCTGTGTAGTGTGTTGGGCTGAGAATATGACTGGTCCAAAGTCACCCAGCCTGCTTGCATGACTAAGGTGGAACTAGAACTCACAGTCTCCTGGTTTCTAGCCTGGTATCTCAACCACGAGACCAAACTGCCTCTCTTTCCTCTGTTACCCAGGCTCTGATAGGTAGCTTAAAAACATCCCGTATCTTTAATCTACAACATAATTTTTTTTTTTAAATACAAAATCGCTATAGAGGCTGGTGGAGTTTCTTTTAGCAGTTTTGTATGAGTGTGTGTGTGTGTGTGTGTGTATGTATATATATATATATATTTGAGTGCATGAGGTTTTATTTGTTGGATTGCTTCCAGACACACTGTTAAAATATTTTTTTTTAAAATAACTTCTGAAAAATCACGGCCTGTTTAGATATCAGTTGCTTAAGGATAGTTTAGTTATATAAATGCAAACAAACATTTCCCACATTAAAGTGTAGTTACACACTCCTTTCTTTGAAATAGAATACCACCTCACCTTTAGAATAAATTCATGTAAAGTTGGTGATGATAATTAGATAAAAGGTTTAATGAACAACTTGCTGATCATTGAATGAACAGAAATAATTAGACTCTTAAGTATATTTATACTTAGCCTTCACCCTTCATGTTCCCCATGGACACACTAGTCTGAGGAAATTATTGGAAAAAAAAATCCACAGTGAGAGTCAGTTTTCCTTTAGGATTTCTCTACTAGCTTGATTCTAGCCACTTTTCTTGCACAGCAGCTCCCACTGAGAACTCCTGTAACATGGAGACAGTCTTTTTATTTTGTTTCTATGAAACTTTAAAAGAAGTGAAATGTGTACAGACTTGTTTTTTTCCTAATCAGAGGAATGTTTTGTGGAAGAGAGAAATCAGGACTTTTCTATTTCTTTGCTGTTTAATTAGATATTAAGCCCACCCTCCCCTAGGGGGAAATTAAAGCTGTCTTGCCTGAGCTGCTTTGAGTTCCACCTCCTCCAGCTTCAAATTATCCTGGTGCATGGAAAAAAAATAATTGTACGAAAAGAACTCTAAGCTATTCATTTTGAGAAGAGCAGCTATACTGGCCTTTTGTGACAAAACAAGATTTCATGGCATCTTAAGTATTGACAAATGTATTAAGACAACTTCAGATGCATGAATCATGCTATGTCTTTTAAAGTGCAGTGAGCTTCTTGTTTACTTAATCTATCCAGCAATCCTGGACTTACAGCAGTTTGTTTAGTGATGTTCAAAGCTATAAGGGCGCAGAAAAAAGTAACTTATAATAGTTTTTCCACACTTACGCCTGTTGCAGCCTCCACTGATCAGAATTTGGATGTTTGGCCACTGGTTCATATTTATGACAGTTGCACTGTCCCAGGTCATGTGATCATGTATGCAACCTTCTGACATCTAAGTTAATGGGGAAGTTAGTTTCACTTAACATTATTTTACAGGTAATCCTCGAAATACAATCATAATTGAGCCCAGATTTTCTGTTACTAAATGAGAAAGTTAAATAAATTTTGACCCATTTTACAATCTTGCTTGCCACAGTTGTGAACCAGTTGCCAAGTGTCCAAATTCTGATCACGTGACCATGGGGATGCTGCAACATTTGTAAGTGTGAAAAACGGTCATAAGCCACTTTTTCAATCATGTAACCTTGAATGGTCATTAAATGAACTGTTGTAAGTCAAAGACTACTTGTACTAATGTAACTGTAGTGATTCTCACTTAGCAACAGAAAATGTGGGCTCAATTGTAGTCTTAAGTGGAAGTCTACCTTTGTAGGTGGTAGTCTGCTTAACTGGGAGATGGGCCATATTGTAGTGTTTCTTAATTTTAAATGCATTTACTTCAGGTAAAATACCTTACTTTAGGCAAAGATTTAAAAACTCTAGAGTAAAATTTAATGGCACTCTACCTGCAAGATTTGTTTGAAATTAAAAGGTTACTTGTCATTGCTTCTTAGTGGAATGGTTGTGCACCTGGAAATGAAACAGAAGTGCCTACAGCCATATATTGCACAATTAGGTTGGGTATAATTGGATTTGAAAATGCAGGACTAAAAATTCCCTGTTTTCTCTCTATGAATATTTAGATTTATAAAGGTGAAATTGTCTGTCTTGAGCTATTATTTTTTACAGTAGAAAATAGAATAGAGTTGGAAGGTCCTTGGAGGTCTTCTAGTCCAACCCCCTGGGACTCAGATAGGAAATCCTATACCATTTCAGACAAATGGTTGCCCGGTTTCTTCTTAAAAACTTCCAGTTTTAGAGCATTTACAACTTCTGGAGGCAAGTTGTTCCACTGATTAATTGTTCGCACTGTCAGGAAATTTCTCCTTATTTCCAGGTTGCTTCTCTCCTTGGTTAGTTTCCATCTGTTGCTTCTTATCCTGCCTTCAGGTGCTTTGGTGAATAGCTTGACTCCCTCTTCTTTGTGGCAACCCCTGAGATATTGGAGCACTGCTGTCATGTCATCCCTAGTCCTTGTTTTCATTAAATGTAGGATTAGAAAGATGTACCCAACAATATTTAGAGATGTTCTGTGATCACTTATGATCATAGAAATCTAAAAATTCCAGGGATAAGTCTAACACTAATCGACTTAAAGTTTAGCTAATTAAGTTATCAACATACAAACTCCTGAATCTTGATTTATGACCACAATTGAGCCCAACATTCCAGTTGCAGTTGTTAAATGAGTTTTGCCCCATTTTATGACCTTTCTTGCTACAGTTAAGTAAATCACTTGTTAAGTTAGTAATGTGGTTGTTAAGTGGATTTGGTTTCCCCATGGACTTTGCTTGTTAGACGGTTGCAAATGTCCCTAGGATACTGTCATAAGTGACATTTTTCAGTGCTGTTGTAACTTTTGAATGGTCACTAGACAAAAGGTTTCATGGCACTTAACAACTGCAGTGATTCACTTAACAGCTGTGGCAGGAAAGGTTGTAAAATAGGGCAAAACCCACTTAACTGTCTTGCTTAGCAATGGAAATTTTGGGCTTGATTGTGGTTGTAATCCCCCTCCCCAAAATCAAGAAAGTCAATTCTATTTTTATATATGCTAATTAAAAATATTTCAAAACAAACTTTTAAATTGTTTAATGAAACATAATCTATACAGAGCTTTGCGCAGAAGTACAGGTAATCCTAGACTTACAACTGTTTATTTAGCGACCATTAAAAGTTATGGTCTGCAGCGTCTTTTATACAAGAAACCAGCATGCAAAATGTCATTCATGCAAACTCCTGTATGGTTGCAATTAAAAAAATGTGATGTGTGCCCACAAAATTTTAAGCTTAAAGCAGGATTATAAATACACACGTCACCAGAGTTAAGCAATGGATGAAATTTGAGATGGCTGCAATATGCAACTAGTGGCAGACCAGTTTTCTCTCATGCAGGGTAAGTAGCTTTACTTAGATTCCATATCTCTAATTAGTGTGTTGTAAGAATTAATTAAATATATTTATTTCTGGAAAACACTGTTGAAAGATATATCAACCAAAGAAGGCAGATATCTTTGTACTAAGAGAAAATGCATGCTTTGAGGGTTATTTCGTGTTGTGATAAGCTGACATGAAACTTGGGTAAAGTCTTAGTAAAGTCTAAGTTTGAATTAATGACAGCAAAAAAGTTAGTGATAAGGAAGATTGCAAGTAACATTATATATACACTTTTAATTACTGTAGGAACTTGAATATCTTCAAAAATAAGTCAGTGTTGTAACTTAAGTTGCTCTTATTTTTAATCAAAGTTATACTGAGCATCTACTCTAAAAAAAGATACCAGGTTTGGTATGATTTGCACTGTTTATTTTTTATTTTTTTTTTGTTATGTGATTTATATCCTACCTTAACCTTCGGGAACTCATAAACATAATACTCTAGTTTTTCCCCACAGCAACAATCCAACAAGATTGACTAAGCTGAAATTACTGCTTTATTTATTAATCAAATTTGCATAGCTGCCCATCTCACAAGCATAATGGTGAACTTGCATGGTTTAGGCCTCCCAGATGGGAACTGCCCAAAGCTGGTTATAAAATGGGTATCTGTATAAATGTTTTAAATAAAGTGTAACTAATTTTAGGCAGGCTTGAATCTGGATTTCCTCAGTTCTTAGTTCAACATTTTAACCACTACATCAGGGATGAGAAACTATGGCTCCTTTATGAACTGTGGACTTCAATTCCCAGAATTCTTCAGCCAGCATGGAATTTCAAGTCAGAATTTCAGGCATGGCTGGCTCAGGAATTCTGGGAATTGAAGTCCACATGTTGTAAAGGGGCTGTAGTTGCCCCCTTCTGCATTACACAATGCTGACTCATGCTGTTGCTGGTCTGCTGTTTTAAATCAGTTTGTACCATCTTTATTCTGGAAATGTTAGTTATCTTTGGAAAGATGTGCTGTGTAAATATTTAGACAGATGTAGGAAAGCTGGTATCTTTCATTATAATTAGAATAACTTTTGAAAGGTCTCTGGGCCTTCAGATACCTCATTTCCTCTTACTAATGCAGGCATGCTTATTGGACAGATTTTATTCTCTATGCTACACAGGTAGTCCTCAACTTACAGATGTTCGTTTAGTGACTGAAGTTACAACCACACTAAAAAGTGACTTGCAACTGTTTCTCACGTTTGTTGCAGCATCCCGATGGTCATGTTATCGAAATTTGGATGCTTGGCAGTTGCAGTATTCTGGGATCACCTTTGCTGACCTACCGCAAACAAAACCAATGGGGAAGCCAGATTCACTTAACAGCCATGTTACTAACTTAATTACTGTGGTTCACTTAACAACTGTGGCAAGAAAGGTCATAAAATGGGGCAAAACTCACTTAACTGTCTTGCTTAGCATCAAAAATTTTGGGCTCAATTGTGGTCGTAAGTTGACAACTACCTGTAGTTACAAATTTTGGACTCCACAGTGGTCTTAAATCGAGGACTATCTGCACAGCATAGAGAACAAAATTTGTCCAATTAGCATGTCTGCTAATTGAGTAAAGCTTCAATTCTTTTAAGTCGCTGCTATCACCCACAAGAACAAATTTGCATTTATTGTTTTTGATACTTAGATATGCATTCCCATTTTTTACACTGCACAAAACACTGAGTATTTTTAATATAATTTAATAATTATAATTATTTTCCTAGTTTCCTATCTAAGCCACAGGTTTGTCTATAAGACCTCCAAGATTCCTTCCAACTTTGTTATTCTATTCTATTCAATTTTTAAATAATTATGTTCATTTGTCGAATTTAGAAACCTCACTCTAACTCTAAACTCTCTCTCAAAGAGGACGTAACTCGATCCTCTCAAGTTCATTTCTTCTTTACTTTACCAGATGCTCTGTTCCCAAAGTGTGGTAATAATATTATTAGTTCAGTTCAAGGGCAACTATAAAGGGTATTCTTCCATGTTAAGCAATCAAACAGTGGTAATTCCTTTTGTGTGTAATTTGATTACGTTTCCATCTTAAAGTAATCTAGGAGGGGAAATCAAAAATTCCAGGCACATTCATGCTGTGTGATCCTATGTAGGATTGTTTTTTTTTTTAGAAAAAGAATGTTTTGGAACAGCAATGCATTCTAGCACCACAGAACTTTGGACGGCATTCCTCATCTTGCTGTGAGGAAAAGAAATGTGTACATTTGTTCCATTATTCTTCTTCCATATTTCATTTTACTCATTTTCTCTAAAAGTCCATATAGGGCAAAACTCAACTAATAAATATTTGACAGCAACAGAAGTGTTGAGCTCAATTGCCGTAAGTCAAGGACTACCTGTATTTGGCCTGGGTTTCTGGTGGCCATAGCTCTTTTTAAAAAAATTTTTAATGTCACTCAACTTTTGATATTACCAGACACTGATCTTTTAACTGTCTCTTAACATTTTGTAATCAGTTTTTGCTCTACTCTTAATTTATACTTATTCACATTTTCAGTATTTTCCCATTAAATGGATTATCTGATTATCTGATGGCTCTAATGCTGCTTGTATTTCTTAGTTAGATACTCTTCTAATCGCTTTGTGGCTACTGTGATTCCTGATTCACCATTGTTCCTTTTGTTCGTGAGAGCAGCTGTTGAGATATAAACAGCAGCCACACTTACTTATTAATATGACAAATATCTGTTTAATAGGGACATTTAATGTCATTTCATTTCACACCCTTTAATCAGTTTAAGTAGGAACAAGCTAAAGATGAACTATTATTTGAATATAGCCATATCGATCTCGGGATTAGAAAATAAGGAATAAAAACAGTTTTTACATGTTCAGTCACAAAAAGGTCTTCCTTCTCTGGGAAAAAAAAATGACATAAGAAATCTTCCCTCAAGGTGAGGATGGCCTCCCAAGGTCCCTTAAGTCCTGGTTATGCCACCAGGCCGGGACATCCCAGGGGATAGGTGAATTGTTATTACGCATCCCTTCAGCTATTAATTTTAGCTATTTTCTAATTTTTTACTTCTCATTGTAGGTAATGTTTTTATATATTTATTGTTTTAGTCTTGTGTGCTGCCCAGAATCACTTTTTGTTCGAAGATGGGGGGCAATATACAATTTAGATGAATAAATAAACGCACTACAGCTACTTTGCTAAAAAAGTTTTTTTTTAATTTTATAGGAACATTTTTTTTCATTTTGTAATTTGAGTATAATTATAATGGGTGTGCTTGAGAGCTTTAGATAACAACAATTACCTAGACTCACCAGATACAGAAAATTTATTTATCAAATGTATATGCCACCAGACAAAAGAGTGACACAATCTTATTGCAATTATTTCACTCCTTGGCTTTTCGAAAATTTAAGCATTGCCTTAAGTAGCCCCTTTCCTCTAATAGATACACAGTTTCCTCTAATAGATACACAGTTTCAAATACTTGTAAGTTACTGAAACAGTTTTCAGATGGTTTGACCTTGGTAATTTCAATGATTTTACCAATTAAAGCTCATAAAAGACCATTAAAAGGAAAAAGAGAAGAATGACTTACTTATGTAGGGTTCTCATACAACGAAGGATATGTAAGCCAGTTTCATGGACTATATGTTTGTATCTGCATGATTTTCACCTGTAATGTTATAATACATCTTTTCCCCAGTGTTGAATTTCATATTCAAATTCTTCGCTGTTCACTTATTGTTTGTGAACAATTGCTGCTATCCGTAGGTCTTCTACTGTTTCCTTTTGAGTTCTTTTCCAGCATTAATTCTTAAATTTGACCCCTGCATTGAAAGTCTCTCAATCAGCTTTTCTTGTTGCTTTTTTCCAAAATGTCATTTATATCTATATTGGGCATCCTCCAGGTATACAGATAATCCTCGAGTTACGACCTTAGTTGAGCCCCACATTTCTGTTGTTAAGTGAGACATTTGTTAAGTGAATTTTGCCTCATTTCACGACCTTTCTTGCCACAGTTGTTAAGTGAACCATTGCAGTGGTTAAGTTAGTAACCCAGTTGTTAAGTGAAGCTGGCTTCCACACTGACTTTGCTTGTCAGAAGGTTGCAAAAAGTGATCGAGCCCCAAATTTGTGTTGGCAAAGTGAGACATTTGTTAAGTACATTTTGCCTCATTTCACGGCCTTTCTTGCCATAGTTGTTAAATCATTGCAGTTGTTAAATTAGTAAGATGGTCATTAAGCGAATCTGTCTTTCCCATTGCTTGTCAGAAGGTCGCAAGAGATGATCACCCCGGGACACTGCAACCATCATAAATTTGAGTCAGTTGCCAAGTGTGTGAATTTGGATCATGTGGCCATGGGGATGGTGCAACAGTCTTGATGTGAAAAATGGTCGTAAGTTTTTTTTCCCAGAGCTGTTCTAACTTTGAACGGTCACTAAATGAATCATCGTAAATCAAGGACTACCTGTATAAAGTCAACCTTTGGGATCTCTTAAAATCCATTTATCTGCAGTGTTACCAAACTGGGGAAATTCCTGAAAGCATCTTATGAAAAATTATGGGAAAAATGAAAAGAAAAAAAAAAGGTTTGACACTTCTCACTGCTGCTGCTGTGATCCCCCTGCTGATCCCCCTCCTTCCTTTTAAGGGCTGGTTTTTCTCCTTGGTCTACCTCTTTATGGCTCTTTTCGTTCTCAAGACGGAGAGAGAAAGCCAGTATGACTGGTTTTTAGATTTGCTTGAGAAGAGGAGGAGGAGGAGGAGGAGGAGGCGGTGGCAACAAAACCCGCAATAGCCTGCTGGGTTTCTCCCTTCCTTCCAGAAAAGAGCTGCCTGTGAGCTCTGGAGTTGCTACTCCAGAGCTCATTATTCATTAAGCAGTAGGCACTTGCTTAATGAAGGGGATTAGTGGGACCTTGTGAGATTCTGTGCTTGCTGGCAGGGCTGTTCCTTCCCATGTAGTGTCTTTCCTCAATCTCTTATTCAGACAGATACAATCTAACAAAATGAAATTCAATGTAGAGAAAAGTAAAGTCCTTCGCTTAGGCAACAAAAAACAAAAGTACTCATATAGACTGGATGAAACCAACCTCTATAGCAGAAACTGTGAGAACCTTGGAGTTTAAGTGGACAACCAGCTAAATATGAGCCAGCAGTTTGCAGCAGCAGCCAAAAAAGCCAATGCAATCCTTTATTGCATTAACAGAGGGATATAATCGAGATCAAGGGAAGTACTTGTACCACTCTATAAAGCCTTACTAAGACCACACATGCATCCAGTTTTGCTTACCACACGGTAAAAAAGATATTGAGACTGTAGTAAAGTACAGAGAAGAGCAACCAGGATAATGAGGGGACTGGAGGCTAAAACATATGAAGAATAGTTGCAGGAACTGAGCATGGTAGTTTAGGGAAGAGAAGGACCAGGGGAGACAAGATAGCAGTGTTCCAATATTTGAGGGGCTGTCATAGAAAGGAGGGGGGTCAACCTATTTTTTAAAGCACCCAAAGGCCAGAGAAGGAATAATTGATGGAAACTGAACAAGGAGAGATTCAACCTGGAAATAAGGAGACATTTTCTGACGCTGAGAAACAGTCAACCCATGGATCAGAAATTCCCTTCAGAAGTTGCTTCCAGTAATGAAGCTTTCAAAAAGAGACTGGACTGCCGTCTGTCAGAAATGCTGGAGGGTTTCCTGCTTGGGCAGAGGGTTGGACTAGACAGCAATAGCACTTAGACTTATATTCCACTTTACAGTGCTTTACATCCCTCTCTAAGTAGTTTACAGAGTCAGCATCTTGCTCCCAACAATCTAGGCTCTCTTTTACCCAACTTGGAAGGATGGAAAGCTGAGTCAACCTTGAGCCTGGTGGGATTTGAACTGCCAAATTGTAGGAAGCTGGCTGCAGCAGAAGTATCTTGCAATGCTGCATTCTAACCACTGCACTACAGAGGCTTCCTGTGTGGATGATGATCGATAGTACAAGGCCCCTTCCAACTGTTAATTTGTTAATCTGTTAATTTCAAGGCAATACTGAATACAGGTAGTCCTTGACTGATGATCACAGTTGAGCACAGAATTTATGTCGCTCAGTGAGAAATTTGTGAAGGGAATTTTGAGTTGTTTTGTGACTTTCCTTGCCACATTTGTGAAGTGAATGCTTGTAGTTAAATTAGTCACACAGTTGTTAAGTGAATCTGGCTCCCCTCACCAATTGACTTTGCTTGTCAGAAGGTTGCAAAAGATGGTCACATGACTGTCATGAATATGAATCAGTTGTCAAGCATCCAAATGCTTTTGTGACAATGGGGATGTTGCAATGGTCATAAGTGTGAAAAATGGTCATAAGTCACTTTCAGTGCCGTTATAATTTCGGTCACAAAATGCACTGTTGTAAATTGAGGACTACCTGTATTTTATTTGGCCAAGTATGATTAGACACACAAGGAATTTGTCTCCGGTGCAGAAGCTCTCAATGTACATGCAAAGCGAGCAAATAATGATAATTATTATAATAATGCCAATAAGATGGGAAAGTAAAGAAGGTGATAATAATAATACTTCAGCCATACTACATGGGTAAATACACAGAGACATTAAACAGCACTGTGAGAATTAGATACACAGCAGAATGATGGCAGGAAGGGGAAAAATTGTCTTTGTGTCTCGTGGTTTTTGGCATGCAGTGCCCTATAGTGCCATCCTGAGGGGAGGAGTTGAAACAGTTTATCTCTAGGATATGAGGGGTCTGCAGGTTATCTTCTCAGCCCCTACTTCTGATCTGTGCCATACAGATAGTCCTCATCTTAAAGAATTAATTGAGTGACTATCCGAAGTTAACAATGGCACTGAAAAAAAGTGACATTACAACTTGCGCTTATAACTGTTGCAGCCTCCCCATGGCCACATGATCAAAATTTGGGTGCCTGGCAACTGGCTCATATTTATGACGGTCCTAGGATTATATGAGCCTCTTTTGGAACCTTCTGACCATCAGCGAAGTAATCTGCTTCTCTTAACAACTGTGTGACTAACTTAACTGCAGCGATTCACTTAACGTTAGCAAAAAAAAGGCTGCAAATGGTAAAACTTACTTAACAAATGTCTCACTTAATAACAGAAATGTGGTCGTAAATCAAGGGCTCCCTGTGTTTTGCACTCCCTCACAGTGATTACATTTTATTAGTGCTGTATAATTTCACACCATCATTTTATTTACATTTAAAATGAAATGAAGCTTCCCCTTGCTTCTGTAACCTGTGCAGAATGCATTTGCCCAACATTTTTTATTCTGTCATTTAACCAGATTGGCGGGTTGTAGACTATGATTCATGGTGTAAAATCATCCTGATTGCGACTGAAAACGTGTTTTTAATGATATTTATGTTTCGGCTTCTATTTAGAATTTAATATTTCATTGACAGGTTCTAGTGGCTGTTGAAGAAAAAAGTATGCTCCTTTTTAGTAAATGCGTATTCTTCATCTTATGAAACAAATGAGCCCAAGCAGAGCTCGGTATCAGAAAAAACAACAACCCTACAGCTTTAGATTCTTGACTTTCATTTGAATTTTCCAGGCTTGCAAAAAAAAACCAAAAAAAAAACGAAGTACTGGTGGTCCTCAACTTACGATGGTTCATTTAGTGACCATTCACAGTTACAACAGCACTGAAAAAAGTGACTTATGATCATCACAGCATTCCTGTGTTCAAGGGATCAAAATTTGGCTGCTTGGCAACTGATTTGTATTTATGACGGTTGCAGTGTCCTGGGGGTCATGTGATCACTTTTTGGGACATTCTTACGAACAAAGTCAATGGGGAAACTAGATTCACTTAACAGCTGTATTGCTAACTTAACAACTGCAGTGATTCACTTAGCAACCGTGGCAAGAAAAGTCATAAAATGGGGCATTAACAAATGTTTTGCTTTGCAAGATAAATTTTGGATTCAATTCTGGTCATAAGTCAAGGATTACCTATTTTGCTAGTTTGTTCACTGTTGGATATTCATTTTTTAAATGATAATCAATGAGCCGTGGTGGCAAAGTGGTCAGAATGCAGTATTGCAGGCTACTTCTACTGACTGCCGGCTGTCTGCAGTTCGATCCTGACCGGCTGAAGGTTGACTCAGCCTTCCATCCTTCTGAGGTCAATAAAATGGGGATCTAGATTGTTGTGGAGGGATATGATAATTTAAGAGAGGGCACCAAAGCATTGTGATGCAGTATATAAATCTTAAGCGCTATTGCTAGTGCTAATGTTTGATGACAGAACTTAAAGGTGGAGACTTGCTCCCAAGTTAACTTTGTGTAACAGATTAGCAATCAGGCTGTTTAAACTGTACAGTCCTCAATATACGACCACAATTGAGCCCAAAATTTCTGTTACTAAGCCAGATGTTTATTAAGAGAGTTTTGCCCCATTTTACGACCTTTCTTGCCACTGTTGTCAAGTGAATCACTGCAGTTGTTAAGTTAGTAACATGGTTGTTAATCTGGTGGACTTCGCTTATCAGGTCACATGACCCTGGGACACTGCATAATACAAATCATAAATACGAGTATATTTGCCAACTGTCCGAATTTTGATCACACGATCAAATTGTGATTTGATCACAATTTGGGATTGTGATGCTGCAACAGTGATAAGAGTGAAAAATTGACTGTAATCATTTCTTTTTCAGTGCTGTTGCAACTTAAGTCATTAAATGAACTGTTACAAGTAGAGGACTATCTGTATTATGTAGTTTACCATTTATCTAAGTATTCCTACAAATCTTTTCTCAATAAAAACCTGAAAATTATTTTCAGTAGTTTGAGGCATTTGGTCTAAGATCTGACAGTAGCAATTTAGCATATTGGCTGGGGAATTCTGGGAGTTGAAGTCCATGTGTCTTAAAGATGCCAAGGTTAGGAATCCCTCCCAAACAGTTTGGGAGTTTGCCAAGCATACTGCTTGCTCTTGGTCATACTGTCAAAGCCCTTTATCTGATGAATTTAATGAAAGTGAAAAGTGGAGTTGCTTAAAGACCTTTTTGCTGTGTTGTGGGAATAATATTTCTTGGCTATTGCTCATATGGCTTTGCTATAAAAATACTTTGTGGTAGCATTTCTTATCGTAACAGTATTATTTTAACACAGAAGTAAAATAATTTATGTTGATTAACTTGGTTATAGAACATTTTTTTTGTTTTGCTCTCTCCCCTCCCCCTCCAATTTCAAGCTGGAGGCAGTATAAAATGTGGTGGAATCATCTCTATCACCAAGGTTTTATATATCCACTTGTGTGTTCTAGATAATAGTTTACATTAGATAATTAAACTAGATAATAGTTTACATTTAAAAAGTGGAGCTATTGACTATAAGGCATAATAGCTGAAATATTATGAAAGGTTGAAGTCACCTGATGAAAGGTTGAAGTCAGCCTTCATTATCACAATATTTGAACAATACACTTGCAGTTAGAAACTTAATTGCATATTTGTAAAGCCAAAGAACCAGAGCTTAATGACAATCACATTGACTTTTCAAAACAATTTGTTTGTTTGTTTAAGTTTCTCTGTCACCCGTCTTGCTAATACAGTAGTGACTCTTGGCAGCTTATCTCTCTATATATAAAAGCGAAATACCACTCACACATCATCACATAATTTTCAGAACTGTAAAGCTTACAAACTTGAAATTTGGCACGAATGTTACTCTTGGGTTCTGGGTGCTTACTAAGAAGGAATTTTTCGAAATGGCCATCACAACATTAGTATTTCCTGTATTATTATTAAAAGGCTCTGATGCTAAGGAGTTCTACTCCCCTTCCCCACCTGAAAAGAAATCTGTTCCAAATGCAAAACACAAGCAGAGGAGAGGAGTTTCAGTTAGTTTCACAGCACCAAACAGCTTTAGTACAGAACAGTTGAGCTAAGCCACGCCCAGGCTCCTTGCTGTCTCCTTGCTCACAAAGCAAATACTGTTTCAGTTTTCAAACAGCTCTCAACACTCTCACATATTGACAGGAGGCAGGTTGGCAGAACCAGAATTTTCTTCCCCAAAAACTAAGCCCGACCACATAGTTTCGTAGCGAAACATGGATATCAAGCTTGTAAGAAAATAAAAGATAAAGCAGTATACTTTTATTAAATACCAATATCATGCATATTGCATAATTTCTGTGGCCATGAGGCCAGCATGACTATACACTGAAGTGCAGGGAACGCTGTTAACATTTCCATTAAAGTATACCTATTAATATACTTGCTTTGCAAGCTTTCAAACTGATAGGTGGCTGGGACATGGCTCAAGTAATGGGAGCTCACTCTGTTGTGTGGAGCTCGGGCCTCTTCAGCTGACAAATTCAGGATCTGAATTTGCTGAGACATTATGCCTCCTTACAAGAAACTAATCAGTTAAAAAGTGCTAAAAACAATTAACATTAGAATAAAAAGTCAAAAATTAGAAACTTAAATGATGGGCAGCCTTGAGGTGAGAATCTTCTCTTACCCATCAACCTCCCCCATTAATAGGCCTCTGTTGGAGGTGGAGGCCAAGCAGGAGAACAAGTTTTTAAGTTCTTCTAGAAGGCCAGGAGGATGAGGGAGGCTCTCAGCTTTGATGGAAGAATATTGCAGAGGACTGGGACCACAGCTGAAAATGCACTTCTCCTGGACCCTACTGTGATGACCTGCAACACAGTAAAGAGATAACACAGGCAGCTGGCAGTTCAGATTGCCCCTTTATTGATCCAAATTTGCCCAAACACTCCCACATTTCTGGCAAGTCCCAGAGCAAAGTGATGACAAACACACACATACCTCAAGCAGCCTCTGACTGCAAATAGTCTAGCCCAATGCTGTGAACACCACAACTGCACAGCAATAAATCCAGTAGGGCAAATCAAGGAGTTCAGGAAGCAAAGGATCCAGGTCCAGAAAACCAGAAAGAATGTAAAGACTCTTGGGAAGTTCAAATGTCAGCACTCAACACTTCAGGAACTGACAAATGCCCCTCCCTACAGTGGCTCCTTAAATCTCAGTCCCCAGGTGTGCCTTGTGAAGAGGGGTGAGGCGCTCTCCTCCCCAGTAACTGGCTCAGTCTGCGCTGTTTTCACCTTCTCTCCACTCTCCGTGCTCGAGAATCAGGAGAGGGTGGTCCTTACTCATCGCCTGAGCTCTGTCTCTCAGGTTCATTGCTTAGCCTCCTTTGGTCATCCTGCCCCCACTTACTCCTTGCTTACAAGCCATCCCAATCCTAAAAAGTCCTGGCCTGACTGGCCCTGTTCTTCCCCATTTTCTTCTCAAGCCAACAAAGCCGCCCCCTTGATTTCTGTCAGCTCCAGTTCCAGCTCATCTTCCCCCTCATATTCAGGCTCCGATGGGGGCATGACCACCTGCCAGCCAAAATTGTTTGGCTGATGGGATCCAAAGTAGGCCCTTTCTGCTAGGAAACAAGTGAACTAATCCCATCGGGATAAGGCGGTCCCTCAGGTACCCTCATAAGTTTTATCTCACAAACTGCTGACACACACACACACACACACACACACACAAAGCCAGATTTGGCACAGAACAATAACATAATTTGAATACTCTAAAATCTATTATTTGAATCCGTCCTCACAAATTTGGAAAAAATCAATTACTCAGCAAACATTGGTCACTTTTAGGAGTCTGGTTATTTAAGTCTTCTCTTAAATTGTTTTTAGGCTCTAGGCATGCTCAATATATTGTACGTGAAGAGAGGGAATGTACAGGTAGTCCTCAATTTACAATCACAATTGACCCCAAAAATTACGTTGCTAAGTGAGACAGTTAAGTGAATTTTGCCTCTATGTATGACCTTTCTTGCCACAGTTGTTAAGTGAATCTGGCTTCCTCATTGACTTTGCTTGTCAGAGGGTCGCAAAAGAGGATCGCAGTATCTGGGATACTGCAACTGTCATAAATGTGAGTCAGTTGTCAAGGAATCTAAATGTAAATCATATTCCATGGGGACACTGCAATGGTCATAAGTGTGAAAAATGTTCATAAGTCATTTTTTCCAGCACCATTGTAACTTTGACTATTCACTAAATGAACTGTTGTAATTTGAGGACTACCTGTATTCATCTAAAACACACGTTCATCTCTACAGAATTGGATTGTCATATAAGATGTGTTTGCCAATTTTGCATATGGTTAAATAATCTGAACTCTTTAAACCAGAGTTGGAGGTCTTCTAGTCCAACCCCTTGCTCAGGCAGGAAACCCTATACCATTTCAGACAAATGGTTATCCAGTCTCTTCTTGAAAATCTCCAGTGATGAAGCACCCACAACTTCTGGAGGGAAACCGTTCCGTTGGTTAATTGTTCTAATTGTCAGGAAATTACTTCTAAGCTGCTTCTCTCCTTGATTAGTTTCCATCTGTTGCTGCTTGTCCTGCACTCTTGCTTTGGAGAATAGTTTGACTCCCTCTTCTTTGGGGCAGCCCCTCAAATATTGGAAGACTGCTATCATGTTACCCCTAGTCCAACTTTTCATTAAATTAGATATACCCAATTCCTGCAACCGTTTGCTTTTAGCCATGCTGCTTTCTAACAATAAAACATACAAGTAGTTGTGAAAGATAATTTGAAAATAAGCTAAAGTTGATGGGACTTTCTGATTTGTATGTGCGTACGTGCTTTTGGCTGACTCTACCAAAGCCAGTTGCGGTTCTGGGCACTCTTTCAAAAATTATATTGGAGTAGTATGTGCTCAAATGACATCCAGCCAATGACAGCATCTGCCATGAATGGTGACATCATTGGCTGTATGCCACACTCTCTTCCTTGTCTCTCATGGCACCTATGAGGGTCTCAATTTCTCATTACCACTATCTTGAGTTTGTTGCTGCCCCATTGGTGACAGTTTTAAGAGCAAGAACTGGCCATAAGTCACTTTTTTTCAGCAATGTAATTTCAAACAGTTGCTGAACAAATGTTATAAATCCTCTACTTATAACCAGTTCATTTTGTGACCGTTCAAAGTTACAGCAGCCCCCCCAAAAGTGACTTATGACCATTTTTCACACTTAATGATGCTTATAGCAACCTGATGGCCACATGATCAAAATTTAGATGCTTGGCAACTGATTCATATTTATGATTGTTGTAGTGTCATCCTGGGATCATGCAATCACCATTTGTGACCTTCTGACAAGCAAAGTCAGTGGGGAAGCCAGATTCAGTTAACAACTATGGCAAATAAGGTCATAAAATGAGGTAAAATTCTGTTTTAAACAACTGTTTCACTTTCTGACCTGAATTTAAGAGCTCTTCTGTGTAAAACACTTTTTTACTACCACAATTGAGCACAAGATTTCTGTTGTTAAGTGAAACATCTGTTAAGTGAGTTTTGCCCCATTTTACAACTGTTTTTGCTATGGTTGTTAAATGAATCTGGCTTCCCTATGTTTGTCAGAAGGTCACAAAAATTGATCACATGACCTTGGGACACAGCCACCATCATAAGTGTGAGTCAGTTGCCCAGCGTCTTGAATTTTGATCTCATGATCATGGGGATGCTACAAAGGTGGTTAACTGTGAAAAATGATATTTCAATGATTTTGTAACTTTTAATGGTCACTAAATGAACTGTTGTAATTTGAGGACTACTTGTACTCTAAGTGACAATAGTCTGTGGCCTGGATTGCGAGGCTATCCGAGAAGGATTCTCTATTATTCCATCTTTCTTACTGATTGATGTCATACTGATTATTCCATATAAATGTCAAGATTCAGGAATTCTTTGACTCTTGATAAAGCCTTGTTTGAATCTCAGTATGATTTATCTGGGCAAGATCTTTTGTTGTGTATCTGGACAACAAAAGAAAGTTAATTGGTTAAAATGTTTTTTTACAAAGGCTAGATTAAGTTGTCTATTTTGTTTTTTGAATAAATCAAACAAAGACTGTGCTTCATACAGGCTAACAATCTTTTAACTAATTAAAAAAAAGTGATTAATTGCAGAAAACAGAATTTGAGCAGGCATGGGCAAGAACGTATTTCGTGAATCCCATCAAGCCTTGCAATTGAGTGTTCAGTTTGCATGAGCATAAAATTGTTTTTCTCTAGCAGTCATGTAAGAAATATAACATACTGTGTAATTTCATTATTTTGAGAGCTCACTTAAATTATTTTCAGGGATCAATTCCTTTTTCATTCAAGTTAACCATAAGGAATGAAGACTGTTTATGGTTTTTCCTTGTAATCAGATGAGGTCTTTTCCCCTAGAAGAGTAAAAATTTCCTGAAGAAACTTAATTATTCAGAAAAAAAGTCCTCCAGTTGTTGAATTCTTCAGTCTGATTCCTGTGTGGCAAAACCACAGCATAATATTTCTTCTTAGAGTTTATAAATTTTATAATAAATGCTGAAGAATGAATTTATCCCAAGAATGAATGATATCCCAAGATAGAGAGCTGAAGAAGCGTCATGGATGAGAAACAACGTTTTCAAAGAAAAATCAGAAAGTCCAGTTTGCTTCTTGTGTTGGATTTATGTTTCCCAACAAAGAAATAAAGAGAGACTAGTATAGATCTATTTTAAGCTATTTAGTTTTCATCAGCTAGCCAATCTGGGATTCGAACCTGGGCTTCTTGAAACAGTATCTTTGGGATCCCAAGATATTGGAACTCCAGAAATTTTATTGACTTAAAATTGGACAAAAAAATGCTTTTTGTGAAATCTACAAAGGATGCTTCTTTTTTTTTCTGACTGCAAAAACAAGCTTCACTTTAAAAGTAACTTGTTAAACGGTGTTTTGCATAGAGAAGCAGAATGAGTTTGTCACACTTCAGTGGAAGCCTAGAATAAATAAAGTAAACATTGCTGAGGCAGTAGTTACCAAAAGGCCATCAAAATCCAGAATGAGAGATACAAGCTTTGGAAGAGGCCTTTTTTGTTGCTCTTCTCTTTTGTGGAGTTGTTTAAAAATGTCAGAGACGGCCTTGTTAAGGACTGGCAGAGTTTCAAATTCCAATTTCAATGTAATTTTTTTAAACAGTAAAATTGCTTAATAACATCAATTGCATCTCAGTTACAAAATGATTAAGCTTATTTTACTTTTAATTATCTAGGGCTTTTCTGTATTGTTTCTTCAATAACAATTTGGCTGTAATTTTCCCAAGTACCTTCTTGTACAAAAGCAAATGGCCAAAATGGTTAAAACCTCATTGCCAATCACTTGAGTTCTAATTTTCTTGTTTCTATGCAGAGAAATTTGTCCCTGCCACAAGATCTGGTCTATTTTCATTTGTCTGTAAGCTATACTACAGCTGCTTCAAACTGGCTTATAGCCAGTTTAAAATGAAGGCTGAATCTGTTTCTGAACTAATGCTTAAAGATCTAGCACAGACTGACCCCAACATCAGGACACAAAATCTTACATTGTATAATGGCTTCATTTGTGGTTTTTTTTTTTTTTGAAGATCAGCATTAAATTAATAAACAGGCACATTATTGATAATAATTAAAATTATTATTTAAATTAATAAACCTGTTTAAAATTAATTTAAACAGGTAAATTAATTGACAGGCACAGAAAAAGTAAAATATGGGTACCCCTTGATTTACTATCACAACTGAGCCCAAATTTTCTGTTGCTAAGCAAGATAGTTAAGTGAGTTTTGCCCCATATTATGACATTTCATGCCACACTTGTTAAGTAAATCACTGCAGTTATTAAATTAGTAAGATAGTTGTTAAGCGAATCTGGTTTCTCCATTGACTTTGCTTGCAGTGTCCCCAGGATCACGTGACCCTCTTTTGTGACCTTCTGACAAGCAAAGTCAACAGGGATGCCAGATTCGCTTAACAACCATGTTACTAACTTAATAGAAGCAGCAATTCACTTAACATCTCTGGCAAGAAAGATCATGGAGTAAAACTCACTTAACCATTGTCTTGCTTAGCAACAGAAATTTTGGACTTAACTGTGGCCGTAAGTCAAGGATTCTTTTAGGGAGACAAAAGAACCTTTTAGCTTCTATTGGATCTTTACTATCTTTACATGTGCAATGCTTCCATCATTTGAGAGTGGGTGGAAATTGTTTTTACTTTCTCGTGAAGACTTGGTTTTTCTTCCATGTTTTTGGGTGTTAACGCTGCCAGCTTTATACAGCATTTATGCCGTTCATTGAAATACGGTGAGAAGAACATAGATACAAATCCCTTGTCTGTCTTTGATTTGTCTTATCATTTAATACCAACTTTAACTCACTCAGGGATTTTTCTTTTGTAAGCGTGGCAGCAGTGTCTCAGTGTGTTCTTGAAACATCTTGGATAGACGCTTAAAATGGAAGTGACAAGGTGTTTATAAATATGTGCCAGGTTAATCAGCTTGGTTAGGGAACTGTTGTAGGAGGAGAGTCCTATTAGGCTGGTGTTTCTCAACTTTGCCAAGTTTCGAATTGGTACTGTGGATGCCTAGGGAATCCTGGGAGTTGAAGTTCATCAGCTCTCATTGTGTTACCTAGTTTGGGTAATGAACCCAACAACCAAGCCCAGAGAACACCAAGGACCCTTCATTTCAACACTGAACTTATTCTCCTTTGTTGAAGTCTATCTATCTTAAACTTGCCAAGGTTGAAAACACTGTGCTAGTCTTGATAGCCAAGATTCAGAATATCTGGTAGCATTTTTTGAGATTATTTTATTCAAGGCATGAGGTTTTCATGAACTGGTATTCACTTCAAACCACTTCATAGAGTGGTTTGGCTACAGGAGCACTTTATCAGTTAGCAATTATAAAGTATTAAGAACTCACTGTGTTGCAAAATCCTTCTGAGATGGCCTGAAACCTCTTTGATATGTAAACTCAGCGGTCTCTCATTCAGTTGTGCTGCCAAAGTTCCTTTCTTCCAAAACTGCCATTTGGAGATCTGTGTTGAAATGTCCTAGGAGATTAAAAATGCTGCTTTAACTTTGTTCTTATTTTGAATCCTGACATCGAACTCACACCGTGGTTAATGGTTTTGCGCAACATCTGGTATGTTTGTCCTATATAGAATCTAGGGTGGCACTGCTGGCAGATGATGGCAAGTATCACCTCAGATGGAGTTAATGTGAAAGTGCCTGTAGCTGTTTGTTAAGTGATTGGGACCTGGGATTGCAATATTGTTATAGATGTAGGGATGAAGTAGCTAGGCCAGGGGTGGGAAGCTATGGCATTGTTATGAGTTGTGGACTTCAGCTTCCAGATCGGCTCAGGAATTTGGGGAGTTGAAGTCTATGAGTCAAAAAGACCATAGTTCCCTATCTCCACAGACCGTTCTCATCCTGGACATTCATATTTCAAACTGTTACCATCAGGGAGGCGTTATAGGTGTCTTAAAATGAGGACTAATAGATTGAGAAACAGTTTCTTTTCCAAGGCAGTAATTGTCTTGAATCAAACAGTGCATTTGTGGTTGTGGTTGTTATTATTTATTATTATTATTATTATTATTTAATGTTCTGTAGTGTGATTGTGATGTGGTGTTTGGGCACTGTGCTGGAGTAGCTTTCAAATTTCATTGTATTCGTGGAATGCAATGACAAAGGTATTCTATTCTATTATTCTATTCTATTCTTTCCCTATTCTGTTCTGTTCTATTCTATATTCTATATTCTATATTCTATTCTATATTCTATTCTATATTCTATTCTATTCTGTCTCTGAGTCGGAGAAGGATCTTGGCTCTTGTATTCTATTGTTTGAAGAAAATTTGTGAGAATTTGCTTCAGATTGTGTAGTTATCTACATACAAATTTGGACAGAACAGACAACTATCTACAGCATGGGTGTTCAACCTGGGCAACTTTAAGATCTGTGGAGTTCAACTCCCAGAATGCTGCCTGAGGAATTCTAGGAATTGAAGTCCATAAGTCTTAAAGTTGCCAAGGTTGGACACCCCTTATATGAAGTATTGGTATGAAGCTGCTGCTTCTTATCCATTCTTGAATATATTTTTAATATTTTAGGCTGTTTTTAATATGAATAAAGTGTTCCACCTGATTATTAAAATAAACTTAATTCTCATTGGGTACGTTGGCAAAGCAATTTAGTTAGGGAATAGCTCCTGGGGAATATATAAATTATAGTAATATTTTTTAAAATTTAGAAAATAGTTTTGACATGGTATTTACATTTATATTGATGGCCCTTGTTATCCCTCGGCCTTATCGCATGCAGTTTTGTATATTTATGGATGATAATTGCAGACACATTTTTGCAGAAAAGTGTTTATATATCCAGATTTTTGGTATGTGGTTTTGAACTTACTTAAGGTTCAACTCACACAAGTCTACAAGTCATTAAAGGGCCATAGTTCCCCACCCCAGGGCAGCTACTCCACTTAATCCCCACATCTATACCAATAGTGCCACCCCAGGCCTCAACTGCTTAACACACAGCTACAATTAATTTCTATAATTGCCCATTTCAATGTCTGTGACTTTGTTGATGTGCACCATAAAAAAATAAATAAAAACAACAGTCAGCCCATCCATCCATCCATCCATCCATCCATCCATCCATCCATCCATCATCACTGAATAAAACTACAGGTATTCCTCGACTTACAACAGTTCATTTAGTGACCATTCAAAGTCACAGTGGCACTGGAAAAAGTGACTTACAACTGGTTTTTACACAACTGTTGTTGCATCCCCATGGTCACATGATCAAAATTCAGATGCTTGGCAATTGACTCATATTTATGATGGTTGCGGTGCCCCAGGGTCATGCGATCACCTTTTGCAACCTAAGTTAATTGGGAAGCCAGATTCACTTAACAATCGCATGACTAACTTAACAATTGCAATGATTTGCTTAACAACTACGGGAAAGAAAGGTTGTAAAATGGGCAAAATTCTCTGAACAGCTGTCTCACTTAGTAATTTTGGGCTCAGTTGTGGCCCTAAGTTGAGGTTTACCTGCATAATAACTAGGTTAATATAGCCAGTCCAGCTCTGAAAAAGTTAATTCAGCTTGGTCAGCCAACCCACTTAATTTAGCTTATCCAGCTCTGAAATTCTGCCTAGACACCAGCTGATTGCTATTTGCAGAACTTTTTCGTCAGTTGCCATACACTGGAGGTCTTTTTATCCATGATTGCACTGACCACTGTGGTCGGTTGGAATGAAACTCTATGAATAATGGGGGCCACTTGCATTTCTGCCACTTAATATAATTTTACTACAGTGTTCTTATTTCACTTGTACATTGCCCAGACTCCTAACTGTGAGGGAGACGGACACTTTCTAAATCCAATAAACAAATTTCTTGCCAATCTTAGTTCCCTTTCGTCTCTCCATTTCACTGTGTAACCTACCCATAGAGGCAACCCCATCTAGCCTGGAACTGGTGGACCCAAAGCTATTCTTTTTGCCAGCCCCATATAGACCCTTACAGTCTCCAGACACTGGAATAAGTCATGTATGGCATCACTTCAATCTCCAGAGGTGGAGATACGTAATTGGATATCATCGGCCTACTGCTAGTCCCTCACCCCAGGCAGCTAGAAGCCTCATGTAGTTGTTAAAAAGGAGAGGAATGTGGTGGCACAGAGGCAGGATCTCTGTGGGATTCTGTTGGTCCTTTCTGAGCTTGGTGGTTTTCTTGCATATGTTTCATTACCCAAACTAGGTAACATCATGAGTGCTTGAGTGTTAACTACTTTAGTAAATGAAACCATCATAAAGAGTTGGACACGATTTAGTGACTGTATAATACCCAGTTGAACTTCGTACATTGTCTGAGGTTTCAAGCTTGGTTCACAGGTCTTAGTTGGCGGTGCCACTAGTGCAGTGTTGGCAAATCTTTTCGACACCAGAGGGCTGAAATGGGAATGCATGTGCGTGGGGGGGGGGCACCAGAAATTAGAAGAGAAGCTCCTTAGCATGTGGGAATGCCGGAAACTGGAAGAGTTCCCCAGCATGCGTGTATGCGCCAGGAAGCTGAGCTTCCAGTTCCTGGTGCGCATATGCACACGAAAACCAGCTGGCCAGCCCGCATGCGTGCACCAGAAACCAGAAGAGTGACAGGCGATGGCTGGCGTGCCCGGAGAGGTGGCTTTGTGTGCTGCTTCTGGCACACATGCCATAGGTTCGCCATCACGGCACTAATGGTTGTCAAACTGTGTGCAGTGATGTCACTGCAGTGATGTCACTCACTGCTTTGTTTATTACATAGTAAGATAATCCCACTGTGCCCCATGGGTTTGTTGTGGTGTCACAATTTAGGAACCACAACATTAAGCCCTGGTTTTCAGTGCTTCTGTTTCCCTTGGAACAACAGGGGACAAGTTAGTTCCTGGGCTTGCGTTTGAGGATTGCCAAAATAACATCAAGCATCGCTATTGTTAATTTACTTGCAATTTAATTGAAAGAGAGAGAGAGAGAGAATGTTTCCATGGTGTAGGGGGTTTTTTTTTGTTTTTTTTTCTGAAATACTCATTAGTAATTAAAGATCATGGAATACAAATTAATTTTAAACAGTCCTACCAAATATATTTTCCCTTAAGTGTTTTAGGGTTTTTGTTTTTGCTTTTTTTTTGAGGCCCCTCTTTTGTTAACGTTGCTCTGATTTCATAGTATTTTAAATCTAAAGACTGACTTGCCAATTTAGATAGCCAGATTCTTTTTCTCAATTGCAACTTCAGACTATTTAGATCTGAAAGCAAGTACGTTTCTTCAAACGTTGCTGAAAAATAATTTGGTGAAAGATGTGGGTCCTGCAAGATACCGGAGATCCTAACTTATTCTACGCAGTTTATTTACATTCATTTTGCTATTCTCCCTTTGTACCGTATTCCAGACTGGATTTTTGTTTTGAATCAAATGAGTTTTGGAAAAGAAATAAAGTCCTGATCTCCTGCTTTGATGACAATGTTAAATGTACTTTTAAAAATGTAGTGGTTGCATTAATGTGGAGGAGCAATGTGCAAGTCCAGGCAGGATCAGAGTCCTTTTTGTGTTAATCTTACAATCAAGGACTTACAACCATTCCTTTAGTGAATGTTCAAAGTTACAACATCACTGAAAAAAGTGACTTGTGACTGTTCTTCACACGACCATTGCAGCAACCCCAGGGTCACGTGATCAACATTCAGACACTTGGCATATATTTATGACAGTTGCAGTGTGCAGGAGTCATGGGATCTCCTTTTGTGACCTGCAAAGTCAATGGGGGGTGGGGAGGAACCAAGATTCTGTAACAACCATGCTACTGACTTCACAACTGCAGCAATCCGTTTAACAACGATGACAAGAAAATTCGTAAAATGGGGCAAAACTCGCTTAACAAAAACCCTGTTTAGGAACAGAAACTTCAGGCTCTATTGGGGTCACAAATCAAGGACTACCCATATCACTTAAAAACAAAAATCTTAATACCTACACTGGCAGTACAAGGTTTAATACTACCACCAGAGTGGGCCCCCAAATCTTATTATTGCTGTACAGGTAGTCCTCGACTTAAAACCATAATTGAGCCCAAAATTTATGTTGCTAAGTGAGATGTTTGTTAAGTAAGTTGTGCCCCCTTTTACGGTTTCTCTTAACACAGATGTTAAGTGAATCACTGCAGTTATTAAATTAGTTATGTGGTTGTTAAGAAAATCTAGCTTCCTCACTGACTTGGCTTCTCAGAAGGTGGCAAAAGGGGATCACCTGACTCTGGAACACTGCAACTGTCATAAATATGAGTCAGTTGCCTTTCCCTTTCTCCACATGCCCCCACCCCCACGCCGTTTGCTTATGTATTTTTGAATTTAATTCTATAATCTAATTAAAACATTTAAAAGTCAATATAAGTCACAGTTGCCAAGCGTCTGAATTTTGATCATGTGACCACGGAGATACTGCAAAAGTTGTAAGTGTGGAAAAATAGTCATAAGCCAGGTTTTTCAGTGCCGTCATAACTTGGAAAGGTCACTAATTGTCCTGCTTTAAATTGTGGACTACCTGTACTATAGTTTCTGATCAGCCACTTTAGACTGTGATTTGTTAAATGGAGGCCAACTAATTGGTAGCCTCTTTAAGATTCTGCTCTCAACTTACACATAATGGGTGCTTTAGGTCAGGTTGCTAATTTTTTTAAGAGGCGCCCCCTTTTTTAAACATTGGCCAGCGACCTTCTTAGCATGTCCCTAGGCCCTAGGGGCTAATTAACTTTATTGTCTTCTGTTTCTTCTCTAGTGAACACTTGTCTTGCTCATTCACCTTCTTCTTGCACGGGGACAGCAACGTTTGCACCAGTGTGGAAATAAACCAGCATCAACCTGTGTACTTCCTGAGTGAAGAACACCTCACCCTCGCGCAGCAGTCAAACAGTCCTTTCCAAGGTAGGGTTTGTTTGCCTGACTACGAAAATGGAATCCTTCTGTTTTCCAAGCTTTAAATATTGTGTGTGGGGGGAGGGGGGAACACAAGAGATGATCACACACTGGGAAAACACCTGATGAGTTTCAGATTGTTTTACCATATGAGTGTCAGTGATTTATTTGATTTGTGCTTAATTTTTTTTCCCCATTTTGTCAGAGAAAATATCCATCATAATAAAATTAAGTAGATGACAGTGGTTTGGGACTAAGTGTGCTCGGATGCAGGTTAAGTTTATTAAGATACTTCATCTTCAAAACATCCTACAATAGGATGCTTTTGTTTTGGAGGTAAAGTAATAAAAATCTGAAATAAATCCTGAAATAAAATGAATAATTCTTAAAAAAAAGTCATTGTAAAAAGAATAATAATCTGTTTCGGGTCTAAAAATTGCAGGTCCTTGAAAATTGATAGCATACAAGCATCTCTGAACAAGGTTTTCTTTAACGGTTGCCTAAAAGAAGACACCTTAGGACTAGTTTAGTGGTGGCTAAGCTTTTTGGGCTCCTGTGCCAAAAATTGCACCTGTGCCAGCGCACACACACTTGCATGCCAGCACCCAGAATGCAATGCATGCCCACACCCCCTGTGCATTTGTGCGCAATCCCCCTGCCACCCCCTTACTTGCACTGCGCCTTACAGCTGATTTTTTTGGCTAGTTTGAGGCCTTTTTTGGCCTCCTGGATGCTTTGAAAAAGCCTCTGCAAGGGTTTTTAGGCTGAATTATAGGCCCATTTCGTCACTTCCAGTATTACAGGAAATGATGAAATGGGCCTATAATTTGTCTTGAAAAGCCTTGCAGAGGCTTTTTCCAAGCCTCTGGGAGTCCGAAAAAGGCCTTGAACCAACGGAAAAAAAATCAGCTGTGAGGCGCGCACATGTGCAGTGAAGTAAGTTTGCCTGCAGCTCACGTGCCAGTACAAATGGCTCTGCGTGCCACTTGTGGCATGTGTGCCATAGGATCGCCATCACGGGACTAGTTGTACTTATAAAGGAGAATCTTTGTAGCCGAGGGTTGAAATGAGGGGTCCCGGGTGGTCTTTGAGCTTGGTTGTTTTCCTGCAGAAATTTTATTACCCAACTAAGTAACATCATCAGTGCTAAAAATGATTGCAGACAGAAGGAAGAGCAGGAGCAGGAGCAGGAAGGACTGTGGGGATCCTTGGTGCTCTCTGAGCTTGGCTGTTTTCTTGCAGATGTTTCATTACCCAACTAGATTAAATCATCAGTGCTAGAAAGGGGGTGGGGTTTGCAAACCGATGATGTTACCTAGTTTGGTAATGAAATGTTTGCAAAAAAAACATCCAAGCTTAGAGAGCACCAAGGAAACCAATCCCCCACCCCTCCAGCTGTACTTCCCTCAGCAAAGAATTTCATAATTGTGGTGCTATCATTAAGTTGGCCCTGCTGTTATGAACCCAAATTGACTTCTGGGGGTTCAATCAGTTGATTTTAATGCTGGGGGGGGGAGTTTAGATGGAATTGAGGGAAGCAGTCTTTTAAAGGTTTGAAGTCAGACAGATTAAATTGGGGCCCGAAGGTTATAGGCAGAAATTTGATGCTTCCTGACAGCTGTTTATCCTTCAAGACTGGTGTTGCCCTACGTATAGCTTAACTAGCTTAACTTGGGTCCACAGTAGTTGCAGTTTCTAGACAGTTTCTTAATATAGCTCTACATCAAGGGTATCAAATTTGATTTCATTGAGGGCCACATCAGGGTTGTGTTTCACCTCAGAGGAGGACTGGGGGGGCGTGGCCAGCTTGACATCACTTGTGTCGGGGGCACCTGTGGCGGCCCGAGCGCTCTGCCAGCGAGTTCTGTTTTTGGCTGCGACGGCCTCCTGCAACCCTCTGCCAGTGAAAATGGAGCTCTGTTGGGCTCTGCAGGCAGATAATTCACTGTTTCCAGGGCGGCCTGCGGGCCAGATATAAGGCCGTATCTGGCCCACAGGCCTCGAGTTTGACATCTCTGCTCTACGTGGAATGTGTTGCACAAAGTTATTTAGACATTGATCACTGAGGGTTGCCTGTTAACAGATAACAAATGATCAGAGTTGGAAGGGATCTTATAGGTCATCTAGTCCAACCCCCCGCCCAAGCGGGAGACCCTACACCATTTCTGACAAATGGCAGTCCAGTCTCTTCTTGAGTTAAGTTCAGTTAAGGGTGCAGGTAATGTAATCGGTCAAAGGTGGGCATGGCTCCTCTTTGTGACTGGTTGGCTGGGTTTATAGCAATACTGTACTGGCAGTCTTTGGCTTATGACCATCCATTTAATGAAAGTTATGACAGCTTTGGGAAAAAGTTATTTTTTCCTGTCCCCAAAGTTATATGGCTGCTGCACCACCTCTGCTGCCATTGGATCGCAATGTGGGTGTTTGGCAATCAGCTCACCTCGATGACTAGCTGGAATGTGTAGGTGCTTGACAAGTGTCCCGTGGACACCCAGTTGTGACTTGCCATCTTCTCGGCTGGTTTTCGACAAGCAGCATCAATTGGATCAGGAAGCCAGATTTATTCAACACAATGATTGAACTTAACGACTGCAATAAAAACAGTCATGAAACCGAGTCTAGACGGATAATGACTCTCATTTAATGATTGCATCATTTAGTGGCCAAAATTCCACTTGTAATTGTGGATGTAGGTCAAAGCTACTTGCATGTTGAAACCAAGGATAAACCCTAAACTATACATTGGTTACAGATAGTCCTTGACTTACAAATATTCATTTAGTGAACATTCATTTAGTGACTTTTCAAAGTTGTTTCACATTCACGACCATTGTAGCATTCCCATGGTCACATGATCCAAATTCGAATGCTCGGCAACTGGCTCATATTTATGATGGTTGCAGTGTCCAGGGGTCGTGTGATCACTTTTTGCAAACCTCTGACCAGCAAAGCCAACGTGGGGGTGGGGGTGGGGAGGAGAACCAAATTCATTTGTTACTAAGTTACCGAGAATAACTGCAATGATTCACTTAACAACTGTGGCAAGAAAAATCATAAAATGAGGCAAAACTCACTTAGCAACTTAACTCGTGTAGCAACGGCAGTGTTGGGCTCCATTGTGGTCGTAAATCGAGGACTACCTGCACTTCCTGTGGGATCTTATCTCATCCAGAATAGGCCAGTGTCCCAATTCCCAGGCCTGAAAGCAACCTGTGCTCAATACTTTTTTGTCATTTGTGGATACAGTTTAAATTCCTTGGCTCTCATTGAGCCTGCCGCTGTCTCCAGACAATTGTCAAGCACCTACACATTCCAGTAGGAAAGAGAGATAATGTAATCCGCATACTTGACACAGCAGTGCGGATCACTGGATCTCCACCCCTGCTGACTTAATATAAATAGGGAAGAGAAAGAGGATAGAATTCTGTGTAATTCTGTGGAATTGGAAGGCCAAACACCCCCACCCCCACAGAAGGTGAACAGAAACCTCCCAGTAACAGTAGCGGGTTTGCACACAGAAATAAAATGAACATCAGAAAAACAGAGTCGGAAGGGAGCTCGGAGGTCTCCTAGCCCAACACCCCACCCCCACCCCCATGAATGAAACCACTGTATTGGTTTCCTTGTAAAACTCCCTCCCCCTCAGTGATTTCATTGAGAGAACCAGGATAATCAAAAGAAACAACTCCATATTTTTCTTCAAAATTCACCAGTTAAGGCAGGGGTGTCAAACTCAATTTCATTGAGGGCCGCATCAGGGCTGTGGTTGACCTCAGGGTTGGGGTGGGTGTGACCAACTGGGTGGGTGTGGCCAGCTTGACACCACTCCCCAAACTGCTGGTGTGTTTCTTCTTTGCATTGGGTAGACCGGGACGACGTCATGCTGGCCTGATTTTTCCTCTTTGCAAGACTGGGATGATATTTCCTCTTTGCATTGGGTGGACCAGGACGGCCCCACAAGCCAGACCCAACCACATTGAGGGCTGAAATTGGCCCGCAGACCTTGAGTTTGACACCCCTGAGTTAGGGCGACTAAAAATGTTTGTGTTCTAAGTCTAGATTTGAAACAAGACTGGCTAAAGAATAGGCTTCTTACTACAGGCAGTCCTGGACCTATAAACATTTATTTAGTGACCATTCAAAGTTACAACGGCGATGGAAGCAGTTATGACTCTTTTTCACACTTTTTCGCATCCCCAGGGCCATGTGATCAAAACTCAGATGCTTTGGCAACTGGCATGTATTTGGGACTGTTGCAGTGTGCCGGGGTCAGTTGGTCACATTTTTTCAAACAAAATTTAATAATAATATTAATAAAATCAATGGAGAAGCTGGATTCACTTAACAATCATGTTACTACCTTAACAACTTCAGTGATTCACTTAACTGCAAGAAAGTTTGTAAAATGGGGCAAGATGCATTTAAGAACTCTTGCTTAACAACAGAAATTTTGGAGTCCTTTGTGGTTGTAAGTTGAGAATTACCTGCATTTGCCTTTTTCTTTCTCCTTTTGATAAGTATGTGTGGAGACTGGAGAGAGTGCAGCAGTAGTGGTATGCTACCGTTTTGGCCCAGTTCTGCCAAACCGGTAGCAAAAATTCCTACTGGTTCAGCCAGTAGTAAAACAAGCCTCAGATGATCAGCAGAGAGGAGGGAAAAAAAACTATGACTTTATCAGCTGAGAGGAGAAAGAAGAGAAAAGCACAGGATCAGCCTTCCCACCTGCCCCTTTTCTCTTCTTTATCCTCTCAGCTGATTGGCGCTGCAGGCCTGAGCTGGTATGGGGAAAGCTGCGCGCACACATTAGGTGCGCGCGTGCACAATCACCAAACTGGTGGTGGAACAGGTAGGATCCCACTGCTGGAATACAGGTACTTCTCAACTTATAAACCATTCGTTTAGTGACAGTTCAAAATTACAAGGCTACTGAAAAAAGTGACTTATGATTGATCCTTACGCTTACAACCATTCCAGAACCCCATGGTCATGTGATCAAAATTTGGATGCTTGACAATCAGCATTTATTTATGACAGTTGCAGTATCCCAGGGTCATTATGATCACCATATGGATTACTTGTATAAGGTGTTCCTGGAGTGGGAAGATGAGGAGGAGAATAGGAAACCAGAATTGAAGTGATCACCAGTGGCAGATGTGGAGGTACTAAACATTTAATGACAAAAAGATCCAGCCACTCTCCCTATTGTTGAGACCTGAGTGGCAAACTAGGTGATTTGGGGCTGATTCAGTTGTGTCAAATTCTCTGGTTTCTCAAATCAATCAGAATAGAGCTGGAAGGAACCTTGGAGGTTTTCTAGTCCAACCCCATCCATGCTCAAGCAGGAGACCCTATACCATTTCAAACAGGCGCTTGTCCAGTCTTTTGTTTAAAACCTCCAGTGATGAAGCGCCCACAGCATCTGAAGGCAAGCTATTCCACTGGTTAATTATCCTCACTGTTTGGAAATTTCTCCTTAATTCCAGGTTGCTTCTCTCTTTGATGAGTTTCCATCCATTGCTTCTTGTCCTGCCTTCTGATGCTTTAGAGAATAGCTTGACTCCCTCTTCTTTGTGGCAATCCCTGAGATAATGGAAGATTGCTATCATGTCACCACTAGTCCCTTCTTTTCTCTAGACTGGCCATACTCAGTTCCTGCAATCATTCTTTATATGCTTTTGTCTCCGAGCCCTTAATCATCTTAGTTGCTCTTCTTTGCACTTTCCCCCCCAAAGTCTCAACGTCTTTTTTGTAATGTGGTGACCAAAACTGAATGTAGTATTCAAGATGTGGTCTTATTAAGGATTTATTGAGCAGTACTAATGCTTCACATGATTTTGATTTGTGTCTCTGCTTATATAACCAAGGATTGTATTGCTTATTTTTGGCTGCTGCCGCACACTGGTGGCTCATGTTGTAGTGATCTCAGTGCAGCATCACTCCAAATTGAGGGGCAGGAGAGTGAGATTAATGTGATCTATATAAATACCTTCATGTTACCTAGAAATATGAACTTGGGGATCTTGAATTTGGCATTGGATCAGTGACAAGTTTGGGGAACTACCCAAGCTGCAACATTAACAGCTTCCCACTGATCAGACATAGCGTGATATTTTACTAAGTCACTGTATCTGGAGGCTTTCCACATTCATTTTGAAGCTGTCTTTAACAGTGCCAGCTTACAATTTCCTGGACTTCATGCAGTGATGTGTCTTTCTTAAATTAGTATTGTATCAACATGGAGCACACCTTGACTTACGATTTCCTGGACTTCATGCAGTGATGTGTCTTTCTTAAATTAGTATTGTATCAACATGGAGCACATCTTGACTTTTGGGTTTGTTTGTTTGTTTGTTTGGATTTCACTATTAAGTGACTGGTTGTGGGAGACCAATTACACCTTTCCATGATCTGCTGAAGTTTGATCTTATGACAGGTGCCTCCCTCTGTGTGGGTGGGTATCCCATTAAGAATCACCCAGAGATTTAGGAAATCCCATGGGATTCTTAAATACTGTGGGAAATTTTTCAGGTAATGTTGCAGTCTTGGTGACCTGTGGAATGAAGAAAGAAAATGGGGCATTAAGGTGCTTTTTTTTTTTTTTTTTGCATTGGCATTCTTAAGAGACAGCTAGCGTGTGAGTAATGTAAGACTTGGCCAGAAAATGCTGGACATGCTTCAGAATGTATAATAATTTCCCTATCTTTAAGAAAATATTTCTCCTGAGGCACACACATTCATCTTCTTGCTGTTGTTTTTTTTTTTGGCTATTTATATATAATCTACAATTGTTCACCCCATTTTCACTGTCAAACAGAAGTCCCTTGTCTTTCATTTATAATTTTCAGATCAGTATACCTTGCTTTAGCATACAGCCTGTTTCAATAGAATCGTTCAGGATCTCTTCCAACAATGCACCGTCCAAACTTCTATAATTTCAAGCCTATAACATGATCATGCATTTCTTTTAAATCAACGGGAATAAAATAAACATGTTTGCTCACATGCATAAGCTTCTCAGTGAGCCAGGTGCAACATTTGGATTGATAATATCTCACTTCTCTCAGCCAGATTTAGAGCCCCTGTTCATTTCCTCAAGACCAACAGGGTCAAATTCAGCCCATATAACCAAGCCAGGATATGTATCACTCAAATTTGCCTCAAGGCCAGAGTCCAACTGGGAAGGAATCTGAGTTGACTTTATCCACGAGATGTCTGGCATATCTCTCACCATTTTAGTGGCTCCCAATTTTGCTTCCAGGAACAATTCAAGGTGCTGGCTATTACTTATAAAGCCCTAGAAGAGAATATTTGTGGCTCAAAGTTGAACTGGGAGGCCCTTGGTGCTCTCTGAGCTTGCTGGTTTTCTTGCAGATGTTACATTAATCATCGAAGTAACATCATCAGTGCTGTAGGGAGTGCTATATTTATTTTATATAAATAGAGAGATTAAACCCCATTCCTTCTAGCACTGATGAGGTTACCTAGTCAATTCTGATTGTCTGTATCTGATTGGCCCAGAGTCACCCAGCTGGATTTCATGCCTAAGGTGGGACTAGAACTCACCATCTCTTGGTCACCCAGAGAGCTTTGATGAAGATGGGACTTGAACTCCCCTTGTCTCCTGCTTTCTAGCTGGTGCTTTAACTGACTAGACCAAACTGCGTCTTCATACTGAGACTTTGTTAGCCACCCCAGAGTACCATTAATGGGACGAGGAGTAGCCACATGAAACAAAATAAGTAAAATGATAATGTTTTTTTGTTTGTGTTGAGAATCTTGAATATTGCTGTTGGAATTTACATTAATAGCCAGAACTTCTTGATGACAATAAATGGGGCTCAGTCTATTTCTGAAGTGATTTTGAACATATTTTAGCAGTTCTTCTGTGTTCAGGTTAAAAAACTGTGTTCAGCAACTTTTCCATTGTATCTGCTTTAAATGTTCTAACTATTGAAATACATCTTTCCCAATTTTGGTTAATGTACAGTACTTTCAGAGACCATCCTTTTATTATTAGGCTCGTCTTCATTTATGAAAAAAATTGAACTCTGAACTTTATAGCATCCTGAAAGATTGACTTCAGTACATTGTTCTTGTTTTTTTCAATTTTTTAAAAAAGAACTATTTTAAATTACCGTGTGGTATACCAGAATATTGTTTCCATTCTTGATTTATTTTGGTGAGTTTCTGTATCAGATGTTCAGAAGGATTAATTTCTAGCTGTTGTTATGGAACATGATTCTTATGTAACATACTGTTTTAGTACACATACATTTTAATGAGGGACAATAAGTCCTTGTCCTGAAATTGCCAGTAATCAGTAGTTCTTTACTGAACTCAGCTTTCCTTCTAATACAAATAGGACATTCAGTTATTAATTCTTGAGATGTTAACTTTTTGTAGTAGTTCCAGATCTTGTCAGAGATAAGTGATTATTGATAATATTAAACCATGATTTGGAGTTAAAAACTAGTAGACAAAACTTGTCTTCTTTATCCCATTCTTTCCTTGCATATCAGCATTAAAAATGGTTCAGTCTCTTTCTGTTTTGTCTGAAATTTGGAAAGTTGCATAAAAATAATTTGTTGCCTACAAATTATAGTTGCATTTTCAAATAAACTCAAACTGACTTTTAAAAACACCCAAATGTTCATGAAAGCAAAGTGAGCCATGTTTAAATTTTTTTGGGATCAGGGGAAGTGATATTTCTAATAGACAGGACAGATTAGGGCAAGTAGTCTTTGACTTCCCACCATTCATTTAGTGATCATTTAAAGTTACAATGGCACTGAAAAAAAAAGCCTTATGACCAGTCTTTGCACTTATGATCGATCCTTGTACTTATGACCATTAGACAATCCTGATGGTCATGTGATCACAATTTGGGCATTTACAGCATGTATAGATAATCCTCGACTTACATCTGTTCATTTAGAGACCATTCGAAGTTACAGTGGTGATAAAAAAAGTGACTTTTGACCATTTTTCACAGTTAAGACCTTTGCAGAATCCCCGTGATTGTGTGATCAAAATTCAGGTGCTTGGCAACCGATTCAGACTTAAACCCGTGGCAGGAAAGTTCATAAAATGAGGCAAACTCACTTAACAACTGTCTCAGTTAGCAACAGAAAGTTTGGGCTTGGTTGTGGTCGTAAGTCAAGGACTACAGTCTAACATTTGTAGGTTTCCAATTCTCTGAATTCCCCAAAAAAGGCTTGTGGAAAGTGATGATAGGACCTACATTATTATCAAACTCTGTTCAGTTTTCAAGGAGATGACGTTAGTCAAAGAGAGAACTGACTCTACACCCAGTATCTTTTGCAATCACGTAATTATACTGACATTTTTATCCTGTCCTCTTTTGCAGGCTTAGGTAATGCTACTCCTTTGTATAAATATTCTAAAAGGCAATGTTCACTCTTAAGCCTTCCTTCTATGCTCAACTTTAGCTGCTGAAAGCCATTTTAATAAGAATTATATGCAGCTCTTGGGGGAAAATACTGTTTGGCTTGCCTCCAAAAATAGATATTTCATTGAGATAGTACTGAGGAAGTTTTCATTGGAGAGAACCATCATTATTCCATCAGCAGTCTTTGGACATATGATCTGAGGTTAATTATTGCCGTTCTAATGTGAGATATACTTTTTTCTCTCTCTGTCATTCTAACTTCTAGTTATCCTCAGTCCATTTGGATTAAATGGTACACTCACAGGGCAGTCGTTCAAGCTGTCAGACTCTGCTACGAAGAAGCTGATTGGCGAATGGAAGCAGTTCTATCCAATCACGTCCAACTTGAAAGAGGGACTGGAAGAAAAGCAGGAGGAGATGGATTGGGAAGATGACTCTTTAGCAGCTGTGGAGGTCCTTGTTGGTATGGCCCTTTACAAATGTTTTCCAAACAAGTGAACCTGTATTTGAATTTTTTTTTTGTTGCAGTCACAGACCAGAAACCAGAAAAATTAAAACAGTCAATCAATATGCAATTAAAAATTCTAGAATAAAATAATAAATAACAGATAAAATCTATGATAAAATCCAGTCTATTAATGATACATAGTCTAACTATACTAAAACTACAATCCATAAGTATCGCTGTAACTTCAAACGGTCACTAAACAAACTGTTGTAAGTTGAGGACTACTTGCAACTACTCAAATACAGTTTTATACAAGAAACATGGCAACTTATACAACAAACCTGGCAAATCCTTTGCACTGCTTTTTCCTTTCCCTTTTAGTAATAAACTGACTACAGGCCACACAGTTTATGGATTGCGATGGCAATGGATCCATCAGGTAGTACTGAAGAATAACTTACAATTTTTTCACAATTCCAACTGTTGCAGCATCCCCATAGCCATGTGACCAAAATTCAGATGCTTGGCAACTGACTCATTTATGACTGTTGCAGTATCCTGGGGTCACATGATTACCTTTTGTGGCCTTCTGACAAGCAAAGTTAATGGGGAAACCAGATTAGCTTAACCACCATGTTACTAACTTAACAATTGCAGTTGGTTCACTGAACAACTTTGGTAACAAAGATTGTTAAATGGGGCAAAGCTCAATGTCTCACATAGCAACGTACATTTTGGGCTCAATTGTGATCGTAAGTTGAAAACTACCTGTAGTTATGAAACAATCATTTTAGGATTGTACATACTGTATTTCCCCGTACATACTGTATTGACCTACCCTGAAAGTAAGTCCTAGCTTGATTTTTACACTTGCACCCTATATAAGCCCTACTCCCAAAATAAGCCCTAATTAAGACCCCACCCTCTCCAGGGTGCATGGGTAAAAATTAAGCTACAGTGGGGATGGAAGTGGTGGAGCTGGCCTACTACTTACCTTTGGACAGTTCTAGTCAGGCCATGCACACCCTGACACTTGCCTTGCCGGCCCATTTCTTCTGCGACCAGCTAGACTTTCCTGAAGGCTTCTGCAGCCGATAAAAGGGCTCCGAATCGATGTGGAGCTCTGTTATCGGCTGCAGAGGCCTTCAGAAAAGCCTTGGCGCCTACAGAAATTCCTGAAGGCCTCTGACAGTGAAAACGAGGCTGGGGATGACGTGCATAAGTGAGGTTAGTCAGCGGACGACAGTCTTTTTCTCCCCCCCCCCCCAAAAAAAAAAAGAAAAGAAAAAAAAAAACTGGTGCCTTTTGGGGAGGCAAAAAATATGTAAGACAGGACCTTATTTTCAAGGAAACATGGTAGAAGTGTAAGATGTCCTGCCACGGGTTATTAAATTATGGCAGTGTCTGTTTGCGAAAGCTAAGGATGCTAAAGATCCATGGGGAGTTTTGCAGCAATTAAGGTGGTCCAAAAGCAAGAGTATTGATTCAGAAATATGCTTATCAATTCAGGTACTCCTCGACTTATGACTGTAATGGAGCCTTCCCATAATGGCTGTTAAGTCATGACAGCTATAAAGCAGATCATCATGTGACTGGACTCAATTTTATGGCTTTTTTGTGGCTGTTGTTAGATGAATGCAGTGGTCGTAAAGTAAATCCCTCAGTTGTAAAGTGAATCCATTGTTTCTCATGGGGCATTTTTGCTGAAAACTGGAAGAAAACGCTAACCATGAGGCATGGTGGGTGATGGCTACTGCCATCAGAATTTGGGAACCGGGTTTTGGGGATCTATTGTAACTATGAATGGTCACTAAACGGCCAGTCATAAGTCAAGGACTACATATAACTTCAACAGAGGAGTTAACAAAGGTTTGTCCAGAAAATCAGCCAGGTTTACCATTTATTTATTTTAGTATCAGATTATTTATTCCTGTATTCTGAAGAAGAAACCTTCTTGTAAATAGCTGTTTGGTGACTCACAATCCATCATGGCAGCCTTTTTGTGAGGACACACAACATGCTGTCACCTACTTACCTACCTCTTCTCCAGAGCTATCTTAGTCAAGAGTTGTGTCATAAACACACTGATTTAAGAGTTGTTAATTGCTTTCTGAAAATAGCAGTTATTTTTTCCCTGCCTGCTTATCTGCATGAGTATGTAATTCAAGAAAGCTTGTGCAACAATAAATTAATTACACACCACATGACTCTTTGTTGTATAAATAAATCCCTGGGCTCTGAAATTATATTATGTTTTTAATTTTAACTGGAATTAGAATTGCTTTAAAGGTAGTATTAGGAGAACTTAAAGGCTTTGTCAGAAAGAGCACAGTAAGAATGAAGAGCAAACTGTAGAATAGAAAGCAATATGATAGATTTGTGCAAAATAAGGTATGTCTAAAATGGCCATTCAGACAAGTCTTTCAGGAAGGAAACTGGATGTTACTAGACTCCAGTTATGGAATGTAAAACGAACTATTCACATACATGATTCAAAGTTTTGTTTCCTAATATAAATATAGGAAGAAAGATGAATTCTAAAGGAGGATCAGTATTTTAATTTCATTTTTAAGATTAACTATTGTTATTTAATCCTAGTATTGGCTAAATGTCCATTTGAATTCACCATTATGACAATAAATATTTGTTTTGTTCATTGGCACTTTCTGAAAAACACATTTTTGGGGATTTAAGAAGCCTTATTAAAATTTAGAAGTACAGGTATGCCTTGAGTTGCAACCTCAGTTGAGGCCCAAATTTCTGTTGATAAGTAAGGCGGTTGTTAAGTGAGTCCCATCCAAGTTAGCAACATTTTTTGCCATGGATGTTAAGCAAATCATTGCAATTGTTCGGTGAATCATGCAGCTGTTAAGCAAATCTGGCTTCCACCATTGACTTTGTTTGACGGAGGCCAGATAGGAAGGTCCTAAACAAATTCCCAAATAAAGGGCCAGAGGGTAAGGCTCTGTGCCCAGAAGAAGAGAAATTAGTTCTCTGAGTGAAGAAAATATTTTTATTAATAACAACACAACACAGACAGCAAAACATCTGCATGAAATTGCAAAAGGGGGAAAAAAGCTTGTAAATATACATTCTATGAAAACCTATTTGAATAATCATTTGTAATGTTAAGCTTACCAAAATCATGAAATGGGATAATCAGCTTTGCTGCTTACCAAAGTTAATAAAAAAATAAGGTAGCTAACAGGCCTGAGTATTTTTTTATTTTCTATTTGACAAAGAAATAATACAGCAAGACAAAGCAATAAGAATGCAAATGAATATGATGACATTTCTTACTCAAAAACATGCTGTAGACCTAAAATATTAACAGTGCTTTTAATTTTTCAAACTCAAAACTGTGAAAATGGTCACAAAGAATTATGCTTCTATATTAAGTGTGGAATGTATAATGCATCTGTTGTGCTTCATCTACAAACATGTATATTTTAATGTTCAGGTGGTATATAGATCTTTAAAAATGTGTTCTAAAAAAGGCAATGAGAATAATTATCTATTTTTAAGTAGACCACGTAAAAAAAGCCCTTCAGCTTTTTAATTTAATCCATGATCATTGCTTTCCACCATTGAAACAATAGCAGTAGCACTTAGACTTACACTTAGACTTACGCAGTAGCACTTGACTTTACAGTAAATAGTTCATTTAGGGACGATTCAAAGTTTCAATGGCACTGGGAAAAAAAAGTGACACATGACCTTTTTTCACACTAAACAACTGTTGCAGCATCGCCATGGTCACATGATCAAAATTCAAACACTTGGCAACTGAGTTATATTTATGACGGTTGTTGGGTCCTGGGGGTCCTGTGATCAACTGTTTGAAACCTTCTGACAAGCAAAGCCAATGGGGAGTAGCCAGATTCACTTAACACTGGCAGGGATTTATTTAACTGTGGCAAGAAAGGTCATAAAATGGGGCATAAATTCACTTAACAAACATCTCACTTTACAACAGAAATGTTGGGATCAATTGTGGCTGTAAGTCGAGGGCTAATCTGTAATACCACTCCATAGTGCTTTACATCAATGGTTCTCAATCATTTTTTAATCAGGGACCCCCTTTAAATATCTTTTATGGCCCCAGACGTCAAGTCTTAACTCGAGATTTAAATCATAATATTTCTCCAAGCCTTGCAGCCTGTGATGACATCATGCCCCCCCCCCAGGGGTCCCAGACCACAAATGGAGAGCCACTGCTATGCACCATATTGCTCTACTGCATATTTCTTTACAATCTGGATAAACAACACCATATTTAACCCATACAGGTAACCCTCAGTTTACAACTATTCATTTAGGGAATGTTTGAAGTTACAATGACTCTGAAAAAAAGTGACTTATGACCATTTCTCATACTTACGATCGTGGCCACATCCCCATGGTCACATGATCAAAATTCAGGCGCTTGGCAACTGGCATGTATTTATGAGGGTTGCAGTATCCTGGGCTCATGCGAGCCCCTTTTACGACCTTCCGACAAGCAAAGTCAACAGAGAAGCCAGATTCGCTTAGTAACCGTGTTACTAACTCCACCACCACAGTGATTCAGTTAATAACTTTTGCAAAAATAAAAAAGGTGGTAAATCTCTTATTTAGCAACAAAAATCTTCAGTTGTTGGTCGTAAGTCAAGGAATACCTGTATTAAGTTAGGAATGTTTAAAAAGAAACAATAGAAAATACGTGTAGCACTGGTTTTAGATTTTGGCAGTTGTTTTGCTCTCCAAGCTTGTTTCAATTTAGTTTCTGAACATTTCATGACAAGACTAGGTAATATCATTTGCAGGATTGTCTTGTCTTATTCTCCTTAGCTTATAAATGTCTTGTGTGCCAGTGTGGTTAGTTGGTCGTTTGGTTGATTGTTCATTTGGAGCTATATTTAAATTCTGAGCAGCTGATCTAAATAGAGTCAAACATTCATTCACTCTTTTAAGGTTCTTGGGAGTATAAAATTATCCAGAAGAACCTTTTATAGCTTTCTGAGTTGCAGAGGGGGGAAAACAGGATAGAAATAGGATGGAAGTAATTTTAAAAAGTTCTTGTTTAGCTCTGATTTAACTATCAAGATTTACTTGTCTGAAGTCTTGCCTCCGATAATCTTCCTGCTCTTTCTATGTCAGAACAGTTGTCAGCCACCCTGGGCTTGCAACTTTTTTTAAAAAAAGGATGACATTGAGATGGATTAAAATTTAAATAGCTTGGCACAGGAGAGAGGCATTATTGTGAACCCAACTAGAGTAGGATTTACAGCCCAGATGTTAAAAAAAAAAGTTTTATTGCTTTGATGGAGGAACAGAAAATAGTAGATAAATTATATTACATCATTGACAAGGAACATGCTTTTAGCCTAGCGCTGCTCTGAAGATAATCGAGACAGAGACAAAATGAGAGGGTTCGTTAAGGATTTATATGTGGGAACAGAGGTAGTTTCAGGTTTCATAGCTCAAGAAAGCTGTATACCATGCATTACTGAGCTTAAATGGAGAAGCCAGTAATTTAATTTTCTAAACCGTTCCTTGGCTTTCTATGATTCTAAAGAAAGAAAAATGAGTAAATTTCTAAAGTCCCATATCCCACAGCTTGTAGTTAACAGCGCACTTGGGTGCAAAGTTGTTGTGCAGTTTTTGAAATGGAAAGCAGGAAACAGGTGGGGGGAGGGTGTGATTTTATTGTGAGGACCCTATTCTCTTGCAGATTCCTTTGTTGTCTGCTTAGTCACCACAACATTGTCTAAAATGTATATTTGGTTCATGCGATCTCGGCCCAGTCTCACTCTGGTTTGGCTGAAACTAGGAGTGATACCTACAGAATGAACACCCAATGTAATTTCCTGCAGTTGCAGGGAAACACCCAGAATCCTGTAGTATGTCACTTTAAATACAGCTTTTAAAAGGCAAAGAAAGTCCCAAACTTTCTCCCAAATTCCAGGAAACCCCCCACCTAAGTATATCATATAACAAAATTGGTTGTTGTATACACTTATTTTCTGGATTTCCCCCCCCCCCCATTACTTGTTTTTAATCATATATATATATATGTTTTTTTAAGTTTTCGCGGGTACTTACATGTGTGCTGTTCAGCTTCCTTCGGGTCATTGTAGTGCTTTCCCACGTCATTGTAGTGCTTTTAAAGTTGTAGCAACGTTTCAGCAGAATCTCATCTGCCATCATCAGGCTTGTGTAGACAAATACAATGCATAAGCCTGATGATGGCAGATGAGATTCTGCCAAAACGTCACTACAACTTTAAAAGCACAACGATAATGACGTGGGAAAATACCCGAACAAAGCTGAATACTATACATATAGATACTCGTGAAAACTTAAGAAAATATAGATATATATGTGAAATATCACTCATGCATCATTACAAAATCTCCATAAAGCCTCAAACTTGAAATCTGGCATGTATGTTCTTCTTGGCTTCTAGAAAAATCCTTTCCACTAAGAAATGGTCATTTTCGAAATGACCATCAGAGCATTAGTATGTCATATATTATTATGAACATGCTCTGATGCTAAGCAGTTCTACTCCCTCTCCCCACCTGAAAAGAAATCTGTTCCAAATGCAAAACACAAGCAGAGGAGAGGAGTTTCAGTTTCACAGCACCAAGCAGCTTTAGTACAGAACAGTTGAGCTAAGCTATGCCCAGGCTCCTTCCTGTCTCCTTGATCACACAGCAAATATTGCTTCAGTTTCCAAACAGCCTTCAACTTTCTCACATACTGACAGGACACTAGCCAGATGAATACTGATGGATGTTGGTAGGAAGAGGCAGATTTCCCCCCCTCCCCCGAACTAAGCCGGACCACATAGTTTTGTAGTGAAGCACGAGTATCGAGGTAGTACAGCAGAGGTGGGATTCAGCAGGTTCTAACCAGTTCTGGAGAACCGGTCGTGGAAATTTTGAGTAGTTTGGAGAACTGGCAAATACCACCTCTGACTGGAGATTTTACACTATCCTTCCCCTGCCATACTCACCAAGCTTTGCCCACAGAACAGGTAGTAAACTTTTTTTTTGAATCCCACCACTGTAGGACAGCATATATGAGAGCTAGATAGCTAGATAGATGCCGATGGATGGATGGATGGATGGATGGATGGATGGATGGAATGTTTTTCTACCATTTTGAGTTTTTAACCAGGCGGGTCCAGCCATATTGGTTGTGTTTATGTTATGCTAATGCAGATAGCCCTTCATTTATGACCACAATTGAGTCCAAAATTTATGCTGCTAAACAAGACAGTTGACCTTTCTTGCCATATGTGTTAAGTGAATCACTGCAGTTGTTAAGTTAGCCCCTGCAGTTAAGTTAGAAACACAATTGTTTAATGAATCTGGCTTCCCCCTTGCTTGTCAGAAGGTCATGAAAAATGATAAATGACCCCTGGACACATACATGCCAGTTGTCAAGCACCCAAATTTTGATCAGGTGACCACGGGGATGCTGCAACAGTCATAACTGTGAAAAACAGTAATAAGTCACTTTTTTCAGTGCCATTGTAACTTTGAGCAGTCAGTAAATGAATGGTTGCAAAGTATGGGCTACTGATATTGTTTTGTATTTTTTAAAATAAGCTACAATGGCTGGACTCGCACACTCTCAACTAATTTCCTAATACCTAATAGTTTCATTTGTGAACCCCATAATTCTCAGGATTTAAAGAGGGAGAGAAAAGACTTGAGCCATCTGGCATTGGAGGAGGAATAACTACAAAACTTAGAGCATTATATTAAGCGATGTATAATGTCTGCTAGTGTATCTGTAACTCAACTGGATTGTGAAATAAATCACTGTTTCCTCCCCCCCCCCCTTTTCTTTAAAGCTGGTGTGCGAATGGTCTACCCAGCATGCTTCGTTTTGGTTCCTCAGACAGACATTCCTGTTCCTAGCACTGCTGGTTCAAGCAATTGTTTGGGTGTCCATCAAGTGCCTGTTTCCACAAGAGATCCAGCTATTTCCTCAGTTACTCTCACGCCACCGACCTCCCCAGAAGAAGTTCAGACAGGTAGAGTAAAAATCCATTATTTAGCTATCAGAATGGATGCTTCTTCAAACTTGTCTTTTGAATCTCCAGAGTAGAAGAACTTCCATCTATTTTGACGTGGTCTTTTATCCTGATGCTTCAGAGTGCATGTCAGGGCCAGTAATATCTAGTAAAGCTGCCACAGTGAAGTGTGGTACATTCAAATGTATGCTTTGTGTTGTAAAAGAGCAACAAAGATGATCAGTGGACTGGAGTGGCCTCCTAACCTTTTGGGTACTAGGGACCAGTTTTGTGGAGAGTGGTTTTTCCGCAGACTGGTTTCCCATGCAGGCTGCATCCTGCAGATGGGACTTTGCTTGTTTCCATGGCCCAGTTTCTGTCAAGCCATGGCTCGGTGTCGGTCCATGGACCTGGGCTTGAGAGGCCCTGATATAAAGACTGGTTGCTGGAATTGGGTAATGTCTGGTTTAATGAAAAGAAGGACTAGGGGTGAAATGATAGCAAACTTCCAATACTTGAGGAACTGTCACAGAGAAAAAGGGGTCAATCTGTTCTCCAAAGCACCTGAGGGCAGGACAAGAAACAAGGGATGGAAACCAATCAAGGAGAGAAGCAACTGGAACTAAGGAGAAATTCCCTGGCAGTTAGCACAACTAAACAATGGAACAACATGCCTCCAAAAGTTGTGAGTGCTTCAACATTGGAAGTTTTGAAGACGAGATTGGATAACCATTTGTCTGAAATGGTGTAGGGTTTCCTGCCTGAGAAGGGAGCTGGGCTAGAAGACCTCTAGATTCAATTTGATTTGATTCCTATTCCTATTCTATTGTTACAAAATTTACTTGGATCCTAAAACTATTTTAATATTTTACAGCAGTTTTAATCACCCTTTTGCTGTTTATTAAAAAAAAAGTTTTTAAGACTTCAAATTGGTATTTAAAACTTCTTTTGCTAAGGATAGAAGGAATCTCACCCTGTGCTATCAAACCTGTCAATCAAAAGGTTCTTAAAAGGTGAGAAACAGTTAACAAGCAATTCCTGAAAGCAACTGGAAAAGGAAGCATGAAACCAGGGTCCTTTTAAAGGCAACAGTTGCAATTTGAGCAAGATGGCTATTTTTCCAGAACTCTAAACCTGCCCAGAGACCTCTTTCTTTCTTTCTTTCTTTCTTTCTTTCTTTCTTTCTTTCTTTCTTTCTTTCTTTCTTTCTTTCTTTCTTTCTTTCTTTCTTTCTTTC
>BLBF01000036.1:28672810-28718893 GCA_015471245.1 Laticauda colubrina
TTCCTTCCTTCCTTCCTTCCTTCCTTCCTTCCTTCCTTCCTTCTTTCTTTCTTTCTTTCTTTCTTTCTTTCTTTCTTTCTTTCTTTCTTTCTTTCTTTCTTTCTTTCTTATTTCTCATGAAGAGCAACAAACTGCCTGGAGCATTTGTGGGTGATCTCAGATCTTCTTGTTTGGAGAGGAATTCTGAAGAGTTGGTTTACTCAATGGCTCTTCATTCTGTTGTTGTCAGCTGCATTTTGTCTTCAGCCCGTCATTTCTTCCCCAGAAGTTCCTGTGTTCATCCCAAAGGTGTTTTTCCAAAAGGCAACTAGTTTTTTTCTTGGTTTTTTTCTTTGAAAACGTTTCGCTTCTCCTCCAAGAAGCTTCTTCAGTTCAGAACTGAAGTGGCAAACATGACCTGGACGATTGAGAATCTCTAAAGACATTTTCTCTGTGTTCGTGCTTCTTATGTTAATTCTATTTTTGCCCTTTGAATTTTCTTCCCCTGAATGGCCACATCAGTAACTAGACACCCCAAAGACTTTAATCCAGCCACAACAGTTTTAGTACTCCAAAAGACACTCAACTGTTCATCAATAGCATGCCAAGTGCCATCCGACCTGAGGGGCCCATCATCCAGCACTATATTGTCAACCATTTTATATCTTCTGTCAACGTCATTTTCTTGGTAAAAATTCAGGAGTGGTTTACCATTGCCTTTTCCCACACAGTATGAATTCATACCCTTCCCACTGTCAGTAAAGTGATCATCTGCCTCCAGCGTTTTCCTATATTGCTGATGCCCATTGTAGATGCATGCTTGAATTAACAGGTCAGCTGGGATTGCACTTTGGGTGACCCTACTGGGAGTATGTACTCTTAGCATACATTCTTAACATTCTTCGCTCATCTCACCTCCCCCACGTTGAAGCAGCATAGCAGGATTTGGGATGGGAAGAGAGTCCCTTGAGAGTCCCCTGGACTGCAAGGAGATCCAATCAATCTTAAAGGAAATCAACCCCGACTGTTCTTTGCAAGGGTAGATCCTGAAGCTGAAGCTCCAATACTTTGGTCATCTAATGAGAAGAGAGGACTCCTTAGAAAAGAGACCAATGTTGGGGAAGATGGAAGGTGAAAAGAGAAGAGGAACGGCAGAGGATGAGATCATTAGACAGTTCGTCATCGATGCAGTGAACGTGAATTTGAGCATCTCTCCTCTGGGAAGCAGTGGAGGACCGGGGAGTTGGTATGCTACAGTCCATGGAGTTGCAAAATGCTGGACACGATTTAGTGGCTGAACAACAACAACCTTTCCAAATTCTCTGAAACTTGCTGCTTGATAATCTGATGGAAAACCTTGCCAGATGCAGATGTCAAGCTAGATAGCTGTAGAGCAGCCATCCTCACTCTTTCCAGCTTGGCCTGGTGCAGGGTGTGTGTGAGAGTGGTAGGCACATGCAGGCATGCACAACTCCCATTTGTGTGAGTGCCGGGCGTCCAACCCGCATGAAGCAGCAGGCACTTGTGTTCACATGACGATACTATCCATTTGGCTCTAAAGACAAATTCATTTAAATTAGTTCCGTTCTATCCACATATCTATCCTAAAATGCAGGTCCCTCCTTCACTGCATAAGCACAATCAGTTGAACTCCCATTTTCCTTCTAAGAGAAGCCAAATGCAAGATAAAAAGTTATTGGGTTAGGGCGAGAAAGACAGACATTTTAAAAATGTAACAAGATGCAAGCTACCTCTCCTGATCATGGTTGTATAATGATAAGTCTTCACCAAGCAGGCAAAACCAGAATTTTTAAGAAGCTCACAAGAATTCATTTAAGTAATCTTCATTGAAGAAAATTTGGGAACCTATAATGAAAGAATTCTGACAACGGTTGAGTTTGCACAGCAAGCCCTTTGAACTGAAACAGTGCTTATATTTTTTTGTGTCTTGTTCTTTTTCCCATCTCTGCTTGTATGTAACAAGGGATCATTTCCATTATTTTTGCAATACTCAGACTTGCTATATGCTAATGTTGTTTTCTGTGTGAGATCTAACACTCACTATAATCTTCCTCTCATAAGCTGATATTTGCCATTATAAGGAGCGTCCTTAAGATCCACCGTCCCAACTATGCTTGCTTCCAAAGTTAATTAGTGAATACAGGTAATCCTCAACACAATTGAGCCCAAAATTTCTGATGCTGAGCGAGACATGCATTGAGTAAGTTTGGCTCTGTATTATAACCTTTCTTGCCACATGTCTGTGGAAATTCTCAGTCATCCAGGTCGTGGTTATCCCAAAGATGCTTTTCTTAAGAGGCAACTGGGTTTTCTTGTTTTTCTTTGAAGACATTTCGCTTCTTATTCGAGAAGCTGCTTTAGTTCTGACTGGATGGTGGGGAATGGAAGAGTTTATATTCCTAGCAGACAGCTGGTCGTTTGCATCCTTTTAGACAGTCGTTGAGGCCACTTGGAGTTTTGTCTGTGTCCTCAGGGTCACCTGAGTAATGCAAATGGGTGTTGGACCTGCTGAAAGGACCATGTTGTAGAATGTCAAATCCTCTGGTTAGAAAATACAGGAAAACACAAATGGTGCACTCCATGTGGAACCAACAGTATTCATTTTTAATTGCATTTGCAGAATTGCACATGTTCTGCATATAGCAGATTGAATGTAAATTATTTTTCTTCTTAGACCATGATAGTGATTGCTCTGTGAGTGAGATGGATGTTTTATTTCATTTCATTTCTATTTTTTCTATTATTTATATTGTTTTATTTTTTTAGTTACAGGTAGACCTGGACTTAACAAGAGTTCATGTAATGATCATCCAAAGTTATAACAGTACTGAAAAAAGTGACTTGTGATCATTTTTTATACTTATGACTGTTGCAGCATCCTCAAGGTCACATGATCAAAAATTAAAGAGCTTGGCAACTGAGTCATATGATGGTTGCCATGTCCAGGGATCATGTGATCACCTTTTGTGACCTTCAGACATGTAAAGTCAATAGGGAAGCAAACCATGCCACTAATTTAACAACTGCAGTGATTCTCTTAACAACTGTGGCAAGAAAGTTTGTAAAATGAGGCAAAACTGACTTAACAAATGTCTTGCTTAGCAACAGAAAAGCTGAGCTCAATTGTGGTCGTAAATCAAAGATTACCTGCAAATCCAATTCCATCAGGTTATTTTTTTTCCTTGCGGATTCTTTTCTATACCTATTGTCAACCAAGGACTCGTGTAACCTTTTGATGGGGGGATGGCATTCTTCAGAAAACATTGAGGCTTCTGTTTAAGCTTGCATTCACACAATGTCCTAAAATGCTGGGGCCATTGTTAGATTTCACTTCCTTTCTAAACGCATAAATCACTGTGTCTTATTGACAAAAGCTTATAGATTTTCCTTTGGGTTTCCAGTTTAGCAGATTATGGGGCAGATACAATATAATAAATAATGAGATGACTTCTGTTTTTGGCTTCTTTTTCCAGTTGAGGCTCGTTCAGCTCAGAAGTGGGTCAAGCTATCTTCGATTTCCGATGTGTTCAGTTGTGACAGCAAAAATCACCATGGGGGGAGGATCCCCCGAAAGCTGGCCAATCAGGTGGTTGACAGAGTTTGGCAAGAATGCAATATGAACAGAGCACTGACCAAGTAGGTGGTTTTGTTTTGTTTTTGATATTTGGTAAGAACGTCAAAATGCAGTTCAGTTGATCATATGGGAACAAGAAGAAAACACTGCCGGCTTGTTTCCGTATTGTAGGTATGGATCTCAATTGAAATATATCTACCAGTTTCAAAAAAATTAGGAAACTCGCATGGATTATCTCAAGCTTAATAATTGATTTTCTGACTCAGGATTATTCCAGTGTTCTTTTTTCCAAGTTTGATCAGCCAAGTGCTTTGGGGAGCCTGATTTTAAGTCATGGAGATGCTAAAGTTCCTTGATAATTAAACTAGTGACACAGAAATTCCCAGTAGATACCTTGTGATACGAGAGGCTGATAAATAACATCCCGAATAATTATTGAATTAAATCTGTGTGCTGCCAAATCATTCAGGCTCCTTGTGACAATGTTACTTACAAGGAACCATCCAAAGGGAAGAAAGATAATTACTATAAAACATTCAAAATAAGCAAATACATTTATCCCACAATAAATGATAAACCCAAAATTAGGTTTCAGGTAATAGCCAACAACAGCAACTAGGACAGAATAATTGTAAACATAAAGACACCCCAGTCTTCCTTAGCTTCTGGAAGGCTTATTAGCATGAAAACCAGTCTAATTTTTAGAGGAAGACCAATAACTCAAATCTTCGATGTCATAATAATAATAAAGCTATTTCTAGTCTGAGCCTTCCTCATTTACCCCAAATGGGACACAACTCTTCTCCCAGAAGGATGTCCTTAGACAGAATCATATTCTTTGGGGTCTTTGGTACTCTCAGATCTTGGTTGGCTAGCAATTAACACTCAGATAATCAGAAATTCACACCAGGATTAAAACCAGACCAACCATCAAGGAGTAAACAATATCCCAGTCAAGGAACAACCAACTACATCAAACAATCATACAGTAAACAACAGCTGAATCAAAGAACCATCCAAGAGCACTCCCACCAACACTGACAGGGCAAGCAGAGAACATACCCCACTCCTTCTTCGCTGATGATGTAGCCTAGTTTGGTAAGGAAACATCTGCAAGAAAACAGCCAAATTTGGAGAGCACCAAGGACCCCACAGTTCAACCCTGAGGTACAAATATCCCCTTCCATCAACTGTCATTAGCATCAGAGGCTAACTACATAGTGCTTTTTGCAGTTATTTAATTTGATTCGATTGTGATTATTCTGAAGAATTGAAGCCTTACAATATTTTTTTACTATTTACTTATACAATTTACTTGTTAATTATTCACAATAAGAAACAGTGGTAAATGATATATACTTGGGTGATAACTTTTTATTATGGGCTTGTCACGCAGAGGCCCATCCACAAACGCTTGGTTTTTGTATGATCATAACACCACACATGATGTAGCTTCTAAATGAATGGGGTTTTTAAAGTCCTAGAATTCCTAGTTAACAAACTGGAAACTTCAGTTCCAGTAGAGCTATAGAAGATCAGTAGTAGTTTAGGGCCTTTTTAAATATATTTTCCTATACTTAAAGAATATTTTTTTCCTCGGATGCAATGTAGAAGGAAGTATTCTGCTACATCAAATGGCTTATGTGAAGACGAGACAGTTGAGAAAATGGGATTTTGGGAGTTCGTTGAAGCTGCACAGAGGGCTAATTGCACATGTTCCAGGTATGAGAATCTGATAGGTGAAAACAGGCAGAGGCCTTTCAGAATCCATTGTATGAAATAACGAAACAGTGAGAAGCTAAATGACCTGCCAGCATGATCAGTTTAAGTGTGTCAATTTCTCAAAGTAAGATATGAGACAAACAGGTAGCTGGCGACTTAATGACCACAATTGAGCCCAAATATTTCTTTACTAAGCAGGACAGTTGTGGAGCGAGTTTCACTCCATTTTATGACCTTTCTTGCCACAGTTGTTAAGTGAATCACTGCAGTTGTTAAATGAATCATGCGATTGCTAAGGGAATCCAGCTTCCTCCACTGACTTTGCATATTGAAAGGGAAGGCTACAAATGGTAATCACATGACCCCAGGAAAGTGCAGCCGTCCTAAAACTTCAGCACGCCAAGTGGCTGAAATTTGATCACATGACCACGAGGATTCTACAACATCAGAACTGTGAAAAGTGGACATGTCCCTTTTTTCATCACAGTTGTAACTTTGAATGTTCACTGAATAAATGGCTGTAAGTCGAGGACTACCTGAAATTAGCCAGAGATTGATTGGGAACAGATTGGTATCACCTAAAAAGATACTCCTTTGGTCTTTTTAACTGCCAGAAAAAGGGAGTGGGGGAAAACAAGGCATTCTTGAAATGCCTAGATAGTCAGTTTAGCAGCCCAAAGTTGTCAGAGCATAAGAAGGTTATTGGAGAACATGATGGATGACTCTTGGAGACTGATGTGTTCTATTGGAGAAGTCACATCCAGGGAGTGGAGGAAAGACCAGGGTCAAGGGGGAAATGTATGATGTGATTTAGTACTGGCTGCACCCAGCCACGCACCAACATGGCAATTTCTAATAAACCAATTTAACTTTTTCTGAGATGCGACTAGAGACTTTTTCTTCGAAAGAGGGGGATTTGTTTGGAGCCCTGACAATCAGATTGGTACCGGAATGGAAACCTATTAAAAAATGCTAGGGCTGTTGACTCCCACTGTTGAGTGGGAGATTGAAAACATTTCTGAAAGAAGGCCATGACAAGTACTTCTCTATACAGATAGTCCTCGAATTACAACAGTTTGTTTTAGTGACTGTTAAAATGGCACTGAAAAAAATGACTGTTTTTCACACTTATGACCATTGTAGCATCCCCATGGTCACGTGATCCAAATCCAGATGCTTGGCAACTGATTCATTTTTATAATGGTTGCAGTATCCTGGGGTCACGCGATCCCCTTTTGTGGTCTTCTGACCAGCAGAGTCAACAGGGAAGCCAGATTCACTTAACAGTCTTCTTACTATCTTAATAATAACTGCGATGATTAACTTAACAACTGTGGCAAGAAAGGTCGTAAAATGGGGGCAAAGGCTCACTTAACAAATGTTCCATGTAGCCACATAAATTTTGGGCTGAATTGTGGCCATAAGTCGAGGATAACCTGTAGTTGCCAAGAAAGGTGTATGGGCTTGTCCGTGAAATGATAGGAAGTTGAAGTTGATTTAGATAAAATCATATATTCGTACTTATTTATAATCTCTAGTTATTGTTCTTTGGATGCCTCTATCTAGATTCTTTTCCACCAGACAGTTACCAGTATTCCTCAGTTAACGATCCTTTGTTCAGTGACCGTTTGAAGTGACAAACACAGAGACTTTGTGACGGGTCCTTGGAGTTGCAACCGTTGCAATGTCCCCATGGTCATGTGATCGTAATTCTGGTGCTAGGCAACCAACAGGCATTTATGATGGTGACAATCACGTGATCACCACTTGGACTTTCACTGCCAGCTGTCATAAGACACTAAGTGGAGAAGCCAAGGTAACAGGAGGTTGGAATCATGTGACACTGGACCTAACAATCACATCTGAAATTGCTCTCATAAATCAGTGGGGTCAAGTGACGTTGTACCTTATGGTGATGAACTCAGCGACTGAGTTTTCCATCCCAATTATGGTCATAAACCGAGAACTACCTGTACAGTCCTCGGATTACGACCACAATTGAGCTCAGACTTTCTGTTGCTAAGCAAAAATAGTTGTTAAATCAATTTTGCCTCATTTTACAACCTTCCTTGCCACAGTTATTATGGGGATCACTGATAAGTTAGTCACACGGTCGTTGAGTGAATCTGGCTTCCCCCATTGACTTTGCTTGTCAAGAAGTTCGCAAAAGGGGATCACGTGACCCTGGGACACTGCAGCCGTCATAAATATCTGAAAAGATCATCAAGCATCTGAATATTGATCAGGTGACCATGGGATCATACCATGGTCGTAAGTGTGAAAGTGTATCAGAAGTCACTTTATTCAGTGTCATTGTCTCTTTGAACAGTCTCTAAACGAATGGTTGTAAGTTGAGGACTACCTGTAGTAATAAATAGCCCTGTCATCCCACAAGGAAGGAAGGAAGACAGGAAGGAGGACAAGAAAGCTGGTTATTCGACAGCCCCTTCTCTCTCTGTTTTGCCTTGATTTTAAATCTCTTTATGACGCAGGAGTGCAGCTGGGTAATTTTAGACACTGGATTTCATGCTCTGACAAGGCCCCTAAGGGCGACCCGGCATCGCTTTGTTCAGAAAAGGCATATTTACACTGAAAGGAATAAAACGAGCATCTGTAATTATGTACATTTCCAGCTGGCTGCCCTCTGACTATATTAGATATGTAAAGAAGAAAGAGAGAGAGAAAGAGAATATGCTGTGGTGAGCAGAATCAGTCCCAGTTGGCCCTGTCATGTCCTTTTCTGTCACGTATCGACGTCAGGCTTGTTTGCCGCTGCACCTGTCGTCTACCGTTCTGACTGGGTTCATGCAACCTGTCAAACCCAAAACCCAGGTTAACAAAACATAGTTACTGTATTCATATTACATGCCATATCCCCCCACCCCACTCCCAAAAAAGGAATAATGCGGTGGCCTTATTCATCAACGACTTACTTCCCATTTTTGGTCGAGTCTGTGTGCAGTATTGTGCAAGGTGCTCTTTCCTATTTGGGGGGGGGGGCTTCTTTATTGCAGGGCTGTCAGGTGGGAACAACCAGAGTCACACAAGTAGAGTATAAATTAATTAAAAGTAGTCCTTTATTTAAAACTACAATTGAGTTTTCCTCCAGTTCCACATGTTTTCTGGCCACAATTGTTCAGGGAATGACTGCAGTTTGTTCAGTTAGTCACGCAATTATAAAGTGAATCTGGCTTCTCCATTGACTTGGCTTGTGAAAAGGTCGCAAAAGGGGATTGCGTGACCCCGGGACACTGCAACTGTCATAAATACATGCCACTTGCCAAGCATCCGAATTTTGATCAAGTGACCATGGGGATGCTGCAAGAGTCGTGAAAAACGATAATGAAAAATGATCAGTAAACAAATGGTTTTAAGTCAAGGACTACCTGTACTTTATTTCTCTATGCCTATTTCATAGCAAACTTCTCAGATTGGCAGTTTGCCCCTGAGGGGGAAAAAAACCTAGATAAGGTTCAAAGGCACTCAAGGGATATTGGACCTTTACCTTTTGTGACTATCTATTGATTCCAGACTAATTCCCCACTTGACTCCTCCCAACTGGGACAATCTGTCTCTGAAGAGTCCTTCTCTTTGGCCCTACTGCCTGGTCCTACCTGCCTTGTTGAGTATAACTTAATACATAAAATTGTGATTTGAAGTACATTTGCAAAGAGCAGGCATTACAGATAACCAGTATCTATAATACCTTTATATTTATGATCTGTTATGAATAAAAATGTGCCTAGTCCAAATTACGACTGTTTTGCTCCATCTTCAGCTTCTTTATAAACAAAGGTAATTAGCTGATGTTGTCTCCTTATTAATGCCCTTCAGCTCAACTTTACAGGGCTGAAACATGAGTTCAAAATTTGGGAGCTTCACTATAGATAGTCCTTTGACGTACAACCACAGTTGACCTCCAAATTTATGTTGCTAAGTGAGAAATTTGTTAAGTGAGTTTTGCCCCTTTTTATAACTTTCCTTGCCACATTTGTTAAGTGAATCACTGCTGTTGTTAAATTAGTAACACGGTTGTTAAGTGAATCTGTCTTCCCCATTGACTTTGCATGTCAGAAGATGGCAAAATATCCCATTATCCCGGGACATTGCAGGTGTCACAATTATGAACCAATTATTAAGCATCTGAATGTAAATCACATGACCAGGGGGATGCTGCAATGGTCATAAGTGTGAAAAATGGTCATAAGTCAGTTTTTTGGGTGCTGTTGTAACTTCGAACGATCATTAAACAAACTGTTGTACGTTGAGGATTACCTGTGTGGTGAAACATTATGGTTAGTACTGTGAAGAGCTGCAAATAGGGGGAAAACACTAAATCCATTCTCTCTCCTTACTCATAACTGTAACTAGCAGTGAAGCAAGCAAAACAGCCACCCTGGCTCCATGTTTACCTTTTATGTATCTGTTGATTGATTTTCCTTTGGGGAACCTGTTTATTTAACTCCTGTGGGATTTGGCAGCTGAAATACAGATGATCTATAATATCCCGTTATCTTTCCCTTCAGGCACAAAAGTCTCAAACCAAGACTCGCTGTTCAACAGGGGCCGGTGCCTCCTGCCGGCCAGCAACCCCAACTAGTGACAAAGCACAAGGCCAATGAGAAGCAAGAGAAAGGAGACAAACCCCAGAAGCGACCCTTAACCCCATTTCACCATCGAGTGTCCATCAGTGACGAGGTTATTCTGGAGGCCGACTCGGCCAGTCAGCGGCTGGTGATCCCCACTACTGACAGCCAAGTGAGGTTTTCCAACCTCAGAACTAACGAGGTAGCAAAGACCCCTCAAATGCACCCCACGGAAATTGCGAGCTCCCCGCAACCACCGCCCCTCAGTCCCCACCCATGCGAGGCGGCAGAGGAGGGGGCGACCAAAATGCCTTCCACGCCCCAGAGCCAACATTTCTATCCAATGTCGACTCCCGATCCTTTGGTCCCTTCCAAAGCCATGGAAGATAGGATAGAAGGCTTATCCCAGAGTTTCCCAGCAACATTCCCTGACGTCGTAGAGCCCACCCTGTATGTCGGGGCAGCAGTGAACTTGGAGGAAGAAGATGCAGATTCCATGTGGAAGTATTACAAGGTTCCAAAGAAAAAAGATGTGGATTTTTTGCCACCATCGCTGCCGAGTGAAAAATTTCGGGATGACCCCGTGGGATCTGCAGTGTCGGACAACGTACCTTCCGCTACAGAGTAAGTGCACCTGAATTTTGATCTCTGAGTCCATATCCGTTATTTTTCAAACTTTTGCATGTCTTAATTGATTTGCACAATGGTGTGTGTGTGCTTGTGTTTGTGCTTGTGTGTGTGTGTACACACTGCCCTGCTCTGTATCAGTTTTAGAAATATTACATTGGTACAGGCAGTCCTTGACAGCGATCGTAATTGAGCTTGCAATTTTTGGTTGTCAGTTGTGTTGGTCATTAAGTGGATCATGACATGACTGGGCCTGATTTTGTGAGTTTTTCTTTATGGTGGTTGTTAAGTGAATGCCACGGTCATCAATAGCAACAGCACTTAGGTTTATATACCTCTTCACAGTTCTTTACAGCACTCTCTGGGCGGTTTACAATGTCAGCATATTAACAAAATAATAGAGCTGGAAGTTGGACCGTGGAGGTCTTCTAGTCCAACCCCCTGCTTAGGCAGAAAACCCAATACCATTTCAGACAATTGTCCATACTCTTTAAAAACTTACAGTGTCGGAGCATTCACAACTTCTGGAGGCAAGTTGTTCCACTGGTTAATTGTTCTGTCATTAAATTTCTCCTTAGTTCCAGGTTGCTTCTCTCCTTGATTAGTTTCCATCCATTGTCCAACCTTCAGGTGCTTTGGAGAATAGCTTGACTCTTCCTTCTTGGTGGCATCCCTGAGATATTGCCCCTGACAATCTGGCTCCCTATTTTACTGATTTTGGAAGGATGGAAGGCTGAGTCAACCTCAATCCTTCTCAGAATCGAACTCCAGACTCTGTATGGAGTTTGCCTGCAGTGCAGCATTCTAACCACTGCACCACCAGGCAACATAAATTTTGGGTCCAATTGTCATAAGTCGAGAACTACCTGTAATATCTTCTGCTTTTGTGTTATAACCCATCAATTCACCCTTTTCCCCTCCTCACAAAAGAATGGCATACAACCATTCTGCCTTTCTTGTTTCTGAAGGTGTAGAAATTTCTCTCTAACCGTAACATATTCTGAGATTTTTGTCTTTTCAGAATCCGTGTAGTTTCTGTTAACTACTTTCTATCCTTCTTTGGTTGTACAGGTGAAACTCAAAAAATTAGAATATCGTGCAAAAGTTCATTTATGTCAGTAAATTTAAAGGTGAACCTAATATATGAGATAGACTCATTACATGCAAAGCAAGATAGTTCAAGCTGTGATTTGTCATAATTGTGATGATTATGGCTTACAGCTCGTGAAAACCCCAAATCCACAATCTCAAAAAATTAGAATATTGTGAAAAGGTTCAATATTCTAGGCTCAAAGTGTCCCACTCTAATCAGCTAATTCAGCGACAACACCTGCAAAGGGTTCCTGGCCCGATAGGAATCAATCATGGGAAAGACTGCTGACCTGAAAGTTGTGCAGAAAACCATCATTTATATCCTCCATAAGGAGGGAAAGCCTCAAAAGGCAATTGTAAAAGAAGTTGGATGTTCCCAAAGTGCTGTATCAAAGCACATTAACAGAAAGTTGTGTGGAAGGGAAAAGTGTGGAAGAAAAAGGTGCACAAGCAGCAGGGATGACCGCAGCCTGGAGAGGATTGTCAGGAAAAGGCCATTCAAAAGTGTTGGGGACTTTCACAAGGAGTGGACTGAGGCTGGAGTCAGTGCATCAAGAGCCACCACACACAGACAGATCCTGGACATGGGCTTCAAATGTCGTATTCCTCTTGTCAAGCCGCTCCTGACCAACAAACAACATCAGAAGCATTTTACCTGGGCTAAAGACAAACAGAACTGGTCCGTTGCTCAGTGGTCCAAAGTCCTCTTTTCTGATGAGAGCAATGAGAGTCTGGAGGAAGAACGGAGAGGCACATACTGCAAGATGCTTGAAGTCCAGTGTGAAGTTTCCACAGTCTGTGTAGATTGGGGGAGCCATGTCATCTGCTGGTGTTGGTCCACTGGGCTTCATTAAGTCCAGGATCAACGCAGCCGCCTACCAGGAGATTTTGGAGCACTTCATGCTTCCTTCAGCAGATGAGCTTTATGGGGATGCTGGCTTCATTTTCCAGCAGGACTTGGCACCTGCCCACACTGCCAGAAGCACCAAACCCTGGTTCAATGACAGTGGGATTCCTGTGCTTGATTGGCCAGCAAACTCGCCTGACCTGAACCCCATAGAGAATCTATGAGGCTCTGCCAAGAGAAAGATGAGAGACATGAGACTGAACAATGCAGAAGAGCTGAAGGCCGCGACTGAAGCATCCTGGTCTTCCATAACACCTCAGCAGTGCCACAGGCTGGTAGCTTCCATGTCACGCCACACTGAGACAGTCATTGCTCCAGAAGGGGCCCAGACGAAGTACTGAGTACATATGCATGCTTATACTTTTCAGAGATCCGATATTGTTCTCCGTACAATCCTTGTTTTATTGATTGTATGTAATATTCTAATTTTCTGAGATTGTGGATTTGGAGTTTTCATGAGCTGTAAGCCATAATCATCACAATTATGACAAATCATGGCTTGAACTATCTTGCTTTGCATGTAATAAGTCTATCTCATATATTTGTTTCACCTTTTAAGTTGCATTACTGAAATAAATGAACTTTTGCACGATATTCTAATTTTTCGAGTTTCACCTGTACCTCTCTTCTTCCAATTTCTCTGTCTGTATTTTCCTTTTTGATAATTTAGATGTCCCTGGGTATATGCAACTGGTTTATTAAGATATATCTCCTGTTTTTCCTTTTAACAGGAACTGTTTTAATTGCATCTCCAGTGTCTTGTTTTAGGAAAATTTTTCAGATACCTTTAGCTTTCAGAATTTCTAAACATGAGATCTGACCTACCTTATTTTTTTGTTTTGAGTTGATCAAAATCTATTCTTCTGAAATCTGGTACTGTCTACCCTTCTGATCCTTCTCCCTCCCCCTCCTAAACTCCAAGATAACACAGATACAATCTCTCAAGGTTCCAGTCACCTTTACATAATGAACCAATACTTTTTGATAGCCAGACTGCTCTTCATTGTCTCCATTAGCGAGAGGGAGAGGAAGAGAAGGAGGGAGAGAATTGACTGCTTTGCTTTGTTCTTGAGTCATTTTTTTTAGTGAGAAATTATGAAATCCGTAATCCTGAACCCCTAGGGGTTGAACCATTATAATGGGGGAAAACAGCTAGACCTCAATTTACAACCACAATTGTGCCCAAAATTTCTGTTGCTAAGCAAGACTGTTGTTAGTGAGATTACCCTATTTTTGCCCTATTTTTACTTCCTTGCCTTAGAAATTAAGTGTCGTTGTTAATAATACAGTTGTTAAAATGAATCTGGCTTCTCCATTAACTTTGCTTGCCAGAAGGTTGCAAAAGGGGATCACGTGACCTCGGGACACTGCAACTGTCATTGATATGAGCCAGTGGCTAAAGGTCTGAATTTTGATCACGTGACCAAGGGGATGCTGCAATGGTCATAAGTGCAAAGGTGATATTCAGAGGTTCTGACCAGTTCTGGAGAACCAGTGGTGGAAATTTTGAGTAGTTCAGAGAACCGGCAAATCCCACCTCTGACTGACCCCGTCCCCATTTCTTCTCTGCCTCCCGAGTCCCAGCTGATCGGCTGGGTCTTCTTTGGTAGCTCTGCACAGGAGAACGGAGCTGGAAAGCAGGTTAGTGGGGTAGGGAGGGAATGGGGATTTTGCAGTATCCTTCCCCTGCCACACCCACCAAGCCATGCCCACAGAACCAGTAATTAAAAAAAATTGAATCCCACCACTGCATAAGTGTGAAAGAGTGGTCAAAAATCACTTCTTTCAGTGCCGTCGTAACTTCAAACGGTCACTTAACGAATTATTGTAAGCCCAGGACTCCCTGTATTAACTACCATTAAAGTCAAAATGGTTTGCAACAAACTGCTGTGTGAATATGACCCATTGCATCTCTTCTGCTTTTCTGAATCTGTACCATGTATGATTCAGGTCGGGCTGGCCCGTGTAGGGCTGGGTCTGCCTTATAAGGGTGTGTGTGTATGAGGGGGGGGGGGGGCTGTGACAGTGGAAGGGAGACAGGTAATAGTGACAGAATGCTTGGCTCAGTCTACAGGTAGTCCTTGACTTATGACCACAATTGAACCCCAAATTTCCGTTAAGTGAGTTTTGGCACATTTTACGACTTTTCTTGACACCATTGTAAAGGGAAATCACTACAGTGGTTTAGTTAGTGACACAGTCTTTGAGTGAATCTACCTTCTCCATTGACTTGGCTTGTCAGAGGGTCACCAGAGGGGATCACATGACCCCCCCAGGGACACTGCAGGTATCATGAACCCACAATAGTTGCCAAGCACCCGAATTTTGATCACATAACTGTGGGGATGCTGCAATGGTCATAAGTGTGAAAAACGGACCTAAGTCACTTTTTTTTGCAACTTTGAACGGTCACTAAACAAATGGTTGAAAGTAGAGGACCACCTGCATTGCCTTTGGGGCTTTTTCACAGTTATAACCGCCTCCAAAATGTTGGCTCTGTAATTTAATTGTATCCATACCGTTTTTATCAATTCCAGCTCATTCGTGCTTTTGAGTTCTCCAGTATATGTTTGAAACACATCACTTGGGTATCCAAAGTGTTTTTATGAGAACCAATGAGAGAGAAGCCATGATAAAGATGAGAGAGAAGGCTACGCGAGGAGATGTATTTCAGATTTCTGTTCTGTTCTGTTCCTGTTCCTTGCAGGATCACATCTCCTCTTTATTCCCATTATTCAGAGAAGCGACTTGACAGTTCTCTAGCAAGCTATCTATAATCTGCCCCTCTTGCTAACAAATGACGAATTTAATTGTGCTTGATTGCTGCTGAATTTCAAAAGAACTGCATTTCCTTGAAATGAATTGGCAGAAAGAGAAATGTGCAGCTCCCTTGTCTTAGAATACTTCAGTCCGTAGCTGATGATTGCAGCTGTTTGTTGCCACAGCACGATATGAAAATAAAGAGAGATGAAAGGATATCAGCTTAATTATCCTTGGGGAGAGAAGGACAAGAATCTTCCTTTATTGGATTTAAGAGTACATTTACAAAGGTAGCCCTCAATTTATGGTCACAAGTGAGCCCCAAATTTCTGTTACTAAGTGAGACATTTGTTAACTTGACTTTTGCCCCATTTCACGACCTCGCTTGACACCATTGTTAAGTGAATTGCTGTGGGTGTTAAGTTAGTAACACGGTTGTTAAGTGATCTCAATAGGAGATCCTGGGACACTGCAACTGTCATAAAAATGGCTCAGGTGCCAAGCATCCGAATTTTGGTCACATGACTGTGGGGATGCTGCAACCGTCATAAGTGTGAAAAATGGTCCTAAGTCACTTTTTTCCATTGTTGTTGTAACTTTGGTCATTAAATGAACTGTTGTAAGTTAAGGACCACTTATACCCTGTTGAGTAAACCTTTCACTGATTTCACATTAGGAGTTAAAAAGAATCTTTTTAAAAAAATTCTGATTGTACCATTATTTTTTTGGCCATATCTGGGACACTATTAAGTATCTCGTTTGCCATGATCTATTTCAAAATGTGGGGCAGTTCTGATGATAATGCATAGGAAATGCAGTGAGGTCCTTTTCCACATTTGTTTTATTTTAAAGCTGAAACTAAAACTGGTAGATACTATATCCAACTCTCCTGATGCAGTGTTAGTTCTTCAGACAATGAACTTAGACTGATACTGATAGAAGAGAATATTTGTAGCTCAGAGTCCCAAAGGTGCTTTTTTTCAAGAGGCAACTGGATTTTCTTTGAAGACGTTTTGCTTCTCATTCAAGAAGCTTCTTCAGCTTTTCTTCAGCTTCTTGGATAAGAAACGAAACATCTTCAACAAAAAAACCAGAAAGTTCAGTTGCTTCTTGGAATAACCATGACCTGGATGACTGAGAATCTCTATTGACCTGTAACTCAGAGATTGAACTATGGGTCCTTGGTGCTCTCTGAGCTTAGTGGAGTTAATAATCATGTTACAGTATGCCTGATGATGTTACCTAGTTGGGTAATGAAATGTCTGCAGGAAACCGAGCAAGCTAAGAGAGCACCAAGGACCACACAAACCTAGATTGTTTACTGGTGATAGTGGAATTAGACCACCAAAGCTCAATCTTCTTAGATTGGTCCTCTAGAAAAACCAAAGGACTGATTATATACAGTAGTATTTAGTATATATATAAAATATAAGTCAATATTGATTATTTTCAATATTGCCCTTAATCCTGGTTGCACTACCTGAGAATGTTCAGTGTTGTGATCATAGCAGAAGGGGATGCTATTTCAATAAATAGCATAGTTTTATATTTATAGTTTTATATACTCTTCTCAGATCAGGTCTGAGGACTTGGGGAATAGCTCTCTCTGTCCCAGTGTGGAAATTCTATATAATCTGCTAAATGGGGAAATCAGTCAGTCTTCCAACAGGTTTCAGTGCTGATTCCCAAGCTGGGTGAAACATATCACAATTATTTAGTAGCCTTATTGACACAAACAGAGATAGATTTTTATCTGAATACTAGCTGCTGAAAAGGAACAGTGGGAAGAAAAGGCTACTCGCGCTCTCCCTTAATCATTTTGTAAGAATAGAATCTTAACTAGGATGGCCATTTTTAAAATTATGGATTTTGATACAATAAAATTACTGTGGCTACAATTGGAGGAAATGGATTTTTGAGAACTCAGTGTTGTGTTATTCAAATACAGGTAGTCCTTGGCTTACAATAATTCATTTAGTGACCGTTCAGAGTTAAAACGGCACTAACAAAAAGTGAATTATGACCATTTTCACACTTATGACTGTTGCAGCATTCCCATGGTCATGATCAAAACCTAGACACTTGGCAACTGACTCATGCTTATGGCAATTGCAGTGTCCTGGGGTCATGTTGTCACCTTTTGGGATCTTCTGACAAAGTCACTGGGGAAGACAGATTTTCTTAACAATCTTGTTAATAACTTAACAATTGCAGTGATTTCCTTAACAACTGTGCTAAGAAAGGTGGTAAAATGGGGTTAAACTATTTTTAAGTGAGAGGATAAATATGGTATATTACTTAAGGAGCCAGATCACTAAAAAGTAGACTCATAATTCAGTTCTTGCTTAGGATAGTATCAGTGTTAGGCTGAGCTATGGTTAACTAACCAATTTCCTGCAGGGTGATAAATTGCTCCATATTATTGGAGCCGCTTGGAGAAAAAATGGATATTACTGTGAGTACCACTTAACAGAATAAGAGAATTGGAAGGGACCTTGGAGGTCTTCTAATCCAACCCCCCTGCTCTGGCAGGAGTCTGTATACCATTTCAGACAAATGGCTTTTTTTTTTCTTTTTTTTAAAAGCCTCCAGCTACAATTTCTGAAGGCAAGCAGTTCCACATTGCTTTTTGCCTTCTTAGCTGGCTAATTAGCAAATTGATTTTGCATTTTCAACTTGTACGCTTTATAATTCTGTCTTTTTCTTTTCCCGTAGACTAATGTTGCAATGTAGAAAACCTCTCAAGGTCTCTGATGAATTGGTACAGCAGTACCAGAGCAAGAACCAATATCTAGCAGCTATAGTAGCTGACCAGGAACTTGAAATGGACCCATATGCATTTGTTGATGGAGATGAAGAGTTCCCATTTCCCGATAAAAAGGACAGGCCAAACAATGACCGAGAAATTGGGAAAAAACATAAGGTAAGTGGGGGGAAAAAAACAAGATATAAACCAGTACAGTAAACATTAATATCAAGGATTCTAGGCTTTTGGGGAAGGGGGAGGGGGCCGTTTTAATATAATGGATTACACACAACAGGAGCTCAAAGCCTGTACAACTAATTCTATCAATAGAAGAGAATATTTCCAGCTCAGGGTTGAACTGTGGGGTCCTTAGTGCTTGTATGCTTGGTGCTTGTATGAGCTTGGTGGTTTTTTTGCAGAAGTTTCACGACCCAACAAGTTAAAGCCCATGTCACACTGCACCAACGGATGCAAAGAGGATGTAAAATGGAGAGAAACACTTGCCATCCATTGGTTAACACGATGCATCCGTTCTGTACTCACTGCGTGCATGATTCATACGTTCTATCCGTCCAGCATCCGTCTACTGAGATTTCATCCGCTCAAAAAGTTTTGAGCTGCACAAAACTTTTTGAGCGGATGAACTTTCCGTCACGTCCGTTCTACATCCGCGACACATATGGGGAACAAATGTTCTACGTTCGTCGTCATCCATTAAACGTCCACTGTATCCCCTCGGCATCCGCTGCGCATCCACGCAACTCGCATCCACTCCAGTGGAAAACGGAAAGAGGGAGGAAGCGAAACGGACGCGGAACATCCACACAGCGTTAGTAGCACGGACATAGAAAGGATGAAAGCGGATGCACCTCGGACATAAAGCATTAAAACGGAAAAAACATTTGTATATGGGATGTATCTCGGATATTTAGGATGTCTGCAGGATGTCTAGAGGATGCAGAAGGACACCTAGCGGAAAACCGATATTTTCTATAAAAAGGGGGAGGAAATCACCTGGATCTCACTTTCAGTCCAGCAGACGTGGTGTGCAGACCTCTTCAGCCTTGCTCTTGCTCTTGAACATCATCCATTGATCTCCACCATGGATCAACGCACACTCCTTTTGGTAGCCACCATCATTCAACACCAGTACCAAGCCCTCTTCAGGCTCTTTCACCTTTTATACGCAAAGAGAAGGAGACGTCCAAGAACTGTGTGGGTCCGACGATGGATCGAGAGAAGAGTGGAGTATGGACTCTATGATAAGCTGATGGTGGAGCTGAGAAATGAAGACACTCGTGCATTCCAGCACTTCATGAGGATGCCACCAGCCATGTTTGACGAACTTGTGGAGCGTCTTGACCAAGCCGAGCACCAACTTCCATCCCAGCCTGGACCCAGGGCTGAAGGTGGCACTGACTCTGCGCCACCTGGCCTCTGGGACCACATACAGAAACATGCAGCATGCCTGGAGGGTGCCACACAACACCATCAGCATTGTGGTCAGAGAAGTAGTGCAGGCCATCATCGGAGAATACCTGGAGGAGCTCCTCCAGTGTCCCACCACTGAAGAAGTCTGGAAGAAAGTTGCAGAAGAGTGGTATCAGAGGTGGAACTTCTCCCACACCGTTGGAGCCATAGATGGGAAGCACGTGGCCTGCAAAGCTCCAGCCAAGTCAGGGTCCACTTATCACAACTACAAGGGCTTCTTCAGCATCATCCTCTTTGCCATGGTTGATGCTGACTACAGGTTCATGTACATCGATGCTTCAGGCAACAGGTCAGCTTCAGATGCCCAGGTATACAATGCCAGTGACCTCAAGGAGGGGCTGGAACGCAACCTCATCATGGGCTTCCCAGATCCAGACCCCCTGTCCAATGACACACAAGATGTGCCCTACTTCATCGTGGGGGATGACGCCTTCTCCCTCACAACCTACCTCATGAAGCCTTACACTTCCAGATGCCTCACCCGTGAAGAGAGGATCTTCAACTACAGGCTGTCCAGGGCAAGACGGGTGGTGGAGAACGCCTTTGGCATCCTGGCCAACAGGTTCCAGGTACTTCTCACCACCATGCAGCATCGCCCAGAGACTCTGAGGAACATCGTGGAAGCTTGCTGCATCCTGCACAATCTCATGTGCACCCGCTACCCAGTGTTGCAGAACAGGCTTGTGAACCGTCAACAAGGCAATGGGGACATGGAGCCTGGTGAATGGAGGCAAGGACGAAACCTGATAGACACTGTGGATGTGCAAGGCCCCAACAGAGCTTCAAGTGGAGGGAAGAAGCAGCGCAACCTCCTGCAACACTGGTGCAACTCCCCAGCTGGAGCAGTGGAGTGGCAAGACAGGATGGTAGATGGTTAATGGATGCTTCCTTGAGCCTGTCTCATAATACTGATGAGATTGTGCCATGTATGTTGAGTGGCCCTACAATGAACAAGGCCTTTAATAAAGAGTTGTGTTTATGTTGAAATGTGTTGATCAATGAATAAATTGTTATTGATAAAAAAGGGCCACATGTGTGGCAGCTGGGAGGGTGGACCATACAGTCCCACTATGCTTGCACTGGAGGTTTATCCATCCCACAGCTATCCTTGCCCATCCCACAGCTATTATCCATCCCACAGCTATCCTTGCCCATCCCACAAGCATGCAAAGGCTTAACCATTTTCTAAAAGTTTCCACCAAGACTTTATTAAGGAAAAGAAATGAACCAAGTGTGTGAAGCAAAGATAACCTTTATTCATAACAAACTGTAAAAGCAAAATGACCCAAATAAAGTGTCTCAAGCAAAGATAAAGTCAACAGGTAACAACTCAGTCTCTGGCACTGTTCTCAGTCACTCTGAGGCATGCCCATGGTCTCAGGTGTAAAGGGTCCAGGGAGGTGGCAGTGGCTAGAGTGCTGGTCTGAGGCGCCATTGGGGTGCCTGGCCCCAAGAGGACAACAGGAGATGGTGTGTGCAGGAAGCTCTCAGAGAGCTGACTCAGTCCCATGAGGTTGAGAGGCCCTTCCTCAAGGACCTGGGATGAGGCCCAAGACTGATGACAGATGTTCTGAGGACAGGCTTGGCTGTGGGGTGGAGGAAGGAGGAGTGTAGTGGGGCTGTCTGGTCTGCAGCTAGTCGAGATGAGGCGTCGGTGGCATCTGTGGCGTTGATGGCATCTGTGGCGTTGGTGGCATCTGTGGCGTCGGTGGCATCTGTGGCAGGCGATGAACCTGGGCCTGGACTGCGAAGGGCTGCCTCTGTTGAGGGAAGTCCTAGTAGCCGTAGCCTTGGTAGGAGAGGGGCTGTTGAAAGCCTTGGAAGGGCTGTGACATCGCCTGGGGTGGAGGAGCAAACCTGGAGTGGGTGGGAGCAGGTTCAGCTGGGCCTGGAGAGTGGTGCAGAAGCACAGTGATCCTCTCCTTCATCACCTGGTACTGGGGCTTGGGCACGTCCATGAGGGTCTGGGTCACGTAGGTGATGAAGGGCTTGCAGTTTGAGGATGGAATCTCGAAGTGTACCAGCTGAGAGAGGAGATCTGCACTGGTCTTGATTGTGTCCCTGATCTCCAAGAGGACAGTGTGGCTCTGTCCCTCCGGTCTGCCTCTCTGCCTGCTTTCTGGGGAGGTGGAGCTGGGTGTGGGTGTGGGTTGGTCTCTGGTGGCTGCTTCTTCTTGCTCCATCTGAGACAGGGGATCCTCCACGTCCTCTGGCATGGGGAGTGCAGCTGTGGGGGGGGGGTCTCTGTCATGGGGCCCTCCAAAGACACCTGCCTGGACACGGTAGCTGTCTCCTGGCTGGACGAGGAGTGGCTCTCTGTGGGCTGTCTGAGGGAGAGGGTTGACAGAGAGGCTGCTCCTCGGTGGTGGATCTCACCCTCCAGGAAGCTGCACCTGGCCATGACATAGGTCTCCCGGTCAGTGAGCTTGACAGCGGCCTGGCCGGATCTCTTCAGGTGCAGCTTGCCATACCAGGTGTGCATATGCTTCCACCACCCCAGGAGGACATCTGAAGTGTAGCCCAGGCTCTCTGCCTTCTGTCTCCACGCTGCCTGCTTCCGCTTGGTGTCACGATGGAGTCTGTGGCCCTTCCTCCACAGGTACTCGTTCTCCCTCAGCCATTCGAGCACCTCCTCCTCAATGGAGTACTGTTTCCTCTCCCCCTTCTCCTTCGATTGCCTCTTCCTCCCTCTGGCAGGGCCTTGTGGCCCCTCATCAGCAGGGCTTTGAGGGCCTTGGGGCTGGTCCACCACACCAGCAGCACCAGCAGCAGTAGTAGCAGCAGCACCAGCAGCAGGACCAGCAGCAGCAGCAGCAGGAGAAGCACCAGCAGAAGCACCAGCAGCAGCAGAGTCAGTGCCAGGGGGTGGGATGGTGGTTCTGTCCTTCTTTCCAGGGCTGGCAGGATTTGGCACAGGCTTCCTCTTCTTCCCCATGGTCTCTGATGAAGATGTCTCTGGCAGCAGGTCTTTCCTCTGAATGCTGGCCGCGTGCAAGCTGCTTCCTTTTATATCCGCGGGGCTGATGCAATGCATCCTCCCCGCATGCGCAGTGAACGCTTTGCATCTGCTAGGCATCCGCTAGGCGTCCATGATGCATCCGCGTCATCCGTTACGCATCCGCCCCTTCCGCTACGCGTCCGCTTTGCTGTTCTCCCCCGGAAGCCCTGCGGACGTGCCATCCGCTTCCATCTGCTAGGCTTCCGTTGAGCATCTGCTTAACATCCTCGCTACGTCCTCTCCCCGTCCGTTCGTTTCTGTTCTTTTCCGTTCTGTTTATGCAAATTTTTGTCCCTTTTGAGAGCGGATAACAACGGATGGAGCCACGGATGGAATTTTGCCCATCCACTGTGTCCTTTTTACATACGTTTTGCATCTGTCGGCCGATGTGACCTAGCCTTAACATCATCAGTTCACTAAGCTCTGTTTAGAATGTCAAAGTTTTCTTAAAAATACAAAAAGTGTTTGAGCACAGCATCTGCCTTCAAAGAGAAAAGTTCTGTCAGATGTGCTTCAGTTGTTAGTCCCATCTAAAATATTTATTTATATCTCAATACAAAAAGTCATAGTGACTCGGGAAGATTTTCATCAACCTGTGATCAGGATACACCCTTCTGATGGAATATGTTTCTGCTAGAAACTTTTTTTTCCTTTTGTGTTCCACTGCTAAATGGTTCTGTCACAAAATCCCTCCTTAGTTTTAAGTTGGCTCTCTGTGATGATCTTGGGTGTGACACAAAAATAACAAAGTCACAAAAGTAGAATAAATTCCCTTTAATGCCTCCAACTTGGCCCCAACGTCCAATTATCCTCGGCTGGATATCAGACTCTTCCAAAAAACAGTCTACGAAGGAAAGAAATGCAGTTCAAAGTAAAGAAAATTAGAAATAAAAAAAATCAACACAAACCACACTGAAGTAATTAACACGGCAGGCCAGGATGATATCAAAGGATAACGGAGGACCCACGGTTCGGAGGATGCCACAATCCAGATAACCCTGGACAAGTATAATGCATCTGCAACTAATGAAAGGGATCAGGGCCTTTTTTTTCTCTCCTAAGTCATGTTGCTCCCTTCTCCGTTCCTCCCAGTGTTCCCTAGGATGAAGAGGGGGTGGCCCTGGGTCTTCCTCTGAATGCCCAGCCAGACTGCCCTTCCCCCGTTTCTTCCACAGCCACCAGAGCCACAATCCCACTCCCTGTCAGTTGCTCAGTCTACCCCTCAGAATCAGACTCCAACAAGAGCATGACACTCTCTTTGATTAGTTTCCATCCATTATAAAAGGGAAATGAAGGGAAGGGAAAGGGGAAAAGAGAGCAGAAAAAAAAGAAGGAAAAAAGTAATTTTACTCAGATTTTGGATGGGGTTATGCACAAAATATTTTACAGAGTAGGTTTGTTGGTCTGTGATTCTGCCTGGTTTCTTTTCTAGGCTGGGGGGGGGGGGGGGGGGGGGGGGGGCATGTACTGGTCGCCTTGGTTCGAGTGAACCGGTAGCTAATTTTTATCATTTTTAATGGCCAGTTCGGTGAACTGGCAAATCCCACTCCTGGCTGGCCCCACCCCTCCCGCTTCCAGGAGTCTCCACACAGCCCGTTTTAGATCCCAGGTAAGTACAGGGCCCATGTGGAGGCTCGAGGAAGTAAAAAAATGGGCCTCTGGAGTCTGGGAAGCCCATTTTTGCCTTCCTAAAGGCTTGAGGAAAATCTCCAGAGCCCAGGGAGGGTGAAAAACAGGCTTTCTGGAAGTTCCGGAAGGCCAGAAACAGGCCCATTTCCAATTTCCAGTGGGCCTCTGGAGCCCGGAGAGACCGTTTTTGCCCTCTTGGGGGGCTTGAGAAAAGTCTCTGGAGCCTGGGGAGGGCAAAACCGATCCCTCTGGTGTGGTGCAGGAGGCCAACTAGGCCACCCCCACCATGGCCATGCCCACCCAGCAACTGGGCAGAGAACTGGTTGCTAAAATTTTTGAAGCCCACCCCTGCTTTGAAGATACCATAGCTGAGAGAGTAAAGCACAGAGATCTTACATTGTCTCAAAAGATCTTCATGTAAAAAGATGTTGGTACAGCAGCTCTTTAAGGGGAATCAACTATCAATGAACGAGGCAGTGATGTGCTAAGTGGTTGGTCTTAGTGGATGGCAGAATCTGATTGTTTTGGGGTTATCACACATCCCTCTTTCACCTGCGCTACTGACTGCTAACCTTTTCCACAGCCTGACGATGGAACACCCAGTGTGGGAGAAGATGCAATGTCACTTTTCAGCCCTTCAGTCAAACAAGGTAAAATTTCTTAAGATTTCGAAAAATGTTTAGCTGGCTTATTGTTAAAAAAAGGTATGTATGTGTGGTCCTTAGTTATGACCACAATTGACCATAATTGAGCCCAAAATTTTTGTTGTGAAGTGAGATATTTGTTAAGTGAGTTTTTCCCTTCTTTACAATTTTTCTTGGCACAGTCGTTAAGTGAAATCATGGCAGTTATTAAGTTAGTAAGATGGTTGTTAAGTGAACAAGGCTTCCTCATTGACTTTGCTGGTCAGAAGGTCCCAAAAGAAGTCGAATGACCCTGGGACACTGTGATCATCATAAATATGAACTAGTTGTCAAGCATCTGAATTCTGATCATGTGATCATAGGAATGCTGCAAAGGCTGTAACTGTGAAAAATGTTCCCAAGTCACATTTTTCAGTGCTGTTGTAACTTTGAATAGTCACTAAACGAACTGTTGTAAGTCGAGGACCACCTGCATTCGTTTGTTTGGCAGTAGAGCCTCTAATGGAATTAGGACCTGCAGTGGACATGTTACAATTTAGATAATGCCTAACAGTGAAGCTTTGACCTTGGATCTTCTTTCAGCAATAGATGCGCAGCGTAATCCCCCTCACAATCGCACAGCTTCAACTAGTTTGTTCCATGAAAATGACCTGGTTGTCTCCTACACTGACCTTGACAATCTCTTCAACTCTGATGAAGATGAGCTAACAGTAAGTAGCTTTTTAAGGTTGGGAGCCTTACAGTAGTGTGATAATGGCGATGTGTTGCTGCTGCCATAGGGCATGGGGTGGGGTTTTTAGGGTTGTCCCAAAGATGCTTTTCACAAAAGGCAACTGGACTTTTTGGTTTTTCTTGGAAGACGTTTGCTTCTCACCCAAGAAGCTTCTTCAGCTCTGACTGGATGGTGGGGAATGGAAGGATTTATATTCCTTGCAGACAGCTGGTCGTTTGCATTCTTTTAGAGAGTTGTTAAGGCCTCTTGGAGGTTTGTCTCTGTCCTCAGGGTCACCTGAGTTGTGCAAATAAGCATGGAACCTGCTTGGAACTGCTGAAAGAACTGCTGAAAGATAGATGATGTTGTATCCCTCCCCCTCTGTTGAGGGAGGGCTGTTCAATTTTTATATAGATGGCCTCTTTGAGACCCCTCTTTCAAACCAGTGGTCCTCTCTGTCGAAAATACCAACTTTGCTGCCTTCAAAAGTGGGCCTTTGTCTTTTAAATGCAGATGGACTATTGAATCTTGTCCTGATGGATTTGTTCTCCTATGTTTTTGATGGATTTTTATGTGATGGATTTTTTAATGTTGTAAACTATCAGCAATGTGTGATTTAGGCAGCCACACATTTATTTAATGATATCAACCAACTTGAATAGAGCAGAAGGGACTATGGAGGTCTTCTAGTCCAACTCCTTGCTCGTGCAGGAATCTCTACATCATTCCAGACAAATGGTTGTCCAAGCTCTTCTTGACAGCCTCCAGTGTTGGAGTGCCCACAACTTCTCTCTCTTTCTCATACACACATATTATAAGTATTTATGTAAATATTGAATTGTTTATTTAAAAAAGAGCAACTTTTACCCAAAATCAGGCAAAGCAGGCAGGCAGATTGAGTTGCTCACAGAATCATTCAGAGATCTATCTATCTTCCATCGGCTACCTGAGTCAGTCACGTAAAATTTGCTTGCAGTGAGTCTGCACTGAACAATAGAAGCTTCAGAGCCGAAGATCTAAAGATTAGCTAGAAAGCAAGAAATCCAACGATTTCCTGCTTTCTCGCTCATCTAAATCTCCTGGCACAGCAGAACAGCTGATGGTCAGGAAAAAGAAAAAAGAAAGATAGCAACTTAGCAGGCAAGTTTGCTGGGTAAGGAGTAAGTGAGTGGGGAGGGTTCCCGCAGGCTATGTGGGTGGCTCAACCTTGTGTTCCCACACAGCCTGGATTAATGGCTTTGGGAGGGTGCTCTAGGGGTGACATTTCTCTGCGGACCATTGCAGCCCATCAGTGGGCCAGGCTCCACCGATTGACGACCGCTGCTCCATACGTCTTAATAAATGACATGTGGTCCTAGGGAAGATGCTGATAAATTTTCTAATTGTTTTACTCTCAAATTTAATGACCATGCAGTTACCCAGATGTTGTCAATGGAACATATGCAGATAATTGAAGCTTTTAATGTATAATGTGATTTGGATGATATTCTGTTTTATTAGCTCAGCTGTTTGCTTGCATTTAAAAATAAAAGGGTTAATTATTTTACATTTTAAAAAGATTGTCCAGTGTTACAATTTGGAATTTATGCCTTGGGGATGTTTATTTTTCTTCCTTTCATTCCTAGCCGGGATCTAAAAGAATATTGAATGGAACAGATGACAAATCTAGTTGCAAAGAGTCAAAAGCTGGAAACCTGGACCCATTGTCATGCATAAGTAAGTTGCTTTCTTATAGTGTTACATTTTTTCTTGGGTTATCTTTGTGGTTTGATAATGTGAAACTTTATCATGGAAGTAGATACAGTACCAACTAAAATGAAAACACAACAAAAAGTTTCCATTGCAAAAATGCTTTTCTAGGACAGCTTTTTCACATTGGCAGAAGATTATGAAGGTTGCAGTCTAACTATATCTAACTATTCTCCTTTATTAGTACCTGAGCACATAGAGAGTAAATTTTTCAACCATCTAAGTAAATTCCAGTCTTAGAGATGAACACTTTGGAATGAACACCCTTTGAATGATGCAGGAGAATGAGCGGATTTCCAGAAAAATTGCAGATTACAGGAACCATTTGGGGCTTTTGAGATGCAGACAGCACAGATTCATCCCCAACAGCCTGCGACTGTGTTCAACAGTGAAGGGACACAGGGCAGAAAACATCCTGCAGAAAGCACAGCTCCAACTTCTCAATGAAAGAATAAGACAGATTAATTTTACAATTGGGGTTTTGAAAGAAAGATTGGAAAACAAACTCTGAGAGCCGAAATCATTTCTATGAACAGAAATATTGGAGGAGGTCACAGAATTTACGAAGAAGGCACAACTAGCACAACACAACAAGAGCAAAGAATGACAGAAAGGTAGATTTTCTACCCTATAGTTTAGAGAAGAAAAACAGAAGAACCAACACTACCAGAACTGAAGAGTCTTGTTGGATGAGAAGCAAAATGTCTTCAAGGAAAAACAAAGTCCAGTTGCCTTTTGGGGAAAAAAAAAACACCTTTGGGACAATCTTAGATAAAGTATTGCTGAACTGGCAAAGAACAACCCACAGATTCCTATGGGGTGGAGTAAAAACAAGATTAAGATTCTAAATTTTGCAAGACTTAAAGAGGGGTAGGCTTAAATCTCCTAACTTTAAATTATATTATTGAGCAAGCTGTTTCTTATGGATAACAGAATGGATAAAAATCTCCAAATAGTTGAATGTCAAAGTTAAAAGTAGCTGACAGACTTCAGAAGTAGTTACGGTACAAAGAAACAGAAAAAGAAAATAATTTGTTAGGATATATCATGAGACAAAATTTGTTAAAAATTTGGAATCTTCTGAGTGAGAATAAGGATAGATCTTTACCATTAACATCACCATCAATTATTTTTTATGTAAAGGATTACTACAACAAGTTTTAGGTATTTATGCTAATATGGTACATTCAGCCTCAAAAAAAACCAGACATGGCAAGATTTGCTTAATAAAGATAGGAATTTACCATAGTTAATAAATTACAAATTGCCGAAAGAATAATGACCTTAAGACTCAAGAATGGCTCTTGAGAAGGATAACAGAATTCAAAGCACTTATATGAGTCAAGAACATTTCCTAGGATATATTTATAAATTGCTATTGAAATATGTCATGGAGATGGAACAAATTAAAAATTGATGCAAAACTTCAAGGAAGTAATTACAGTGGAACAGTGGGAAGAGCTGTGAAAAAAATCAATAACATTCACTCAATCTATAATTTGAGGCAAAATTGGTATAAAATGTTTTAAAGAGGGCATATAACTCCATCAAAGATTGCCAAGGTGGACAAATCATGTATAATAAATGCTGGAAATGCTATATAGTTTTGCACGAACACCACATGTAATAAAATATTCTTTTGAACATTTTATTGCACATAATGTTTGTGCAAAAATACCGAAATGTATCTGGACGGAAATATAACAAAATATATAGAAATTTGGCCTTAAAGCATAAATATTTCTGTTAGGAATACTGTAATTGCATGATGTATACGTGAAGAATATTATAATTTACGAAAATATTTAATGACAGCAGCAAGAATAAATTATGCTCTGCCTAGGAAAAATGAAATTGGTTGTTGATACAAGCTTGGGAGACCAAAATTGGAGAATAGACAGCAAAATCAAAACTAATAGTATATTTTCATAACAGAAGATTAACTAAATTTAAGCAGAAATGATTCCCTTATTCATAACATACAACACAGCAAAGCACATTTAGAATATGATTTCTAGAATTGTCTTTGGAGATTCTCAATCATCCAGGTCATGGTTTTTTGTTTTCCCTTTGAAATGTTCCTCTTCTCATCCAAGAAACCTCTTCTACAGAACTAAAGAAGCTTCTTGGATAATGCAAAATAACCAAAAAAAGTCCAGTTGCTGTTTGGAAAAAGCATCTTTGGAATTTCTAGAGTTAAAAGAATAATTTAAAATGACAAAATGAAATGATTTAAACAGATATAAGCAGCAATCTCCAATATTTAATTTTCAGTGCAAAAGACACATTTAGTGATTAATGGTTTGGGAAAATGAAAGGGAAAAGGAAATAGCTTCTTTCCTAACATTTTTATCATGTTTCATTTTTTATTTCTGGATAATTGTAAGCCACTCAGAGTTAACTGGTGGTGAGATGGGTGGCAAATACAAGGGAGGGCGGTAGGGAGGAAGAAAGGTTCTTGATTTTTGTCCAATTTTTGCTTAAGCTTATGTAACTTTTTTTTTTAAAAAGACAACTAATTATTTATAACATTTATTCTGGTGGTCTCTACTAGAGGTGAGAGAGCACTATTGTGGGTTTATGGAATTTAATGCCATTTGTGAGCTGGCTTGCAAATGGCTAGGTGTAACCATTGGAAGATATAGAAGTCCTAAAAAGGCTGATTTAAAAATGTCTGTGTTTTAGCTTTGCAAAAACACCCTTTACAAAGTTCATAGGCCTCAGTATCCTTTACACATAAGACAAAAGAATAAAACATGCAGAAAGGCAATTTCACGAAAGCAGCTGTATTGTTTAGGTTGCCTGACATGTGGCAGGAAAACCTGTTAACATGTTAAATAACTTGAACCTAAACCAGGTACAGCTGATCTTCATAAAATGTATCCCACACCACCATCCTTGGAGCAACACATTATGGGATTTTCTCCCATGAATATGAACAATAAGGAGTATGGCAGCATGGACACCACACCCGGCGGAACAATCCTCGAAGGAAACGGTGTTACCGGTGGCCTTCAGTTCAGGATTGAAGTGGATGAGGGTTTCTGTAGTCCAAAACCTACAGAAATAAAGGTTTGTGAATTCCTTTTGGATGTTCCTGAACGTTAGTTATATTGTCTTGTTTTGACTGATCTACAAAAATGACAGAGGAGGACAATTTAACAGCTTTTGGGTTGGTTTGTTTGGAGGCAATGTTTTTTTGAATGGTATGTTTCTTCTGAAACAGTCAGGATTGTTCATTTTAATACTTTTTATTAATTTATTTTTCCCTCCTCGAATTCATTTTGGTGGGTTTCTCCCCCCCCCCCCCAAGCATTACGAGATTTTTCATAGCTTTATTTGGGTGCACAGTGAAAATGGACTCACGTTTCATTAGCTGTGACAACAGCATATTTGATTAACTTTTGACTTTTTTCAGCATTCAAATTAAATATTAACTTCGCTTCTGCCTGTATCAGTTATGAGGTGAATGCATTTTGTGTGGAGGAGGTGCATTGGCAGTGGGGAAAAACAGATGTTGCCACAAATGAGAGATTTGCCATTATCTACACTCAGATAGGAACACATTTTTCTTCCACTAACTAGTATCTTTATTTTTCCTCCAGTGCAGGTACTCCTTAATAGAGCCTGCACATTATGGTCCCATGTCATGATGGTTGTAAAATAAGGTGGCCTTGCTTAACAACCCACAGCTCCTGCTCTCCCCGGTGCAGCTATTAAATGAAAGTGCAGGTCATTTAAATGGAGCACAGGTTGCCTTGGGTGGGGGAGGCCCTCTGAGTCCTAATTCAGGCCCAGACCTACCTACCACAGGTCTCCCAAAGCCCCCCACCCTCCCGATAGAAACTACAACATAAATGACCACAGGGGTGCCATTTTGGGGACCGGGTGGTAAGCAGCTTTTGAGGGAATGTCTATGGAGATTCTCAATCATCCAGGTCATGGTTGTCCCAGAGGTGCTTTTCAGAAGACAACTGGACTTTCTTGTTGTTTTCCTTGAAAAGGTTTAGCTTCTCATCCAAGAAGCTTTTTCAGTCCTGAAGAAACTTCTTCTTGGATGGGAAACAAAACATTTTCATGTGTGAGGGAGAGGAAGAGGGAGGGAGAGAGAGGGGGAGAGGAAGAGAGGGAGGGAGGGAGAGAGAGAGAGAGAGCGAGAGAGCAAAAAGTCCAACTGCCTTTTGAAAAACATATTTGGGATAACTTGGGGGGGGGGGGGCTGTCATACCTTTGAATGTCCATTAAGAGACCGATCACTAAGTGAGGACATGAGACAATTGATCATTAAAGTAGATAAGCATTTAAAACTTAAAACAGTGAGTCTTTCTGTTTAAGCTTTCCACCCTTAGCTCTTTTCAAATGATCTTTCTGGTGTGTGTTTCAGGATTATTCCTATGTTTATAAGCCTGAGAACAGTCAAGCTTTCATGGGATGTTCCATGTTCGCCCCACTGAAGACTCTCCCAAGCCACTGTCTCCCTGCCATCAAACTGCCAGAGGAGTGTGTTTATCGGCAGAGTTGGACCGTTGGCAAATTGGATTTGCTTCCACCAGTACCTACGATGCCATTCATTAAAGAAGGGTAAGTGTTTCTTTAAGACGAGATAATAAAAATATTTCATCTAAATTACATTGTTTTCTGACAAATGTATTGGTCTGAGAGCATGGCTGTGTTTTACGGAATCCAGATACATTTTATCAAGGCTTAGGTTTGTTTATTGAGCACTTTTTCAGTGATGACGACACTTGGAAAGTGCATTCTATAATTCACATTTATGTCAATCAGAATAGAGCTGGAAGGGACCCCAGAGGTCTTCTAACCCCCTGCTCAAGGAAGAAAGCCTACAACTTCTGGTGGCAAGCTGTTCCACTGTTCCACTGAAGTTTCTCCTTAATTCTAGATTACATTTCTCCTTGTTAAGTTTCCATCCAATGTTTCTTGTCCTGCCTTCTGGTGCTTTTGACCCCCTCTTCTTTGTGGCAGCCCCTCAAATACTGCAATACTTCTATTATGTCACCCTTAGTCCTTCTTTTCTTTATGTCAAACCATAATTTATTATTGTTTTTCTCTATTTAAACATTGTTATTAAAAATATTTGACATGTACAACTTGATTGCAGTATAAGCATCTTGGAGGTGCTGAATACTATCAATTTTAATAAGCCATTTAGTCTATTAAGAGTATAGACAAACCAAGAATTCCTCTATACTTTTGGAAGTCTGATTGTGCTGGGTATGTGGAGCGTGTGTATGTGTGCCGCAATATTTTTCACATTTATAGGAGAAAAATATGTATAAATGTTGAAAAAGATCCTTAAATTACGAGTTCTCCAATCAGTGTTTGAGACTGATTGCTTGTTTTTTAACGTCAATAAGCAACAATATTTTTCTCTCATCAAACTAGCGCACCAAGCACTAAAAATATAGCATTCCTATAAAATTAAAAGTATCTGACAGAAACTAATGTAAGATTCATATGTTAAGCTGTTTTAACACATCAAGGAGGTGTGGAATAATTTGTTGTTCCATCTCCTTGCTGTTTTAAGTTAGTCCTCGACTTACAGCTAGTCATACTCACAGCCAATCTGTAGGTTATTTGCAGCTTCCCATGATCATTTGATCATGATTTACCACATCTTTGCCAGAAACAAGCATTTACTTCCAGTTTCCGACAATAAACTCTCTATAATGGACCATGGTTTCAATTAATGACCATGGCATTTGCTTAACCGCTGTGGCTTTTGCTTAATGACTGATTCAAAAAGAGCAATGAAATCAGGTCCAGTCACATGATGACTCGCTTTATGACCATCATGACTTATAACTGTACAGGTAGGTAGTCCTCGACTTAACAGCAGTTCGTTTAGTAACTGTTCAAAGTTATAGCATCACTGAAAAAGTGACTTTATGATCACTCTTTACATTTACAACTGTTACAGCATGCCTCTGGTCATATGATCAAAATTCAGACACTTGGAAACTGATTCATATTTATGACGGTCACAGTGCCTGTGTGTATATGTGTGTGTGTGAGACATTAGCTCCTTTTGCGACCTCCTGAAAAGCAAAGTCAGTGGGGAAGCCGGATTCACTTAACAACTGTGGCAAGGAAGGTTGTAATATGGTACAAAACTCATCTAACAAGTGTCTCACTTAAGAACAGAAATTTTGGACTCGATGGTTGTAAGTCGAGAACTACCTATTTTGGTAGGCTCCCTTATGATCATCAGAGTACTTGTATAACTCTTTATAATTATGCTTTGCTTATTAGCTCCTGCTGCCTTGAGAAAGTTCAAAACATTCTCAAAGATCCATCTCATCCTAGGCACCCTTTTTTTGAACTATTACCATCTGGCAGATGGTACAGGTTAATAAAAACAAGCACAAATAGGCTGAAAAACAACTTCTATCCCAGGGCATTAACTCTATTGAATTCTAATGTATAGTGCGATATTAATGCAATATTAGGGGTTTTCAATTCAATGTATAGAATGTGAAGGATGTGTGTGTTTATTTTCATAGTCATCATGTACACTGAAGATGGTATTTAATTGCATTGTATGAGGTGCAATGACAATAAAGTAAAGTAAACTAAATTAGCTTTAATGCATACTGTTTGAAAGTCTTGAATTAAAAGCTTTTCCCTTCCTTCTCCAGGGACGGGAGCACCATTGACCAAGAATATGGCCCTGCCTACACTCCGCAGACACATACCCCATTCGGTGTGCCCCCCAGCAGTGCCCCACCAAGCAACAGTGGTGCTGGGATCCTTCCTTCCCCTTCCACCCCTCGCTTTCCAACTCCCCGAACTCCAAGGACGCCTCGGACTCCCCGTGGAGCGGGTGGACCAGCGAGCGCGCAAGGCTCCGTCAAGTATGAGAATTCCGATTTGTACTCTCCTGCCTCAACCCCGTCCACCTGTAGGCCCTTAAACTCGGTCGAGCCAGCAACGGTCCCGTCAATCCCTGAGGCACACAGCCTCTATGTGACCCTCATTCTGTCCGAATCGGTGATGAATCTTTTCAAAGACTGTAACTTTGACAGCTGTTGCATTTGTGTTTGCAACATGAACATCAAAGGTGCTGATGTCGGAGTTTACATTCCAGACCCAACCCAGGAAGCTCAGTACAGGTGTACGTGCGGATTCAGCGCGGTCATGAACCGGAAATTTGGCAACAGCTCGGGATTGTTCCTTGAGGATGAGTTAGACATCTTGGGCCGCAACTCGGAATGTGGCAAAGAAGCGGAGAAGCGCTTCGAGACTCTTCGTGCTGGTTCTGTCGAGCAGAGTGGAAGCTTGAAGGAGTTGGACCGACTTCCCGATGAGCTGATACTTTTGCTGCAAGACCAGTGCACCAACTTGTTTTCGCCATTTGGAGCAGCCGATCAAGACCCCTTGCCCAAAGTTGGTGCCGCGGGAAATCTGGTGCGGGCCGAGGAAAGAGACTGTTGCTACGACTGCTATCTCGCATTGGAACATGGACGCCAGTTTATGGACAACATGTCGGGAGGGAAGGTTGACGAAGCCCTTGTGAAGAGTACTTGTTTGCATCACTGGTCGAAACGAAATGGTAAGTACCTCAGTTTGCCGATTGAATAAAAGAACGTGTTTTAATCCCATGTAAAACGTGGACTTACAATAGCAATAGAACTTAGATTTACATACAGCTTTACGGCCCCCTCTAAGCGGTTTACAGAGTTAGCATATTGCCTCCAACAATCTGGTTCCTCATTTTACCCATTTGGGAAAGATGGAAGGCTGAGTCAACCTTGAGCCTGGTGAAATTCGATCTGCCAAATTGCAGGCAGCCAGCAGCCAGCAGAAGTAGCCTGCAGTACTACATTCTAACCACTGTGCCACCGCGGCTCATGTGAATAGTTGGTTAATGACAAATGGCAATAAACCAAAAACTTGCATTGATGGTGTTATCTACTTTGGTAATGAAATATCTGCAAGAAAACAGCCAAGCCCAGAGAACACCGGGACCTCAAAGTTTAACCCTAAGCTACAAGTATTATTTTCCATCAGAAACAATAACTTGCTAATCTGTTCCTAATTTTCTAGAACAGTGTTTATCAACCTTGGCAAACTTTAAGATGGGTGGACTTCAATTCCCAGAATTTCCCAGCCAGCCTTGGTAGGGAATTCTGGGAGCTGCTTTGCACATCTTTAAATTGCAAGGTTGAGAAACATTATTCTAGATCAGTGTTTCTCAGCCTCATTGAATGTAAGGCACATGGACCTCAACTTCCAGAATTCAGTAAGTTTTGTTGGCTGGGGAATGCTGGGAGTTGAAGTCCATGCATCTTAAAGTTGATATGGTTGAGAAACGTTGATCTGGAATAATGTTTCTCAACCTTCAATTTAAAGATGTGCAGACCAGCTCCCAGAATTCCTTAGCATGGCCGGCTGGGGGAATGCTGGGAGTTGAAGTCCATGCATCTTCAATAAGACAAGCACAGCAGAAAACATACTATGAAGTACGGGTAGTCCTCGATCTACAATCAGTAGTTTAATGATAATTCAAAGTTACAACGGATCCCCAAAAGGGACTTACAACCCAATTTTTACACCCTCCTCTGACAGTCATGTGACCAGATTTTGGGCGCTCAGCACTGCACTGGACTGCATCTTTGGACACGGTCATATTAATGCAATTTGTAACAGTTTTGCCAAAAACTGTTTGCTTAGTGACCACGGGAAACAAGATCATAAAATCACCTCCAGTCACATGTTTTACAACCATCATGACAATCTTAATTACCAGGCTCAATTACGGTTGTAACTGGAGAACTACCTGTATAGAAAAACTTTTAACAGTTGGTAGGAGAGGCATAAAAGGTTTAGTTAGCTGTGGAATCATTTTTACTTTTCATGTTTTTTAAAAGACAGTATTTGATTTAGGTTTAAATAGAAAGTCAGTCTGTTTTTTTGAAAGCATTTCTGGCACTGGGGAGACCTGGTTCAAATTCATCCTCAGTCAGAGAAGCTTCAATTACTTCCTCTCTCAGCCCAGCTTAACTGGCGAAGCTGTTATTCTGGGGAAACACAAAGCATTATGTATCCTACTTTATTGAGATATATATCCAATAAAATATTTATAAACAGCCCTAAAGTAATTCTTGGAGTGTGATAAAATCAATATGGAACAATAAAGTAAAAACCTAATAAAAACAAATTTTTTTGGATTAGAAACAAAATGCAAGCTGATACTATCACTAAACTGCAAAGCAAGCCAGGAAAAGAAATTATGAACACCTGGAGTAGAACATAGATATGATTTGCTACTGATGTCCTCACCAGCAATTTAAGCAGTTGTGTTCTGCAGCCTCTGTGTCATCAACAGAACCCTGAACAATTATAGTTTTTTGTGTCATCTCAGTGGGAAGTTACCACTTCATATACAATTCTGGTCAAGTTCAGGAGTATAAGAGCTGTTTAACCTATAGAGTTGGCTGGAAAAAACCCTGTGGGCTATAGATAGTCCTTGACTTATGACTTCAATTGAGTCCAAAATTTCTGTTGCTAAGTGGGACAGTTGTGAAGTGAGTTTTGCCCCATTTTACAACTTATCTTGCCGCTGTTATTAAGTGAATCACTGCCCTTGTTAACTTAGTAATCCCAGTTGTTAAGTCAACCTGGCTTCCCCATTGACTTTGCTTGTCCTAAGGTCGCAGAAGGGGATCACGTGACCTTGGCATACTGCAACCATCATAAATACAAGTCAGCTCTCAAGTGTCTGACTTTGGATCATGTGACCACGGGGATGCTGTAACAGTCCTGAGTGTGAAAAAATGGTCATTAGTCACTTTTTTCAGTGCTGTTTTAATGTCTTAACGGTCACTGAAGGAACTGTTGTAAGTCAAGGACTACCTGTCCTTGGAACCCCAGTGACAAAGAGAAATGTGGGAATGGTATTTAATCAACTTTAAGATTTGGGATCCTTCAGTCCACAGAATAATCTGTTTCAGTTTTCCGCATGTGGTCCATTTCAATCCTCCATTTAAAATCATTCGTTTAAAGTTACAGTGGCACTGAAAAAAAAATGACAATTTTTGTTCTCACTTAAGACCATTACAGCATCCCCATGGTCACATGATCGAAATCCAGATGCTTGGCAACTCGCTCATTTATATGACGGTTGCAGTGTCCTGGATCATGTGATCACTTTTTGCCCACTTTCTGACAAAGTCGACAGGGAAGCCAGATCCACTTAGTAACCGTGTTACTAACTTAATACATGAAGTGGTTCACTGAACAACTGCCACAAGAAATGTTGCGAAATGGGGCAAAACTCACTTAAGTGCCTTGTTAAGAAACAGAAATGTTGGGCTCAGTTGTGGTTGTAAGTCCCGTATAACTTTAAAGAACTAGTCAGATCTTGGTTCGTATATATCAGCGATAAGCAACTCTGGCAACTTTACAACCTGTGGACTTCAACTCCCAGACTTCCTGAGCCAGTATGACTGGCTCAGAAAGTCTGGGAATTCAAGTCTCCAGGTTATAAAGTTGACCGAGTTGCCCACCCTGGTATAGATTCTGATGAACACAGTCTGAATAATGTACTAAATTGCTCCAAATTGATACAAGATTTACAGTACACAATGTGCTATGTTAGAGAGCAATCCTTGCCCTCTCCAGTCAACAGTCAAGGGAAAGTTAAGAATTGCTGGGGGAGGAAATTTGGAAGAAATTCCTGTCATGAAATAGCAGGCTTGCAGTGGAGATCCTGATTTGATCCTGGAAATTTCCACAGAGATGTTTTTGACAGCTGTAATGGCTGCATTGTAATTAATCAGGGACGGTCTTGGGATTTTCTGGCTTAATTTTCTCCCTGTTCCAACTTGTGGGAACTGACAGTTTTACAAGGTCATCACTTTCAAGTCCTCACTCAGCGTCACCAGATTGTGTTCGCTTTAAATAGATAGAGGAGGGATAGAATAACTCTCTACAGGTATCTGAACACACAGAAAAAAGCCAAGATCTGTTTCCTGTAATTCTACATGGTTTATATTATAGGAAGGCCAATTTCTCTGGAACCTCCAGAAAAAAATTACTGACAAGAAGAATTATTTGATAGCGAAATCAACTGTGCCTGAAATGTTTTCTTTCCTTCCTTCCTTCCTTCCTTCCTTCCTTCCTTCCTTCCTTCCTTCCTTCCTTCCTTCCTTCCTTCCTTCCTTCCTTCCTTCCTTCCTTCCTTCCTCCCTCCCTCCCTCCCTCCCTCCCTCCCTCCCTCCCTCCCTCCCTCCCTGAAATGGACTTCTAAAGCTGAAAATGCCCCCTTCCTGCTCCTTAATCCTGTGTCTCTTGAGCTATAAGGCTTCTAGAAATGTACCTGTTAACAATTAAAAGCAATGATCAATTCTCTGCTTCCCAATTCATCTGAATGACCTTTTTTCCTTCCAGTTGTAGACGTGAGCATGCAATGTTCTCAGGACGTCCTTCGCATGCTGCTCTCGCTCCAACCAGTTCTTCAGGATGCCATTCAGAAAAAACGAACGGTTCGATCTTGGGGTGTACAAGGTCCTCTCACGTGGCAACAGTTTCATAAAATGGCTGGACGAGGTTCTTACGGTAAACATTGTCTATGAAATATGACTATCCTTTAATCCAGGGATCTCCAACTTTGGCAACTTTAAGAGTGGTAGACTTCAACTCCCAGTATTTCCCAGGCAGCAAGGAATTGAAATTCGATTGGGTGCTGGGTGCCTGTTTTAAATTACCTTAGCTTTTATTTGTAAAGAAGAATAATCTTGGAAATAGTTTAAATGGTAGTTATAGAACTGTGGCAAGATATTGGACATGAAAATTGCCAGGGGTGTGAGAACTGAAGGCATATAAATGTGAGAAATACATTGTAGGAATTGGCCACAGGTCTAATGTTGTGTTGCTATCTCAGAAAGCAAAATAACAATCCACATAACATTATTTCACAGATTGTGGTCAGACTCTCTAAAACAGGGGTCTCCAACCTTGGTGACTTTTAAGACTTGTGGACTTCAACTCCCAGAATTCCTCAGCCAGCAAATCTAGCTGAAGAATTCTGGGAGTTGAAGTCCACCAGTCTTAAAGTTGCCAAGGTTGGAGACCCTTGCTCTAAAATAATTGCCTGCTTGGGTCAGGCAAATGATGGGCATTTTATATAGGTGGAATATAAAGAAAATCCAAAATCCCAAACCATCAATGGACCTAGAATTAGATTCTTGGAAAATTTTAGACTGATATGGCGCTTTCCACAGATGCATTGGAATAACAGCTCTCAGAATCACACAGGCAATTTTCTGTGAACTTGGGAACCCGTCTGAAGGTGTAATGAACAAGTTTTACATTCCCATTCTATTAGGACACCTGGGAAGAAAACTATATAGAATAAAATAGAATTCTTTATTGGCCAAGTGTGATTAGACACACAAGGAATTTGTCTTTGGTGTATATGCTCTCAGTGTACATAAAAGATATATTTATCAAGAATCATCAGGTACAGCACTTAATAATAGTCATAGGGTACAATAAGCAATCAAATCATACTGGGAAACAGTCAATATGAATCGTAAGATTACAAGTGACAAAGTTACAGTCCATATATTTATTTATTTTTATTTTTCCTTCCCAGGAACGGATGAGTCTCCTGAACCACTGCCCATTCCAACCTTCTTGTTGGGGCACGATTATGACTTCTTGGTGCTGTCGCCTTTTGCCTTACCATATTGGGAGAGGCTGATGCTGGAGCCCTACGGATCTCAGAGGGACATTGCCTATGTGGTGGTGTGTCCGGAGAACGAAGCCCTGCTGAATGGAGCAAAGAACTTCTTTCGAGACCTCACTGCAATATACGAGGTGAGGAATTTAAGGGCATGGGAGTTCCAGGGCTCCTCCCCCATCACCCCACCCCCCCATCCCAAATGAACATCCATCAACCCCTACATTCCAGCTGTCAGTGAAAAGTCCTGCAGGGCCCTATTTGAACAAAGCAACTAAAATGGATGGTCTGTTGAGTGAGATAAAAGGCTGCATCCTATGAAGGTGCCATCCTGTGGTTAAATTTTGTACTGCCCTCCTACAAACCTTGTAATTTGGGGATGCTGAATTCTTTGTGTTTTCCAGAAGGCCATGATTGCAAGACTTCCCTAAATATATATACAGATAGTCCTTGACTTAACAACATTTAGTTTAGTTACCAAAATTACAACGGCACTGAAAAACGTGACCATTTCTCACACTTTTACAACCATTGAAGAATCCGCAATGGTTCAGAATCTGGACACTTGGCAACTGGTTCATATTTATGATGGTTGCAGTGTGCCAGGGATCACATGATCTCCTTTTGTGACCTGACTCGCAAAGTCAATGGGGAATCCGGATTCACCTAACAATAACAACTGCAGTGATTTATTGAACAACTGTGGCAAGATAGGTCATAAAATGAGGCAAAATCTACTTAACAAATGTCTCACCTAGCAACATAAATTTTGGGTTCAGTTGTGGTCGTAAATCAAGGGCTACCTTTATTTTAAAATGTTTTGGACTCCACCTGTTAGCTCTCCCTCCAGTTTATTAGCAAGTCAATAATATCAAAACATTTGAGCTTAATAGGCACACTACAGTATTATTCCCAGGTTTATTAAGGATGGGAGGTGAAAATAGTTTTATTTGATCTTGTTTTACTGTAGTATGCACGACACACACTCTTACCTGTCACATTAAATAGCTTCTTGATGGTTGAAATCACACAGCTTCTTAATTCAGTTACTGAATTAATCTAAATTTCCAGGATTTTGCCACACACGGCAGATTATTAACTAGGCCAGACAGACTGAATTTGTAAATATTGTGTGGCAACGAAGTAAATCAACTTAATTAAGCAAGCAGAATAATAGGGTGCCCATTGGAGTCCTCAGCTCCCACGTCCTGAAGTGAACTAGCCAAGTATATTGTGTGAATCCTGCCAATGTTCAAAGTGGAGGGGTTTCTAGTTCGCAATACTTAGCTTGCAAAAATAGTCATGAGATACGCTTTGATGTACATTATACAAGAATAGACTTTTCAAAGTAAGTGATCCATCATGCATGCATTCAGAATTTGAAAGTTTTACATACTCTTGGTTTTTTCTTTACATACAATATGTGCTTAAAGAACAGTGTACTCTCTGGGTCAATTCATTTATATCAATATGCTGACTCTGTAAACAGCTTAGAGAGGGCTGTAAAGCACCGTGAAAAGCATTATACAAGTCTAAGTGCTATTGCTATTGGTAAAGCACAATATTACAGTCTAATTTTTTGTGGAGTGGACCAGTGTTTTCTCAAGCTTGGCAACTTGAAGGTGTGTGGACCTAAACTCCTAGAATTCCCCAGCAAGCATGTGGAATTCTGGGAGTTGAAGTTCACGCATCTTCAAGTTCCCAAGCTAGAGAAACACTGGAATTAACAGAACATACTTCAATTTGCGTATTTTGAATGTGTGATGGCTTATTTCATGATTACTCCATTGATTTTGGAAGATGTCAACCTCAGTTGCAGGGACTACAAATCCCTATGGACTTTTTGCTGAAAAACAGGAAAAATGAACTTATAATTTATGGCTTTGAAGATTAGAAAAATTAGCCCATGGAAAATAGGTAATGATAATGTAACCAGACAGACAGAGACAGAGATACAGAGACATTTTCTTCAGTAAAATTATTTTAAAAGGTGACAACATAATTCAGGTAATCCTCCATTTATGACCACAATTGAGCACCCACTTTCTTTTTCTAAATGAGACATTTGTCAGGTAAACTTTGCCCCATTCTATAACCTTTCTTGGCACCATTGTTAAGTGAATCACAGCAGTTGTTAAGTGAATCTGACTTCCCCATTGACTTTGCCTGTCTCAAGGTTGCAAAAGGGGATCACGTGACCCTGGGACACTGCAACCATCATAAATAGGAGTCAGTTGCCAAGTGTCTGAATTTCAATCATATGTGGGGAGGCCGCAATGGACGTAAGTATGAAAAACGGTCATAAGTCACTTTTTTTCAGTGCTGTTGCATCTCGAGGACTTCCTGTATGAAATGTTGGAAACAATATCCTACTAACTTTTTCTAACATACCCTTGGACTAAATTATACTCTGCCAAAGGGGCCTTCAGTCCAAGAGAGCTGTGCTATGTTTCCTCAGTTTCACATTTATTTACCACGCACAGCAAGGAAGAGCAAAATGGAAAAAAGTAATCAAGTATAATTTGAGAGTGAGCGAGAAAGCCCTTTACATCAAAGGCTATAATTTCTAAACCTAAATTACTGCCAAAGAACGTGATGCGTTATTTCAGTTGCAAAGGTTTGCTCAAAAGCAGGAAAACAAAGAATGACGTTCAAAGGCTGCCAAAGTAAACTACAGAGTAAATTTTAAAGTACATTTAAATTCGCCTCTCTTGCTTGTTTGTCCACCTGCGCCCTGACTTTTGGCATTGTTTGACGAGAACAGTAAAGGACCCAAAATTTGGGGAAGGCTTTAATTTGTGAAAAGGGCACTTGTTTCTGTTTACCAGTATAGGTAGTCCTTGACTTTCAATGGTTCATTTAGTGACAGTTCAACGTTACAAAATGGCCCTGAAAAAATGACTTATCACCGTTTTTCGCATGACCATTGCAGCATCCCCATGGTCACGTGATTTATATTTGGATGCTTGACAATTGACTCACATTTAGGATGTGAGGTCCTCGAGTTACAACAGTTCATTTAGTGACTGTTCGGAGTTAAAAGGGACATATGACCATTTTTCATACTTATGACCGTTGCAGCCTCCCCATGGTCACACGACTTATATTCAGATGCTTGACAACTGACTCACATTTAGGATGTGTTGTGGTTAGCTGGCAGAAGATGCAGACGGTGGAGGAGAACGAGGAATCGGATGAGGGGCCAGGACCATCAGAGAGTGAACTGCTGCCTTCAGGGATTGTGGGAGCTGGCAGCAGTGATGAGGAGGTTCTCAAGGAGCCTGGGCCAAGTGCGTGCAAGCACAGGATGATTCGTAGAAGAGAACAGCTGGAGCAGCATAGGCGACTCGGGAGTAAGGATGCAATGTAATGGCTCCTCCTTCCAGGGAATATAAGCCTGGTTTCAAAAGCTTTTTGCCTTTGGAAAAGGCAAAAATGCTGTAAGTACCTAGCATTGTGTGTGGAGACTCCGGCTTATCTGAAGAATTCTGTCAAGGCTTTTCTGGTTGGACTAATTGGCTGCAAGCCATCTTTTATCTACAAAGTAGTTATTTGTAGATTAAAGCTGTTAAGGTTTGAGTTGCTGCGTTTGTTTGAGATTTTCTTGCTGGTAATAGAGTTCGGTCAGAATAGTATGTGAGGTAGACATCTTGACTTACAACAGTTCATCTAGTGACTGTCCAAAATTACAACAGCATTGAATAAAGTGACATATGACCTTTTTCCACACTTATAACCATTGCTCCATTGGCCATGGTCACGTGAACAAAATTCAGACACTTGGCAGCTGACTCATACTTATGGCAGTTGCAGTGTCCTGGGCTCACCTTTTGCAATCTTCTGACAAGCAAAATGAATGGGAAAACCAGATTCACTTAACCACTGTTTGACTGATTTAGCAACTGCCATGATTCAGTTAATGACTGTGACAAGAAAAGTCGCAAAAAGGGGGCAAAGCTCACATAAGAAAATTTCTCACTCAGCAACCTTCATTTTGGACTCAGTTGTGGTCGTGAGTCAAGGGCTACCTGTCGCCCTGGACTTACGGCTAGTCTCTTAGCAACCATTCAAAGTTACGGCTACTTACAACCCAGATGTGATGTTCTGATGGTATCCCTCCCCTTCCTCCAGTCACGTGATCGAACTTTGGGCACTTGGCAACATGGCCACATTGGTGGCCATTTGCAGTGTCTTGTGTCATGTGACCACATGTCCGTTCCCCCCACCCCCAATAAAAACACTCCACATTTCCATTTTTTGAGCAAAACTGAACCATTGGCAACTTTAACTTTTTGGGGCATAAAGAACCATTGGCTCATTTAAAAACTACAGATTAACTTAACAACTTGCCAAATGACCAGCACAAGTAAGATTGTAAAATTTACAACTGTCATGACTTACGGCATAGGCAGGTTCCATTAGGTTCATATGTCGAGGACTCTCTGCATTCTATATTCCCCGCATATGCTCTCTTAAGATGGTTAGGGAAAGCCTGGGTCGGTCCAGCAGGTTGGGCTTTCGAGTCCGTTTGCAAGAATCCGTCACCAGCTCTTTGCATTCACCATGCTTCCCTCCCTCCTTCCCCTCCCTCTTCTTTTGCAGTCCTGCAAACTCGGTTTGCATCGGCCCATCTGTAAACTCTTGCCAGATGGGATCATGCGAGTGGGATCCACTGCTTCAAACAAGCTCTCTGAGAAGTCGGTGGCCGAGTGGTTCTCGCAGACGGCTCATGCCAACAAGGAATCATTTTCTAGGCTCAAACTCTACGCTCAAGTCTGCAGATACGATCTGGGTATGGTTTCTATCCCATTCATCCACCCTTCCATCAAGTTTGCAAAAAAATAATAATAAAAAAATACAAGTAATTGGAACAGTGTTGAACATTTTACGATACTGGCATTCGAAAGTGCAAACTCATCCCTGCCCTTGGCTGTGCAGACTTTTCATTCCGATATCTTGGGCAAATTTATTCATGTTATTTGATGCACCTCTCCTGCATGTGGCTTTTATCACAGCTGTTATTGAGAATGGCGATAGGCTGCTAGTCATATGTGCAAGAGAAATGGTACTGCCATCTTGTGTCCGGGACATACGTTATGGCTCCGAGGGTGATATTTTGCTGCAGCCCAAAAACTTGAGAAGTTGTTTTTGATTTCCAGCTCCTTGTCTGTTCCCTTCCCTCCCCCCCTGAAATATCCTGCATGTTCGCCACAAAAATGCAAAGCTTTGCAGAACATTTGGGGCTGTGTACCAAGGTGTTTGGGTTGTAGTAGCTCATGGGGACTGCTGGGGGTGGTGGTGGATGGTTTCCAGCTCACAATTGCAAGTGGAAAAAATGGATGGAGTAAGGTAAACTGTCCTTCATGAAAATGTACCTGTTTTAAGCCCATGTCACACTGCACCAATGGATGCAAAGAGGATGTAAAACGTTAAAAAAAGCTTGCCATCCGTTGAAAAACGCTATGCATGCGTTGTGTACTCACTGCATACGTGTTTCATACGCTCTATCCCTCGAGCATCTGTCCAATGAGATTTCATCCGCTCAAGAAGTTTTGAGCTGCACACAACTTTTTGAGTGGATGAACTTTCTGCTGTGTACGATGTAAATCCGTGACATACGAGCAACAAACGTTCTATGTCCGTTTATCATCTGTTAAACGTCCGCTGTATCCTCTCTGCATCCTCTGGGCATCCTCGCAACTCACATCCGCTGCAGCTGAAAATGGAAAGAGGGAGAAAACAAAAGGTACACGGAACGTCTACACAGCGTTAGTAGCACGGAAATAGAAAGGATGCATTTGCATCCGATATACATCCTCTTGGCTTCCTATGAACATCCGTTTAACATCCCCGCTACATACTACCTACGTCCGTTCTTTTCCTTTTTTTTCCATTCTGTTTATGCAAATTTTTGCCACTTTTTGGAGCAGATGACAACGGATGGAGCACCCCCGAAATTTTGCTCGTCCGCTGTGTCCTTTTTGCATACGTTTTGCATCCGTCGGCCAGTGTGACCTAGCCTTTAGAGATTGGCTTATTTTTCCTGCAACCTAAAATTTTTGAGCACCCTCAGCTGAATGGATGCTTCGTTTAAATCAGGGGTCTCCAAACCTTGGCAACTTTAAGACAGCATGCGCTGTCTA